>CAHIKZ030004677.1:3422500-3505000 GCA_903632075.3 Acanthosepion pharaonis
TCAAAACCAATACGACAAATTTACAAAACCAGATTCTCCAACAAAATTTTTATTAGAAATGTGACTTTTTTGTTGAGAAAAATCACTTTCCCGTTCCTGTTTATTCTTTTTGTTTTGTTATTTAATTGATTCTGTTCGATTTTAATTACTATTTCAGAAATATTTTCTTGTGAATATTAAGAGAAAATAGAGAAATAAAAGTAATCAAAGAAAGAAAATTGACAAAGAATCAAAAGAAGGGAATGATTAATTAAAATCGTACATGTACGTGGAAATCAAAAACGGTAACTAAAAGCTAAAAAGTCAGGGTTTAAAATGAATATATAAAATAAGACATTAACGAATTGAATACAATTAAAAATTAGCCCGTGATTTAAAAACAAAAAGACATATTGGAATTCAAAAGAAAGTCACAAATGCAAAAAGAATGAAACTAAAAACCAAATCGGCGCATGCGCAAGTGAATAAAATATTCAAAGAAAGGACGGAGACCTTCAAATTCTGTCGTGGAAAAAGGAAGGAAGAAAGTAAAGAAAGAAAGAAAGAAAAATAACAAAGGAAGAATTGTAGGAAACGAAGAAAAGTAAGGAAGGAAAGAAAAGAAATAAAATAAGAAAGTTAAGAATGAAATGAAATAAATAAATCGGGGAAGTATGAAAGAAATGAAAAATCTAGAAAGAAACTAAGTCGAAAATGAAAGGAAACTAGGTAAGAAAGGAAAGTAATGAGGAAGGAATGTAAAAAAGGAAAGGTAGGAATGAAAGAAAACGGAAAAGGAAAGAAAAAAGAAAACAAAACGAAGAAAAAGTATGAAAAGAAGAAAATAAAAAGAAAGAAAGAAAATATGAAAAGGAAAGAAAAGGAAGAAAGGTGGAAAGAAAGGAAGAAGGAAAAGAAAGAAGGAAATTAGAAAGAAAGCAAGCAAGCAAAAAAGAAAGAAAGGATAGAAAAGAAAGATATGAAGGCATGACTGAAAGAGAGTAGGAAATAAAGAGAAATCAAGAACGAAATGTAGGAAATTCTGAAAAGAAGGACCAGAAAGAATAAATGAATATAAGACAGCAAAAAGGGGAAGGAAGGATAGATGGAAGGAATGCAAGTAGAGAAATAATGAAAGGAAGGAAGGAAGGAAGAAAGGAAGGAATGTTGCAAAAGAATGAATGCAAATAAGGAAAGTTGAAAAGCAATGAGGAAGGAAAAAGAAAGAAAAAAGAAAGAAAAAATAGAAAAAAAAGAAAGAAAAAATAGAAAAAAAAGAAAGAAAAAGAAAGGATGATATGAAGGAAAGAACGGAGAGGGAAAACAACGGGAAGAAGTAAAGCAGAAAAGAAAACATTGAAGAAAGAAAGAAGGAAAAATACTCTACTTCCAAATCCTTCTTTCGTTTTCTTTTTCTGTCTCTGATATTCAATCTTTACTAATAATTAAAAAAAAGAAGGGATAGAAATAAAGAGATCAGTAAAGGAAAGAAGGTCTAACATTTTTTTTCTATCCGTGGTCATCAATCTTTATTAAACAAAATAAAAACGATACGAAGAAATTAACAAATAAACGAATTTAATTAACTTTATTTTATATTTGAATGTAAGCTAAGAAGAAATGACCTATTGAAGCAAAAGGATTGGATTTTATTTTCTAAGCTCGTTTCTATGTCGAAGTTTTATTAAACAAATAAAGCGAATAAAAAAAAAAGAAACAGAAATAAAAAGACAAATTTGTATCGTAATATTCATAAGTCGTCTATTTTGCTCCTTTTAAAATATTCTTTATATTGTTGTGATATTCAAAATTTAGAGATGAACTGAAGAGTGAATTCAAGGGGAGGTAATCAATATCTTTCCTTCCGATGAAGTGTACACTCATGAATCTCTAATTATTCAGTTAATTATGCCACAGTTCCATTTTGGGCTATTTATTAAAATCTAATAAAATAAAAGTGTTTAACTTAAAAAACAAGAATTTTGCTTTAAGAGAGAAAAAAATCAGATTGGATCAACTTGTTATGTCCCTGGGGAGAATCAGGAACTGATTGAATATGCTGCCCGTGATATTTTCCAACTGCAACCTCGAAACGAGTTGTTGCAAACATGAGGGAGCAAAAAAGAAAGGTGTCCTGGGTAAAACGATAAACTACATCCAACAGCAAGGCCTCTGATCAAGAAGTTTTGAGAAGCGTGAACCTCCTCTTAATTGATTGTGTTCCCAGGTCCACGCTGCAATTAGATTTGGACAGGGTGATTGTAGCCTGTTAGGGTATCAGCTATGGACAAGTAATTGAACCCCACTATGAAAGTGTATAAATAGGTTTTAATACCAGCAATGCATTTTTGGAAACAACATTTTTCCAGCAATACTTTTTGGAAAAAAATACCAGCAATATATTTTTGAAGGGAAAATTATTAACAGGAATGCATTATTACCAGCAATACATTTTAAAAAAAATATTACGAGCAATGCATTTTTGAAAAAATATTACTAGCAATACATTTCTGAAAAAAATGATTACCAGCAGTATATTTTTGAAAAAGAAAAATATTATCAGCAATAGATTTTAGAAAAAATTGTTAGCAGCAATAAAAATCTTGTCAGCATTAAATAAGCCATTGAAGTTGATATGCCGTAAAATAAACCAAGCCAAATCAAATCAAACCAAACCAAAAATAGAAAGATAAAGCAACAAGTTGGGTTATGTCGATATTTCAATTTAAAAAATGACAAAAGATAAAAATAACTAGAAAGTTTTTATAAAATATTATTCAGAAAACAAAAAAATATCTTATCAAAACGAAATGATTTAAAAACAAAACAAGTCAAATATAAAATGCGATATTTTATTTCGGATTTTCTCTGATTATATTCAAGAAATTATTTACACCTACGTAAGGATTAATAATTAACAGGTTCAAGATTCGTGAAGGTTCCATTTTGTGGATTACAAGAATAAATTGAAACGCCTATTTGCCTTTAATTATATTATCTGAAAAAAAAACCCTAAGTTTTTTAAACGCGAATAGTTGTGAAGACATTCTTAAATGATACTGGTCCAGGAAAAAATGACTAAAAGTAACTTAAAATCTATAGCTTAGTCAAATTAGAAGCTCAATAAGTTGTCTAATGCTCTTTTCAAAGAGCATGTTATAGTGTAACCCGGATATAAGAGAGTTGTCGGGACCGGAGAAGAAGTCTCTTATATCCGGGTTTCTCTTATATCCAGGTTTGGTCTAATTTAAATACATTAACACAGGTTCTAATTTGGGACCAGAGAAAATCTCTCTTATATCTGGGTTTCTCTTATATCCGGGTCTCTTATATCCGGGTTACACTGTATAATGGTACACTAGCAGATTAATGGCAGTGTGTTTAATTCTCATTGGAAGAACATAATAATGGAGAACTTAAACTAGGCTTAATAAATATCTTCTTGTATTATGTTAGCTAATAAAGATCTTCTACCCTAGAGAGCAACGATATTTCATTTCACATCACCCATTACATGAATTGGTTTTTTCTTCACTATAAAATATTGGCCTATTTTAATAATTAATTGATAAAAGACACCATGATTTATATTCTTCGTGTATATCCCAAAACAAAACTGTTTTCTCGACACAAATCTGCTTTCATTTAACCACCACAAAGAACTTGTTTCTACTTGCCATTAGTATGGCCTATGCTACACTCCAGAAAAGAAACACTCGATACTTTCTTGGCCTCTCGTTTCCCGCTTACTTGAAGGAAAGCGACTATACCGAATCAACTGATACGTCTGCTGTCAATAAAGTTGGTTCACTGTGGTAATACCAGAAAATCCAATATAAGGTTCTGTAATGTAATCGATCTTGATCAATCAGTTTCTCACCGACGTCATATGGCATCCTTTTATCTATTCTACAAATATTTTCATAATGAATTTTTCCCTATTTCTCCGACTACATGAATTGAACGCGCTACTAGACGGGCAAATTGGTTTCACTGTTTCATTTTTTGTCTAGTAGGGTTTTTATTTCTCGCACTTTCTACCCGTGGAACTCCCTCCCGATTTCTTGTTTCTCTGATAACCACAATCTTCAAAAATTTAAATGCAATGTAAATCGCCATCTTCTTTCTTCTTGAACCCTGTTCACTTTTCGGTCCTTTTCTCAATCCCCTCCTCTCATTCTCTTTCACTTTCACACCCTGTGGTCCTCTGCGTTCTAGTCGTATTATCGCCTTACTTGGGGTGAGACAGTTAAACGACAATCACATTTTTTTCAAATATCGTTTTATTGTCTAGTATGTATGGGAACTTAATTTGGCGAAAAGTTTGTCAACACTGACAATACACGGAATGCTGCAAGATGATAAATATGTTTGGATAAACTGATTTGTTTTTTTACGACTTATTGACTTTTTGAAGGTTATTTAAAGCCAGAAAATAGTTTTAGATTGAAAGATTCTTTTTGGAGATAATAATGATTTACTGATCTAGTTGAAAGGAGAAGAGATGGATTCATTGATTTCTTAAGAGTATTTGTGAGTAAGTGAATATAACGAACCCGATTGGAATTGGAACTCGGTTCTCTGTTTTCCCATTTCTTACCCCAATTTTATTTTTATATTTTGGTTAACCAGGCATCTCGATCTCAGACACTTTCCCACCGAAATGACGTGGCTCTGTCTCTTCTACAAATATTTTCATAACAACTGCTCTGATGATCTTTTTCTCTATTACCCCGTGTAGATGAATTTAAGTGTGCTACTAGATTGGCAGTTAGGTCTCACCGTTTTATTGTTGAACTAGCTAGATGCAACCACCACTTCAACTCTAACAGTTTCTTTTCTCGCACTCTCCACCTATGGAACTCCCTTTCGATTTCTTGCTTCCCTGATAACTACAATCTTCAAAAATTTAAATGCAACGTCACTCACCTTTTTCTTGTCTTCTTGACCCCTATTCATTTTTTGTCCTTCCCTCAATCCTTCTCATTTTCAGGCTTCTCATTCTCTTTCACTTTCACTCCCTGTGTCCCTCGGTGTTCTAGTGGCATTATCGCCTTGCTTGGGGTGAGACTGTTAAAAATTTTAAAAAAAGAATTGTTTTAGTTATAAGGTCCGTTATTTAAAGAAAGTGAATACAAAAATTTATATTTGTACGATAGAGGTCCGAAAATATGAAACAAGACGATTTTACGTAGGATATCTACCATCGCGGTCGGATATGGCACAAGGCCGAATTTAATGTGGGGGTTCCCCGTAGATCTCGTGTAAAACGAGTAAAACTACCCTTAGACCGCGTCTATAAAACGGGGTCGGGTAGGTGTTTCCCGAAACGAGACTCTGCCCTTCAACATAGCCTCGTCTGGGGATCCTCTCTGTCCGGAGGCAGAGATTTTGACCAGCACAGCTTGGAGACGAATCTACAACTGCAGGATATCTACCAACCGCCCCACGAGGTCAGACGTGGCACAAGGCCCTATTTAATGTGGGGTATCCGAGCCCGTAGGATCGGCCAAAAATTCCCCGTAAACCTCATATAAAACGGGGCCGGGTAGCTGTTTCCCGAGACAAGATTCTGCCCTTTAACATAGCCTCGTCGGGGGATCCTCTCAGCTTGGAGACGAACCTCCAACTGCAGGATATCTACCAACCGCCCCACGGGGTCAGACGTGGCACAAGGCCCTATTTAATGTGGGGTATCCGAGCCCGTAGGATCGGCCAAAAATTCCCCGTAAACCTCATATAAAACGGGGCCGGGTAGCTGTTTCCCGAGACAAGATTCTGTCCTTCGACATAGCCTCGTCTGGGGATCCTCTCTGCTCGAAGACAGAGAGTTTGACCAGTACAACTGGAGACGAATCTCCGATTGCAAACTCAACTGCTATTACGTAGATTGTTCTTACAGAGGTGTAAGGATGTCTACACGCATTTGAAGCTAATTATGCGTTTTTTTTTTCTTTTATTCTACAATCTTCACACTATGCAAGGCTAAAGAGATAACTAGAGGGTTCCAGAGTAAGAAGTAAGAGGCAGAGTTTATGAGGATATGTAGGAAAGATAACGGCCAATCCTAGGTTGGAACAGGTTAAGATTGTAGTGATCGGAGAAGAATCAACATGGGAGTCGGTTCCACATAGTAGTGGTCCGTGGGAAGTTTAAGTGGAAATTACATTTTACCCATACGCTAGTTTTGTTTCTTCATTAATATAAAATTCTTTGTGGATTGTTTCCATGTCATTTCAAAAGGAAAATACCACTGAAAGACACTAAAATCTAGACATCACTCTCTTCCTCCTAGACGCTCAGTCAGTTATGTGTCATGCATGATACACGTTTAGGCGATCGTGTATCTTTCGACACAAAACTGACGAGGCAAATTTTTTCCGCATTTGGTTGCCATTTCTTTCTGCGGTAGACCAGTTTCCATCCAAGGCTATAGAACCCGGTCTGTCCTGCTATTAAGGGCTGGGGGAAGAAAAGTATTCATACCTTTCCTAAGAGTATTAGCACGTAAGTGAATGTAATGGATACGCTACGTTAAACGTTGCATAGGCACTTAACTTGCGTTCCATTCTTTTTCATTTTTGAATGAAAAAAAAACCCTCATTGCCTGAGGAAGGCCCCTTTCTTTTGTAAAGTAGTCGTGTCTTTCAGTATCTGTCTATATTTCTGAGATGAAGTATTATGTACACTATTTACATTATTCGGCCTATTGTCCTCATCTTTGTCACCATATTTATTACAACGTTTCGGCTGTTGTACGCTCCGGCCTTCTTCAGGTGGTTGGGATGTCGAACTGAACCCGGTTGCCAATAATTAATTCTGGTAGGACTTCTAATTCTCTCAGAATAAAACTCGCTTTATAGGTTAAATAACTCACCTGTTTATAAAAGTCATAAAAACGAGATAAATATGAAATTTCAACTACGGGATATAGTCGACCCTGAAATCAACGAATTCTAGTAAAATTTGAAAAATGCTCAATACTTAAAATAATATTCTTATATATTATCTAAGATATAACAACTTTACCAAGCTATGATGGCTATACGGATGAAAGCAGCTGCTTTGCCAGGTCGTTATGCTATTTTAAGATCATATCTACGTGTATATCTATCTATCTATCTATCTATCTATCTATCTATCTATCTATATATATATATATATATATATATATATGTGTGTGTGTGTGTGTGTGTGTATGTATACATATATATATATATATATGTGTGTGTGTGAAAAGTGTATATAAATATAAATAAATATATATATGTAGAATTATATATATATTATATGCAGTACTTATTAGAAAGTGCTCAATATCAGAGATAGAGCTAACATATTTGGTTGGATAGATGTGAGTTTGTGACCCTGGGTTTCACGCTTTAGCGATCGTCAGACAAACCCTTGTCTGACGATCACTAAAGCGTGAAACCCAGGGTTATCAAATCAACATCTATCCAATATAAATATATATATATATATATATATATATATGTGTGTGTGTGTGTGTGTGTGTATATGAAGACATTTACCGGCCGGTATATGTCATTAATACTATTTATTATAAATAGAGCATATACTTAAATATTTGTATCTATAAAAGAACGTATAAACATAAATATGTCTTAAAATAATTGTCGGACTTTGTCCATTTCGTAATATATATATATATATATATATATATATATATATATATATATATATATACACACACACACTACCGTGCTAAATTTAGGTTTGGGACCACATTGATTTTTTCTCGAAACTTAAAAATGAATAAAGTTTCATGTCTTTAAAGAAATAAATTTGTTTTTATATGTTTGTATGCAATTGTGCAATAATTTAAATCCAGATGGATATAAAATAATTATAATTTTAATTAAAACGAATTCATAATTTCCCTTCATCAAAGAATCCACCGCGAGCAATTATTATTGCAGAACAAATTCTTGGCATCCTTTCTAGTAACTTGTAAAAGTATGTTGGTGGAAGTGATCCTCAAGCAGTGTGTAAATACGTAAGCAACTCTTACTTATTCGTTATTAGTTCCTTTCGAACTTTACGATCAGTTTCGTCCCGGACTAGTTCAATTGGTGAAAGATCAGGAGACTGAGGGGGCATGTCATGATTTGCAATATTCCTTGTTTTCCTTTGATTTTAGATAAATTCTACACAGTTTTGAGCCGTGTTTGTATCATTGTTTCGTTGCAGCCTCAAAGAATTACATGTCTCTGCAGTTTTTAATGATACTCTTCCTTTCGCATAACGCCTTTAATTTGAAAGAAGTCCTCAGCAATGTCATCTCGAAAACATCCCCAAATCATTACAGCACCACCAGTTAACAGTTGATCCAATGCAACTTTTACTCATTCTTTCGGAAGTAGTTCGTCTGACAAACACTCTTCATTTTCCTTCCAAAAAGCTCAAATTTGGACTCATCAGTCTATAGTACCTTTTTTCCAATCTTCTAAAGTCTAATCCTTGTGCTGTTGTTCCCATTTTAGTCGTTTCAATTTATTTTCATTTTTTAATAGTTTTTTTTTAACTGATCCACGCCATTTAAACCCAACAGAAACAAGTATTTTCTGAACAGTCATAATAGATATTGGATATTGATGTGTAGAATCATTTTTCTTTTCTTTTGCTTGACACGAGCAAATATCTACTCTTGGTGATAGATGTTACTCTGGGCCTTCCAGATCGTTTTCTGTCAACATTTGCACCGGTTTCTGCATGTCGCTGCAGGCAATAATGCAACCGATTTTTTGATATCTGTAATTTTCTAGCAATCTGACGTTCGGAATACCCAGCTATAGAAAGAATCTCCACTTGGGCTATTTTTTCAATAATAATCTGTTTAGCTGTTGGCATTTTAACGGTTTCTGAAAATTAATTTCAATCACACATTGATCTAGATGGAATTGAACCTCTACCAAGCAGTGGAGTTGAAGTAAATTTCTGCTATACAGTTCAGAAAAGGTAGCAGGTTGTAATAAAATTTCCAAAGCTTATGCAAATAAATTTATAGAACCTGTAGAAAAATTTGTTTGAATTTTATATAAAGGTTTACATATATACACAATAGGTTAATTTATTTATGCAAATATGTAAAATTGGGCCTTTTTATGAATTTTGAGAAACACACAAGGTTGGTTCCAAACTTTTGATAAGTAGTGTATATATATATATTAGGGTAGGTCGATTTTTGCCTTTTTTTAAAATATCAAAAAGAATAATGCAGGGAAAGTTGTGTATAGACCAGTTAAGTACTGATACAAAAAATTAGATCTGTCACTTCAACGGTTTTTTGAGCATTTGGCATCAAAGATTGTAGACAAAAATGCACTGAAAAATCCACGATTTTGCAAGATTTAGACTAAATATTGATAAAAAAACAAACAATTTCACTATTTAAATCAGGGAATGTTGTTATTTTGTTTTAGCAAAATGAAATAAAATGTAGAAATTATAAATAAACTTCACATTGAAAATTTGCCCCTCCCATATCACTGATGATTTTGAAATGCTGTTTTTACCTCATGAATTAAGCAGTATTAGTTGAATACATTAAAAAATTGATTTTTTTCTAGTTTGAATGAAAATACAACAAACAAATATGAAAAAATAAAGAATAGTTTAATAGGGCTTAATATATAGAGTCAAATAGCTCCATATAAGAACCATCAGATGAAATTGATGGTCACAATTTCTGACACAAAGCTTTTGATATTATGTGCTGTTGCCTTGCTTCAAAGCCATACACAGATTTGGAAGCTTCTGTTGTTAACTTGACTGCCCGTTCCATGCCTTGAGAATGGGAGGACAAATCTGGCAAGTCAAGTTTCTTACCATTTAATAATTATTCCCGAATTCATTTTCAGAAAATTCTTCTGTGAGTTGTGGTTCACAAATTCCACTTAGTGACAGATCTTTTAACTGTCTCCAGTGCATAGCTTTAAAATTGATAGTTGTGATTTTTTTAATTTTTTCTTGGTTTGTTCCCCACTCTTGAAAGAATATAAAAATTAATTTGATTTATTTTTAAAAAATTTCACTCTGTACTGCTTTAATATTTATGTTGAAATTAGATAAAATCATTAAAATGATTCCATAAATCGGTATAACTAATTTAGTCAATTTTATATGAATAAATATTTACTAACATAATGGCCCAAATTCTTTTTATAGCTTCTTCCCTCACTTCCAATTCATCAGATTTGACCATTGAATATAAGATATTTTCAGGCAGTAAGGCGAAAGCATTGTATTGTATATTTTTCAATGTTATCTGTTGGATTTCATATGGTTGCTTCCTAATCCTTTGGATCATATTGAAAATATACATTTGCTGATTGTGGAACTTGTTATTTCTTTTATTTTGGAACTGGCAAATGGCATACACATTCACAATAAAATTTATTAAACTGTGGAGTTTGGTTGAAATATTTCGTGGGTATGCACCATGAGTCCATAAGCACATCAGACTGATGCCTAAAGTTAACCACCTTGACTGGTTTAATGGACCAATTTTCCATGATGCAAATCTAAAGTCCACCTTACCTCTACAAATACCCACTGTATATTCATAAAGGAGTCTTTGGTCAGAGCTAAGGGTATCTGCATTTTCAATTTTAAAAATAGAATCCAGAGTACTACCAACAGCTGAAAATGATATTTGGGGTAAATTATGGTAATCATTTGCACGTAATCTTCCAAGTGGACCATTGAATGTGGCAGGGCTTTTTTGTGGTACCATCTACATGTTTAAAAAGAGCTCTAAATGGACGTTTATTTTGGTGCAAGGAGAAACCAATAGTATGAAGATTTTTGTTAAGTTTTCATTCTATAGGTGCAGCAATTCCACCTTCACAGCCTGAATTGGCATTAGTGTTTGTCAACAAGGATAGCCTTGATAGTGCTCGCACTGTTGAATTTATGCAAAACATCACTTTTTTCACTTTAACCTTTGCTCTATCAATTTTACATTTATCTATATAAATATCTTTTTATATTAATATTGGGGATGAGAAAGCCCATAGCCCTCAAATCCAAGAGCAATGCATTGGCAAGGCTGGCTCCAAGATTGCAAGATACATCACCCCTGATCAACTCAACAGTACCGTGGAATTTTGATAAGGCTAGCCGCTATATAGCCTTATCAACATTTCACCGTATGCTAGGCCCTTTGGGATGTTTTTCCTGCCATGTTTATTAAAATATCTGACAAAGAAAATATATGTATTATCAGAAATTATACAAAAATATTTTTCAAAATAAATTGGAAAATAAATCTTGATATGCATTATTAAATTAAAAAAAGTAATGTTTATATAAAAGTAGAGTTAGTTCCGGGATTGGCTTGTAAACAGGCTTTTTAATAAAACATTAATTTTCAAAATATAAACAAATTACAATAATTATAAAAGTTGTATTTTTTTAAAATAGTTAAGTATATTTTGATGAAAACTAAAAGAGATATTTGCGATAGTTAAAAGCGTAAACAAAAATAAAACGAACATACAAGAGGAGGTAATTACTACCGGTGAATACCGAAAAAATATCCAGTAAAAACGACGCCGTTCATGAGTAGTTATTTGTATTTTAAACTAAATATTTTAGTGTTTTATTTTTTTATTTGTAGTAATTTCATTTAATTTAATAAGAGAATAGATAATAAACTGAAAAATATCCATTATTAAGCGTTATTTTCTTTTTTTCTTTTCGTTAAGACTCGGTTTTAATTTAACATACACATGTCTGCGGTGACACCGTTATGATGAAAAAATTAGCAATTTATTTTGTCTTTAAGTTCGATTGCTCAAATAAATACGTATAAGACAGTGTTATAGTCGATATATACACGTGAAGAAAATCAGTAAGCATATGTAATTGAGTGATTTGGATTTGTGAGA
Organism: Acanthosepion pharaonis; assembly: GCA_903632075.3. Classification (NCBI taxonomy): domain Eukaryota; kingdom Metazoa; phylum Mollusca; class Cephalopoda; order Sepiida; family Sepiidae; genus Acanthosepion; species Acanthosepion pharaonis. The sequence goes on from CAHIKZ030004677.1 coordinate 3,434,392, forward strand.
GAAAATAAACACACATATGGTGATTTTCTGTCGCTTAGATGTGGTACAAGGCCAAAAGGGTGAAGCATCTAGTGAGGATCGACTCACGAATCAGTCTTAAAGGATCAAGCAGGATAAGTATGCTAATCATTACAGCACGTGGAGATGCCTAAATGATTTTCTAAGTGTTAAGGTGATCACCCCTTTGTATACAAGTGGACTCGCCCAGTGTGTACTTGTCATGCTGCCGGTGAATATCCATAGAGTGATACAGTGAGAGAATGAGAGTGTGAGGTAACCGCTTTGTAGGAGTCACAGTTGCGAGCGCGTAGACTCAGAAGGAAGTCTTACTTCGATACTGAATTTCCCAGACTGTATATATATATTATTATTGCTACTAACCGCATTTCTGAGTCTACTAACCGTATTATCAATTGTATTATTACGTCAATACATTTATTTGCTATATTTCACTCCTGCGTTTGTGATTCATTTGAAACCGGATTTCATCCCGGAATCCACAACACTAAGTGTAGCTTATATGTGGCACAAAGCTGAAAGTGTGGATCGGCCAGTGAATATCGAACTCGCTACTCAGTCTGAAATGAGATAACATTGAGATAGGCTTGCTAACCAATAAGCTACGTCGAAGTGCCCATCAACACGCAAATATAATGGAGTGTTAGATTCTACTGCTGCCGGTTTCCTCGCTGGCTGTGGATTTCAAGGTGAGAACTTCCATTTGCGTTAAAAACTAACGGGGCCCATCAGCGTACGACAACGTCATTTCCTGGGGTATTTGCCTGAAAATCAAGCTGAAGAAAGGAGCCAAAGACAGTGTCATGTGTTTATGTATACTTCTCGCAGTGAAAAGGGCATGAATGGTCACAATTGGTGCAAAGAATTGACAAATAAATTGCACATGAAATTTTTCAAAGAATATTATTCTGGTAAAAATAATGTTAAACTCAGAAAACTATCATTTTTCATATTTTCATTTCTTTCTTTTTATAATTCGAACGAGCTAAAAATATGATGCTTATGTATTTTGTATATAATTAAAGTGAGCATAAACATAGCAGTGTTCCTTTGAAAATTAATTATTTTACGCATTTGGTGCAATGTTATCCTGAAGTTTAAGGGTTAGTGTACGTTTTTTTTTCTTTAATTAAAAGAAAAACATATTTTTTTGTATACCTTACTTGATAACATTAAAAGAAAGGCTTTAATATGACCAAATATTTCCAATATATATTCTGGGACTAATTTGAAGGATTTAATTGGCAAACGTCGACCCAATTCTGTAGACTGTCAATGCGCCTCCTTGCCTAACTCAGTTATACTGTAATATTAAATGTAATTGGGGCTTTCTTATATGCACACAAATATATTACATAAAAAAATCTATTTAAAAGGTTTAGATTATTAAAACTGATTATTTAGACCTGTTTTTCGAGCGCTTTTTCGATTGGTACAACATCCCAGGTGTATTTGCATCCTATTTGTAAATAAAATGACAGCTGAATGTATTGTTCTACTTATTCAGTATCTATTACAGTTTAGTTTTCTCTAATACAACTAAATTTTGATGACATTATTTTTAATTTTCATAGCAATCACTTTTATTCAGCCGCAAGAATGGTCTTTTTTTGTCTCTCGAATTCTAATACAACCGAGATTTTTAGTCCTGTTATTCTACATTTTCTACGATGCCATCTACGTTTGAACATGACGATTAAAAGTTGGATTAAACCATATAATGATACACCTGTCGTGTTTCTGTTTATTTTTAACTTCATCGTATTTTTTTTCTAAATATTCTGAATTTACTTTATGGTTACTTAGTACAAAAGCTTTTATATATTTAATTTTATTATTATCAAATATTGCCTTATTGCTGGAGTTAGTTGATAATTTAACTAGGACTGCAAATGTAAATTAAGTAAAATATTATGATGGGGGTTTCATTCTTTACTGACGTCGTATCTATGGTTATATAGATCATTGGTATATGGTGGTTTGTAATCCAAAATCACATCGAGATAATTGATATCTTTGGCTATGTTGGTATTGGTGATATTTAGCATTTTCTTTTCTTATTTATATATATATATATATATATATATATATATATATATATATATATATTTTATGTATTTTATAATTTTATATATATATATATATATACATATGCACATACATACATATATGTATATATATATATATATATATATATATATATATATATATATATATATTATAGGCATATCTTTGTTCAATATCTTCCAATCAAAACATATTTTATATGTGTTTATTGAACATATAAAGAGAACATATATATATATATATATATATATATATATATATATAAATATATGTTTATTGAACACATAAAGAGAAATATATATATATATATATATATATATATATATATATATATATATATATATATATACATATATATGTTCTCTTTATATGTTCAATAAACACATATAATATATATATATATATATATATATATATATTCTTCATGTGTTCAATAAACGCATAAAATGTTTTGTTGGAAGATATTGGTACAAAGATATACCTATAAAATAAATTCAAAATTCAAAATATTAAAATAAAAATATATATATATATATATATATATATATATATATATATATATATATATATATATATATATATATATAGAGAGAGAGAGAGAGAGAGAGAGAGAGAGAGGCGGGGGGAAACCGGAATAGTGGCTGTCAATTTCCCACTTCAAGTAATATTTAGACTATGTTTATGCTATAGGCTTAAGATGTGGTTTTACCGTCGGTATTCAATAATTTATAAGTGTCAAATCTTCTTTCGTCTAATTAAATACTACTAAGGGAAGATGATGAAACTATTTGACACAAATTTTATTTAACCCTCTTTAAAACAATCAGACGCCATGCATTAGCATGGCGTCTGATTGTTTTAAAGAGGGTTAACTAAAATTTTAAATCTGCCAGCCGTAAGATTATAATTAATGTAGATTAAAGGGAAAAGAGTTAAAATCTTAAGCATCAACCAGTAAAAAGTTAATTTCTTTTATTTTATTATTATTATTATTATTATTATTATTATTCATTATTATTTATTATTATTATTATAAGGCAGTATGTGTTATTCATCGTTTTTTTTTTTTTTTTTCATCACCATCAAGACAAAATTTTGTGCTGTACTTAATAAGACTCATTTTAGCTGGGGTTTCCAGATTATTATTAATTCATCGTCATCACCATCAATAATTTTTTTTGTATACTCATTTTAATCCACTGATCATGACATTTTCCACTGATCATTTTTGTAAAGAAAAAAAAAAGAACTAAGGTCACACACACTTTATAAAGGTAAAGCCCTTTGTAATGATTGAGATGTACTTGTGAGTACAATGTTTTGTATTTCTTTAAGGCATGGGCTACCGGAACCTTTTCCAATCAATTTGAGTAATTTAAATACAACTAGAATTATTAATGTCTTCATGTGGCACATTTGTTTAGATTTCCACTTCAACATCCTTGTGTTTTGATAAATACATTACAATGTACAGTGACAGACATGTCAATAAGAAATCGCATTCGGTTTTTGTGGTCTTTGATCACAATATCTGACCATTCTGTTCTGTCTGTGTAAAGTCTCATAAAATTGTTACGGGTCTTATCTCTGTAACCGACACTGGGTGATGTTTATACAAGTCTCTTACAATTTCCTTCCTGTAAACGTTGTATAGTTTCCAGTGCAATTCTCCCCGTGTTTTATATTCATATGATGCTAAAACTGTAAAACCCGATACAAGAGGGTCAATTACTTTTGAATATTTATCATAGAATCTGCTATTAGGGTTAACACAATTTTTCAGTATGTGTGCTTGCTAATTTCAAGTTAGCAAGCAATTGTCCTTTTCAACAAAATAAAATGATCAGTTTCAGCTGTTAACCCTGCACTACGTAAACACTGACGGGTTCGGGGTTTGTCTATATCAACTGCTTGGTACGGGCAGGGTACAGAATATGAAGAGGCTTATCTTACCATCGATTTTGCATTTGATACATTGCATATATTTTTGCTTTCTGTTATTATTATTATTGAATATATGATAAAACTCTTCAGCAAAAGCAGTTCTACTCGCATAAAGTGAGCACGTAAATTAATTTTAAAAAATGCTCGCAACCTTCAATTCTTAGACGATTTTTCAGTATCCTGAAGGTGATAACAGTATTTCGGCCTATATATATATATATATATATATATATATATATATATATATATATATATATATATATATATATATATATACAGTTACCTATTTCTTACATTTACACACACATAAACTTTATATATATATATATATATATATATATATATATATATATATATATATATATTTTTTTTTTTTTTTTTTTTGAGGAGTAGTGGATAGCAGCTCGGATTCAGGAATCGATGAGCCAGGTTCGAATCCCAGTCGAATCAATTACATTAACTTGCGTGGTAATACCCTTGAGAAAAGGTATTAATCCTCTTTTTCTCCCTCCAGCTATGGGTAAATAGCAGAACAGACTGGGTTTTATAGCCTTGGATGGCAACTGGTCTAGGAGAAAGACAACTCTGAATTCAAAACCTGCGGAGGGTCGTTTGGGGACCTTGTGGCATTCGGTGCACCAGGTCTCTGTATTCGTCCCTTCAAACTGTGTTGTTGGTTCTGCAGAGAGCCTTCGCTTCTATAATCAAATCATATGTGCTGGTGTCTGGGTTGTCGGTTCCTAGGAACAGAGCTGTTTGAGCATCATACTTTGAATACGACGGGAGTGTCCACCATATTATATATATATATATATATCATATATATATATATATATATATATATATATATATATATATACGAGGGTCAATCAATAAATAAGGTGAATTTTTCGGTATAAGGACTTCTAATGCAGATAGAAGATTACTTTTTTATTTTTTGTTTTACTTCTTTTTCACATGGATTTAATTTCCTTTGCAGATTAAAAAAAAACTTTGAGAGTTTTGGCGATTAACAAAGATGGCCGACCAAGAAGCATGCTCCAGGATTGAACAGCGGTCACTTATCAAGTTTTTGGTTGCTGAAGGGTGCAAACCAGTTGAAATTCATAGGAGAATGTCAACTGTTTATGGTGCCACATTTTCAGCCAAAAAATGTCTACAAGTGGGCTAATTTGTTTAAAGAAAGATGGAGCAGTGTTGAGGATGAAGGCTTACAGAAGTGAGGTCTCCTGAGGTGATCGAATCAGTCAATGACCTCATTCAGTCTGGGAGAAGAACTACTGTGAACTGCTGAGGCAGGCCAAAAAAGACATAAAGACATAAAACAAACGCGGGGTTCATCAGTCAGAAGGAGTCATCTTGGATCATGACAACGCACGGCCTCACACGGCAGCCCAAACGGTACAGACCATCAACGAGCTGGGCTGGGAACTGCTCCCTTATCCCCCTTACAGCCCAGACCTTGCCCCTTCAGACTTTCACCTGTTTGGTCCCTTGAAAGCGTTCACGAGAGGCACGAAGTTTAAAAGTGACGATGAAGTCAAAAGTATTGTGAGCGACTGGCTGAGACACCAGTCCAAAGAATTTTACGCTGAGGGAATACAGAAGCTTGTGCACAGATGGGAAAAGTGTGTGACAGTACTGGGAGACTACGTTGAAAAAAAAGTAAGCTCTATCTGTATTAGAAGTCCTTATACCGAAAAATTCACCTTATTTATTGAATGACTCTCGTGTATATATATATATATATATATATATATATATATATATATATATATATATATATATATAAAGTTTATGTGTGTGTGTAAATGTGAGAAATAGGTAACTGTATAAAAATAGCGAAACAAAGAGGGGGACATATTGACATATAGAGAAAGAAGAATAAGAAGCAAATGGGATGCCATTGGGCCTTTTTCCTAAATTAAACACATAACTCTTTCAACCATGAGACAGTTTTCACTATTTTGCTGCAGGTATTCTCTAAGATGAATATGAACATTCATTAAATGATTCAAATATAGGAAAAGAATACTCAAAAGCACGTTTTGATTTCCCCAAGGAGGAATTAGATTCTTACAATGAAGGCAAGTAATTTTGTAGAGATGAAATACCAAGCACTTGTATTGGTAACTTCTAGAAATTATTCGACCTTTTGAGGACTAGATGTCCGACCTGAAATTTCACCTTCGGATAACTGTCAATTAAAGTTAGGAGAAAATTACCAGACTCAATTTAGAAACGCGATGACGTAGATGTCACGCGCATTAGGAGTTGTACGATTAGTCTCAAAGGAGACAGGGGAAACAGAGACTGCTTTTGTATACGTTTATAGAGAAGCGTACTGAAATATGATGTATTTAAGGTAAACGGCTCAATCAATAACATACAGATTGCGATGGGAAAATTGTCGCCATTTTGTATATTTTTAATTTCCATTATGCACGTTGTTCTAGATTTTGCCAACAGCACAGTATAGTAGGGTCAGTTGGGCACCGTCTGTGAGACAAAGGGCGCCATGACGCAATTCATTCCGCCAGAAATTTTGAAATGGCATGCTGTACTACTTGGCATTCGCACCCAAAGATCCAATATGAACATTTGAGGTTGTCAGTCTGAGGATATTGAAGGCGATTCGTAAAGAGTTGGATGAGTCTAATGGAGATTACGAAGGAGTTTGGAGTGATCACTAGTGAAGACGAAGTTATACCGCCATTCGTTTTACGACGGGGCCTCAGACTCAACGCAGAGGTCTTCATCAAGTGCATTGGGGAGGTAGTGTTGTCCTGGGTCAAGCGGGTAGCTGCTGGAAGACCGTATGTCTGGCACCATTCCACATAAGCAGGAGAAACCAGTCATGGCTGTCATACACTTTCACTCGTCACATCACCCCTTATATTACAAGCTAACTCCCCAGACTGCAACCCGCTTGATTATAATATGCGGGGCGCAGTTGAGCGGGAGACCAAAACAATTCCTTGTCACAAGAAAGATGAACTGAAGGCAAAGATTATGGCAGCATTCACCAACTTTAACAAGGAAACCGTCCAAAAAACAATTCAGGAGATTCCGAAGTCATCTGGAGGCCATGGTTGAAGCCAATGGCGATTTTCTTGAAATGATTTACTCTTTAGTATTCAAGATATTTTTGTGTAATTTTGGTAAATATATCTGTTAAAATGAGATGTCAGTGTTATTTTAGATTTTGCTTAATTTAGATGACAATTTATCCATCTTCTCTGTATTTAATAACACTTCTTGTCTGTGACACGTCCTTTTACAACGTGGGAGATAATGGCTAATCGCAACTTCCTATCCTTTGTAGCACTTAGAATATTTTCTCTTTACAATCTCCCCCATTCCATATTCTCTGGTCCATTTATACAATTATGTTACTCACTTTATCTCTTTGTCCGACTTGCTTTAAATTATGTCATGTGTGTGTGTTAAATTTTCTAACCATTCTTTTCTTATTATGTGTCCCAGAAATTTCAAGTGGCACTTTTTGTTTCTACATAAGTGTTCTTTAGTTTCTACCTACCTTAAACCTTCGTTGCTTACATGCTCTGTCTGTGGTTTTGCACTATTTACGTTACTCAGCATTTTCCTCTGCATTCAATATCTCCCTCATGTGTTTACTTCTCCAAAAACACTTTCATCATGATGTGTCCAAAATATTTCAGCTTTTTCTGATTCTAAGTATAACCGCCCTGTTTTATTCGAACTTCCTTAAAACTTCGTCGTTGGTATTCTCAGTATCCTTCTGTAGCTCCACAAGCCGTTTCCTCAGGCCATATAGAAGGACCAATATTAACATAAGAATTCAGTACACTTTTCTGTGTTCATAATGAAATTTTCTTCTTCCTTAATACTCTACCATTTTGGAAGGAATCATTCGCTATTCCAATATGGCTTCAGGTATCGGTGTCACATATTTCGTTCCCTGTTAAAACACCTCCCAGATATTTCAATTTTCGTAATTGTTTGATTTTGGTATCTCCAGTTCGTTGTTAACATCGTAGGCTGTTTCTCTTGTAGACAACCTGACATTCTTTCTGTTGTGGATTCCGGGATGAAATCCGATACCAATAAATAACAAACGCCAGGAATGAATATATGAAAATAATGTATTAACGTAATAATACAAACTGGTAAAGCAGGTTAGTAGTTCCAGGAATACGGGTTAGTTGCAAAATATATATACAGTCTTTGGTATTGAAGTATCGCTGTATGACTTCTTACCGAGTCTACGTGCTCGCTCACTGTGACTCCTACAAAACTGTTACCTCACCCCTCACTCTTCCGGTTACCTACAACCTTTTACTCTGTCACTCTGGGCTCGACTCTTCGGTCTAGCTCCCGGGTCTTCACGTAGCCGTAGTATATGTATATACTGGGTGAGTCCATTTTTGTAAAAAGGGGAGAACACCTCAACATTTTCTTCTAGCTCTGCTTCACCAACTTCTGTGGGATTTTTTTTTTCTAGTTTCCTTTGTGTTTACTATCAACATCGTATCATCTGCATATCTTATGACGTTAAAATCGTGGCCGCCAAATTTCTGGTATTGGGCGATCATAATGTTTAGATCAGAATATCTTCATTTGAGTTTCGAATCGTATGGATATTGAGGAAACTGAATTATGTTATAAATCTGCTTCATGCACAATTTTGCCTGTGAGAGTCAATCTAATAAACGCCTGACTACCACATAGTTATGGTCTTCTTTATCAAGAAAAAAGCCCCAGCTCTAATGCATCGAGTTGCACATTTTGAAACGTCAACATTGTAATGGTGCAGAGTCCTGTTGCCAGACATAGGGTCTTCCAGCAACTACCCTCTTCACCCAGGACAACACTACCTCCCCAATGATGAAGTCCTCTGTGTTGAGTCTGAAGCCCTGTGTGAAAAGGCAAGGATAGGGAGTTGCGATGAGCCATGATCTCCCACGTTGTAAAAGGATATGTCACAGACAAAAAGTATTATTAAATACAAGGAAGGTGGATAAATTGTTGTCTAAATTAAGAATTAAATTATGCATTCCAAATATTTAACTGAGATTTTTCCCTAAACTTATATGTCAATACCCGTTGCTAAGTTGGATCAGAGAAATAGTTTGAGTGCATTGCGTCCTTGGGATCAAGAGGATAGAACGTTTGAATTCGAACCATGTAACCCGAATTCGAATCTCGCCATGATTTGTTCTTCGGAATTTCTTGACATTATCGATCTGAGTGAGGCGATCCAAACATTTAGCATCTTTAAAAAGTCACTGAAAAGCTTCTCATGGTTTGACCCGTTATGTGTATGCAATTGTGTAGATGGTTGGAAGCTCTCCATATTTGTATTAGCATAATATCACAAGCCATCGTACCCGAGGCTTTGAATGTAATGCCCTTGTTAACTGATGACACCAAATTATGCGCTCTTTACCAGAAACTATGACTACGATTCGCTCAGTATAGTTGATGTATAAACCTCAGGTGTTCTCTGTAGATTGAGTAGACGTCTATAAAAAGGTTTGGTTAGCCGAACTGACTGACGGGTGTTCCCCAAAACGGGTGTTATATATATATTTAAAAATATGCTGTTAAATATAACAGACAATGAATGTCTATTATATTCGATCATGAGCCGTTCTAAACTTTGTATGGTTGCTTTAATTTCGGGTGAAAATAAAAATTATCCAACATTATATATATTTTTCTTTTATTAAGCTGGTCCTTAATCTAAGTTTTTGGTTCACATGAGCGACCTTCAGAGTGGGTATACGGACATTTAAACAAATATATTCACCTTCAAAGATGATATTCTGTTATGTTGACATAGATGATTGCTATACAACGATAACGGTCGCTGAATAGCAGACGCAGGTCGTAAATTCAATCTGCGGTTCTATGACGTCATACCACGTGAGAGAAGGAAATATTAACAACAGAACCATATCTCTAGATGCAATGTAATGTGTTGTGGCTAGTTTGAAATGTAAACAAAGCAAACCACGCTGAACAAAATTACATTTCCGTTTATTTATTAAACAGTATATTTATTTATTTCTGCCTACCGGACTTAATATTCGAGGAAGCGGAAATAAATAAATATACTGTTTCATAAATAAACGGAGCGTCTACTCAAATATGATTATCAAAAAAAAATTACGTTTACATTTCTCAAAGAAATGAACGTGCGCATATGTAACATGGATTACTAAATACGTTCTGGGTCATATCTGTGGCTTAAAAAGAATATTGTAAAGTTGCCATATAAACAACTATTTAAAGAATATAATTAAATATTATTATTACATCTTCTTTTATGTGATGTGTCCTTCAGGACGTAAGTAATCATGGCTCTCCATGTCCTCCTGTTCCTTGTAGCTCTCAATAAGCTTTGATTTTTTGTTATTTCTCCCAGGCCCTGTTCTACCATCCACTGGCTTAAGACCGATAAGTATGTCACGCTTTCCCTTGTTCCTCTATCCGCCCTTTGAGTATCAGATTTTCCAAGCCGTCCTTTCTCACTACGTGTCCCAGAAATTCCAGCTACCTCTTCCTGGTGTTAAGTATGAGTTTTCGCTTTGTTTGCATCCTCTTCAAAACCTCACCATTGCTTGTTCGGTCTATGGTATCCTTAGCATCGTTTTATGTTCGGTCGATGGTATCCTTAGCATCCTTCTCTAGAATCACACCTCTGCTGCCTCGAATCTGTTCTTCATCTTTGAGGGACCGTCAAACATTATCTGCTGTAAAAGAGGACAGATATCCCGTAGCAGTTCAGTAATTCTTAGATGAAAGATACTTTTGCAAATGTAATTATCATAGTCGACAAAATACGAAAGGTTGTGGACAGCCACGATTGGCCCTACCCACAAACAATGTGGCAGATAAAGGGCTTATATAAGGGCTTCAAGTGTCACCTTAACGGTCGAATGTCTGTGGTCGTAGTTTGATCAATCCATCATATTATGTTAGATAATATCAACGACAAACTTTGCGCTAACAACGAATCACGTGCAATCTAGACGACCGATCAAACCTTGACTATAGTGATTTTCTATGCATAGCTTAGATGAGGCACAAGACCGAAAGTATGGGGTACTTCGTGAGAATCGAGAGTAAAGCTTGCTAACTATAACACCACATTGAGGTACCCAAAAAGCAGTGGCTACGGAAAGCATATTAGATATTCAAATAGCGTCTTGAAATTATTTTTCTTTTTCTGGATTCATAAGATTGTACGATATTCATTGTTTATTCATCAAATGCGTTATCAGCCGGAATGTCGGGATGAGGACGATGACTTCAAGACTCAGTCAATGATCATAAAAGTCAACGTTGAGTTCTCCTTCCAAACAGTGTTGCTGGTGTTATAATACATAAACAAGGCTTTCAGAAAACCTGCTAAAACAGAACGCGCCAAACAGAATTTGACGACTCCCAAGTGTCTGTGTGTCTGCGCGTGTGTTTGTGTACGCGCGTGCCTTTGCGCACGCGCGTAAGGATTGAAGAAAAGTGCATCGAACGCATTTTACAATATATGTATAGTTATTAGCATATATTTATATAGAATATTGAATGATGCAAGCTAAGTGACAAAAAAACGGTTTCTTTTTTTAAATCTATAAGCAAATTAATTCCTATTAATCTTCTGGAAGGAAAAGATAAACGTAAGCTGTCATTTTATTTCCCAAGTATCATCTACCGGTTTTCTTGATCCAGAACCACGACAAAGAAAACGGAACTTAACTGGATTTCTTATTTAACATAAGGGTAAAATTAAGCTAATTTTCTTTCCACTTATTCTAGAAGAGTAGCGATCTCATCTTAAAATTATTTTAATACCTTACAACTATGACTGTCTTATTTAATCTTTTGATTGATATATGCTTTACATTGATCATAGGAAGAAAATAATCACATCAAACCATTGGTCACACATCCTTGGATCGATTGTTTTTAGACAAAGGTAAAACTTACATAACAAATTCTTCAATACATTATTGTCGATGACATTTTTACAGTGTGTACAGCTTTCTTAATTAGTCTTGATGTAACAATCTTGTGTCAGTCATCAAAAGCGAATTGTCAGATCATGCATTTCTACATCACTAGTTCTATAGAAGTCACTATTTACATTATTCCAACTATTGTCCTAATCTTGGTAGCCATATTCAAAGGTTCAGTTCGACATTCCAACCACCTGAAGAAGGCCGGAGCGTACAACGGCCGAAATGTTGTAATAAATCTGGCGACAAAGATGAGGAAAATAGTCCGAATAATGTATATAATGTACATGATACCTCATCTCAGAAATATAAACAGATACCCAATATGGCGTCGCCAAAAAACCTACACTTTAGAAATGTTCTTAATATGCAGCAAGAAAGCACAATTACTTCAGCGACAAAGGAAAAACTTAACCAGGTAAATAAAAACGACGTCATTTTTCTGTCTGTATGGAAATTATGATATAAAAGCAACATAATAAAATATGTATATACGAACGGCTGTTGAAAGGATCTTAGTCTGAACTAATTCCTAAAACTTGAGTAAATATCAGAATTATTTCTTGCTCCCTTTTTGGCTGTGAGAGATACTTTTTGTTATACTAGAACATACCTATTCTATTGTAAACAGACTCTCCCAGATATAATAAGTAGTAGTAGTAGAAGTTGCCAGGGGGCTCAGTGGAGTTGGTCTGAGTTCAGTCTGAAGTTGGACGACCAGCTGAACGGTTGAACTCTCTGCCTTCGGGCGGGGAGGAACCCGAACGAGACTATGCCGAAGGGCGGAGTCTCTTTCAGGGAGGTAAACCGACCCTGAACCCGTTTATACGAGTTAAAAGGCCATATTTTTGGCTGAGCCCACGGGCTCGGAGATCCCACGTTAAACCGGCCTTGTGCCACATGATACCCTTGTGGGGGGTGACTGAATATCTCTCAGTCGAGTTGGTGTGTCAGTCGATGTCGGACATTAAAGTATCAACCACCACAACTAGATTGCTGCATCATTAACTATCATTAACTATTATTTCAAGTTCCTAACGTTTTGTACGTCGAACCTAATTTAGGACCGACTTAGTGAAATACAAGCCTCCACTGTGAAAACTACTCTACAACACTTTTCAGCAGCTTTTTATAAAGATATAATGTAACTTCAATATTTTGATCGAAGTAGTATAATATTAAATTCATACAAAAATCTCCAGTATTTTTAACCAAATATTTTATTAAAATCAATTCATAGATTATGTATTCAATTATCAAACTGTTTTATTTAATTATCCACCAACTTTTTGTTAATGTCGGTATTTTGTCGTTAATGAAAATACTTTTTTTGATTCGATGTAGTTTTCGTTGAAAACTATGTAATTTTTATCTACTACAGGAATGTCACAGGAGTGAAACATGAAAAAGTCTGAGTTGCAATGACTGTCGTTAACATAGAGTAAAATCATCGATTGATTTCGAACGAGCCATTTGCTCGTTGTAGCTTTTGCACGCCGACAATTTGTCTAGATTTCTACAATTTGTAAACGGAAATAACTTTGAACCCTATAATCATAGAGAATAAATTACCCAGGTGAAGCGTCGAATGCCTGAGCCAAGTTTTGCCTCGATGTGAATTTTCGTAAACAATGCAGTTTTAGTAGCAGAGTATCTCTCATCAGTTACCAACTTTGGTCACGAAGAGAAATAAAACTGGTTAAATAATCTCAAATTCATCTTTATTTAACCTATTAATAAGCTTCTTAATTTCCCTAGTTTTATTTAAGCCCTCGATTGCTTCAAACGACGGGGTGGGGGGGTGTCTTGAGGGTAGAAAGAAAAAAAACTTTGATTCTTTTCCCTCTTGATGCTTTCAGTCGGTTTTAAGATAGCTTGGCTGCGCGCAGCTCCTTGATCGACAAACCGAAGATCACTGAATATGGCGTGGATCACACTCGGCCTGTACACATTGATGTTTTGAATTCAGAGTTGTCCTTCTACGCCGGTTGCCACTCAAGGCTATAGGATCTTGTCTGTCCTGATATTTATAGAGATTTATTCCTACCTTTTTTTCTTAAGAGTATCAGCACTTAAGTAAATGTAATGAGCTAGACTTGATTTCGAATTCAGCTCTCCGATTCCTCTATTCGAATCACTATTCCTGGCTTCCTCCAAACTTCCTTACCACTTGTAAATGATGTAATAACTTTTCTCATAGCAAGAGTAATAAAAATTTAGGCACGTTTCGAATAAACGTTTAAGTCTTAACATTGCACAAAAGATGGCGTTTGTCATTTATTCTATAACCTAATAATTACCAAATGACAGAGGACAATATTTAAAAGAATTAAACTACAACATGTGTGCCTCAGCATTAAAATATTTTTGACAGTATTAGTAATCTGAATCGATTCGAAATAACGAAAACGAATTCCATCCCTCAAATATTTTTTAGCCAAATTCGAAAAATTCCCAAAAATATAATCGTAATTAAAAATAGAAAATTAAGTATAGAAATAAATAAGGAGTCGCAATGGTAGCAAAAAAAAAACAACCTTTCATTCCTTTAGCCAACAGTGGTAATTAAAGAAAACAGACTATGATAAGAATATATAGTGTTGAAATATGATTCCGTAAGAATATCTACTGAAATAAGCGGTTTCTTTTGTCATCACTACACACTGACACACACACACACACACACACACACACACACACACACACACACACACACGCACGCACGCACGGTTCTCGTACGATCAACGAAGTTAAGAATCTTCGACATTTAATTGGATCGAAATGGGTGATTGCTTGGAAATACCATATCCTATGAGCTTGGATATACTGTTAGCGTGATCGAAAATGCTTCTGAACTGGGAATCGGACAGCCGAGCTTCAGTTCCAGCCATCTTTGTTATATTCACTTGGGAAAGGCAGAAATCGGTTGCTTCTCCGCCCCCTATGCTTTAATCAGTAGTATATGTATCATTAAATAATTATGTCCTCCCAAATCTTACAATCTAAAAAATATTTTCAGTGTTTAAATAAACCGCAAAAGGTTGATAAGCCGTAAAAATCTTCAATCCCATTACATATACACATAAAATATACGTAAAAACGCTTACATTAAAAATATTTTAAAAATATTGAGCTGAATATAAAATTTAATAGGATACACAATGCAAAATATAACACACACATATATATGTGTATATATATATATAAATACACGTAGGGTGTAGGAAAAATGTTTATAAAACTTGAGAACTTGAGGGCGGTTTCCTCACACTACAGCGAGGAAAATATGTATATAGACATGTCCACAAATCCTTCGTTTCTGAGGTATTAAGTTTAAAGTATGTTTACGGTAGAGGGCGTTGTGTTGCCACGGAAACTTGGTTATATTTCTTATTCGAGTACATTTGTGGTTTGTCTCTCTTCAACGTTTAACGTGTATAGTGATGAGTTAACTGAGATTGTGTTCCGTTTAAGGATATTTATATTGTGAGCAGGCAGATATGATTTTTACATACATATATGATTTTTACATATGCGAATGCATATGGACGTGAGGTTGTACGGTTGTATCAGATCACGTTTTCCAGACCGGAAGTAGCCGAGTTATCCAACCTTTGCTGCTTCTTATCCACGGTTTACTGAGACAGGATCCGTGGCACCACAAACTATGGTAACAAATATTTTGGGATTGTATCTTTGATTGTAAATTTACCGTAAACTTTAAACATAATAACTCAAAAACGAAAGATTAGCGGATATATTTATATAGACCTTTATCCTTTATATATATATTACAGAAATAAAAATATGCAGCTTAATATTACTAGACATTTTAAAAGTGAAGTCCCGGTCACACTCTTTATTTCACCTCAAGGTGCTCAAGCCTTCCCTGTGTAAACAGCATGAATGTTGTTATTTGTCTCTAGTTCCTTGTGTTCATTTTTCGTCCCACCTTTTCCTTCTCATTGCACATTTTCTAGTCTTTTAATTTAAGTTAAATCTCCCGTGGAGGCCTGAAGAGCGGAAGCGAAACCGGTTGCTTCGCTTTTAAAATGTCTAGTAATATTAAGATTCACACTTTTATTTCTGTAATTTGATTTTGTACCCTCAAAATATCATAAATATATAAAATATTATATATATATATATATATATATATATATATATATATATATATATATATATATATATATATATATATATAATATATAACGATAACATATATTTCTTATGTCCCAAAATTAATGTATTATATAAAAAATAATGTTTGCCAATATTATGATAAATTTCAATATGATTTTCTAAGATCTTCCCCATTTTCTAGATGGAACCCATTTTGTTGACAAACAGAAAATGAAACACTTCTACAAATTTAACACATTTATTTATAATTGAAAAACCTTCATTAACAAAGTGTTTTTAAAGAGCCCGATTGTAACTTTTGACCTGGAGAACCAGAGTTGAATAAACCCGTCTAAATTTCAGTTCGCAGATTCTTTAACTAATTCAGTTATGACTGCCTCTCTTGCAAACGAGTTCCAGTTAGTGCTTAACTGGGGCAAGAAATGGCTTGTAAATTTTAGCGCCTCCAAAACATAACTGATCTCATTGGACTAACACAAAGAATTTTCCTGCCCGCCATCAGCATAGCTGATGCTAGACTCCTGGAGAGCAACACACTACGCCTTCTAAGCCTTACTCTTTCACCTGACTTTGCATTGAACGACTGCATTGAATCATTAGATGCATCTACTGCAAGAAGGTTGGGTTACTGTTTCGTACCAGAAAGATTTTTTTTCTCGTCAGAGGACATGTTGCACATTACAAATCTACGTTACTGAACGAATATTGCCTTATCTGGTCGGGTGCCCCTGATCTAAATCTCAAGTTTCTTCACAAAGTCCAAAGAAGGATCTGTAATGTAATATATTCTGTCTTGGCATCTCGACTTCAGTCACTTTCTCAAAGACGTGATGTGGCTTCCCTCTGTCTTTTCTACTAATTTTTTCATGGTAACAGCTCTGACAAGTTTTTGTCTCTAGTGTCTTGATTAGATGAAATTAAGCGAGCTACTATATTGGCATCTAGTTCCCACCCTTTTACAGTTGAAATGGTTAAATGCAACCGCAACTTCTATTCTAACAGTTTCTTTTCTGGCAATTCCCTCCTATGGAACTCCAGTTTACTCGCTTCCCTGATATCTACAATGGTAAAAAAATTAAATGTAATATCAATCACCATCTTGAATCACGTTAATCTTTCCTCAATCCTCTTATCAGTTATGTGTCATGCGTGATACATGACTGACGAGACAGATATTTTTCCTGCAGTAGGTTGCCGTTTCTTTTTGCGGTAGATCAATTACTATCCAAGGCTACAGAACCCAGTCTGTCCTGGTATTTACCCATAGCTGGGGGTAGAAGAAGAGGAATCATAACTTTCCAAGGGTATTAGCACTTAAGTGAATGTAATGGATTTGACTGGAACTCGAACTCGGCTCTCCGATTTCTCAATCCTAGCCGATATGCATTACTCCATCGCTACCCATTTCTCCACAGTGCCTTCTATACATTTTTCTCACTTTTCTCTCTGTAACCCCCTACATACTAGTGCCATGTAAGCGGAAAGAGAAGAGATTGCCTTGGCTCGAGCAGTTTACTGCCAGTTCATGTTGCTTTAGGCAACTCTTTTTCTTGGATTTTCCTACCTTTAAAATAATCATAGCTGAAATAAACATAATCGAACAAAACCAACTTGCAAAAAAACCCTCATGACCAGCGCATGCTCGATAGAGTTTCTGATAAAATAAATAACGTCCTAGCTCTACACTAGTCTGCAAATATCTTTGTGTTCGGTGACTTCAATGCCGGAGATATCAAGTTCCTTCATCACTCTAATGTCACTGATCTCGCGGGCATCCAGACTTTGAACTTCTCATTTGCTCAATCCCTCACTCAAATAGTAGACTTCCCCATGCGTTTCCCTAGTTACACTGACGGTCAGGCTTGTCTACTTGGTCTCTTCCTTGAGTCCTTCCTAGATAATTTCGTGTTCTGTACATCTGTCCTCATGAAGAATCAGTGTTTATAGATATCTATTATCGCCCTCATGTCAGGCAAGAACCTCCATTTAACAGAAAATATTTGTTTTCAACGCACTGACGTCATCCATTTCACGATTTCCTTCGAGAGTTCCTTGGACTGATATTTTTGAACATTTTTGGCGAAATGTGCTACTGACGTCTCTTCCTGACTGAAAGCCGGCATCGCACCTTTCGCGTCAGCACGGAAATAACAAATGAAACCATTATCCCTTCTTTGTCACCGCTTGTGATGAGTGTAAACGTATCGCCAAAGAACTAAAGTCCAGTGATTGAATGAGATACCGCATAGACTTTTGTAAGATGGGATCTAGAGATTACCGTCGACTCTGTAAGAGGTTATTGAACAAATGAAAATCCTTAGTCCCTCTTCTATTCAATTGGCTTCAAGTATTGTCATATACTTGAGATTAAGTAGATTGTTTTATTCGGAAATACTCTTTCAAATCCGCTCACAACTCATCGGTATTACCTGATTTCCCTGCTAGAACTGAGTTTCTACTGAGGGGTATGCATTCAAAGCCCTTCCATGCTTCCTGCTTTCAATTCAAAATTAGATCTCCACAGCTTACAGATTCGTCAGATTTTCCCTCTAGAACTGAGTTTCTACTGAGGGATATGCATTCAAAGCCATTCCATGCTTCCTGCTTTCAATTCAAAATTAGATCTCCACAGCTTACAGATTCGTCAGATTTTCCCCTAGAACTGAGTTTCTACTGAGGGATATGCATTCAAAGCCCTTCCATGCTTCCTGCTTTCAATTCAAAATTAGATCTCCACAGCTTATAGATTCGTCAGATTTTCCCTCTAGAACTGAGTTTCTACTGAGGGATATGCATTCAAAGCCATTCCATGCTTCCTGCTTTCAATTCAAAATTAGATCACCACAGCTTACAGATTCAGCGGTATTCCTGCAGTTATCCTATAGAAATGTGCTCCTGATCTGTTTCTTTTCCCCTACAAATGTTATAAATAATGCCTCGCTATGTCATGCTTTCCACCTTGTTAGAAGTCAGCATGTGTAATTCCCGTGTTTAAGAACGATGTAGAACCTTATGAACCCTTAAACTACCGGCCTATAAGTCTCTGAACGCTTTTTGGCAATATGCTACAGGTTCCATTCAATACCGAATTGTTTATGCATCTTATTCACATGACCTCCTCTCGGATAAACAATATCACCCCCGTATCTCCAGGTCTGCTGCCGATGTGTTAACGGCGGTCACTGAATTTGTCTCTCAAGATTTAAATATGAACGTCAAAACAAGGGCTGTGGCTCTGGATATCTCAAAGATGTTCGACAGAGTGTAGCATGCCAGTCTTCTCCGCGTGCTCAAGACCTACGGTGTTTATGGACGAATGTTTGGCTTTATTCAGTTATTCCTAACAACTCATGTAATGAAGCCCGTGTTGAACGGACGCGCTTAGAATTTGTTTTGTATTGATGCAGGAGTCCTCCATGGCCCTGTCTCTGATTTCATCAACGATTTTTCCGATATCATAATCTCCCAATGAATTTGTTTACAGATGAAACAACTATTTACTCCCGTTTTTGTAGCAAGACTGACAAATGCTCTCGAAAAGGAGATCCTATCAGTGGTTAACTGGAGCAAGGAACGGCTTGTAAATTTTAACACCTGCAAAACAAAACTGCTCTTATCTAATCTGAACCCACAAAAATGCTGGAGATATTGGAGCGCCGAAATTTTTGTTAATGGAATCATATATATATATATATATATATATATATATATATATATATATATATATATATATATATATATATATATGGAGAATGTTGGAACGCAGTAATTTGATATTTTTAAATTTAATATCTTTTTCTACAGACGTGTTTGGACATGTAGTGTAACTGATTTAAAATACGTCAAGAAAAAAAGATATTAAAATTAAAAATATCAAATTACTGCGTTCCATATATATATATAAGATTCCATTAACAAAAATATTACTTTTCTTGGCGACGAAACGCGTTACACCGAATTTTTCTTCCATTTTGTTAAAGACAAATTGTCTCAAACTTCTCCAAAGGATCGTCGTATTGTTTTAAAGTCTGTTCTATCTGCAAATGCCATTCATATTTGCAGGCAGGTGATTCATAATCACTCATCAGTGCCTGATGTCGTTTAGATGGGAGCATAATATGATTATTCATATTGTCTGAATTTCTGGGATGAGGAGTTATCATTATTTTCACTATTTATATTCAGACTATTGTAGCTATTTCTGTTGTTATTATCACAGCGTTTCGGTCGTTGTACTCTGCGGCCTTCTCAGGTGTATAACTTATCGGAAATTCCAAACTGAACCCTTTATTTAATATACGGGGATTGATTCTTTTCATTCCACGGCTCATGACTAGGGATATCGTCTTATTTTGATTTAGTACTATTCAGTTATTTCTCAGCCGTTTCCACTGAGTCCAAATACATACTGCCCGGTCCAGGGATTGAACTCACAGCGACTATGTCATTAAATTCAAAAGCCAATGCTTTTACGCACTTGGTCATTATTCCCTGTAGTTTACTGACGAAGGCCAAATAGTACAACGACCGAAAAGTTGCGATAAAAACAAAGGACATAGTTCGAATATAGTGTATATAATTATTATTCTTTGTCTTCGTGCCATCTTGTCACTTATATAACGCAAAATTTATGGGTTTTTTTTTAACTTCAAAAGAAAATTCATTTGAACAGTCACTGATAGTGCATTACATAGTTATCTTTCATAATATTCTAACTGTATATACTATATTTGACACACCAACCCTGTAACATCTGGTAAGAAAACTTTAAAAAATTATCTGATGGGTACTATTCACTTGAAAGCCAAGCAGGGACAAAATGGCAGCCGGTCATATGAAAAGTTTTGCAGATAATCAACACTTAGCTAGAAAAGCATTATGTTTCTCCAAGTGTTGCCTGCTCAAAATGAATTTGATTTGAATGACTGTGTGCGCATGTCATGACTTGAATCATGATACATTTTTGTATTAGGAATAGCAAAGGTTCGTGTCTAATTCAAAAAGCATGTTGATGCAATTTTTTCATTGGAACAAGGTTGTACGGAAGATTTTGACTGACTGCACAGAGATAATTATTTTTGCCATTTAAATTTAGAATGGAACAAATGAGAATCTGAAGTAGCCAAATAAGAAGAATGCGGTGGCTAATGGAAGGTTTCCCATCTCAATTATTTAAGCTTCTGCAAGTTTTGTTTTGCAATATTCGTTCTTGCTTTGTCTTAGTGGAAAATAAAACGTTTCCATTTGCCAAAAATCGGCCTTTATTCTTTAATAACATCATTGAGATTGATGAAGTAGTTGCAATATATCATGACAGTTATTGTTTTGCCGACTAGAAGGAGCTCAATGTTAATTATCCTTCTGCAATGAACCAAAATGAAAACAGCATATTTATTGGATGCCAAAAAACTTTAGCCACAGATTCTGCACATTCACAAGTTTGTTTCCAGCTCCGTTCGCTTCGAACATTATCATAAACGATCCATTTTTCATCGGCTGTGACAATTCTGTCCAAGACGGTTACTTTTCATGGCATAACAGCAAAGAAACCACCACAGAAACACGAGCGGACATGACCTGTTCTTTCAGAGAATATGTCACCCAGGTGTCGACTTTGAAAATCTCTTTCATCGAAATCATTGTTTTATTCGCACGATGCGAAACATCGATGTCGGATTTAAGTTTTAATAACCCTGACAAAATCTACCAAACGACTTCTTGACCGGCCAGTGATCTGCGGAAAAATCCAAATAAACCTTCTAAATGTTTTGTGTGTGTGTGTGTGTTTCGAGTTCTGATTCTTATTCCTTTCGAAAATTCATAGAGCATAATATGGCGAAAGTACAACATTCAACAAAGTCTGACTCGAAACTAAACAGCAAAGTTGCAATCTAGAACACACCGGAAATCGGCAGCAAAAGAGAGGACAGCGTCAAGTTGCTGTCATTTTATTTTAATAATAAAATCGGTTAGGATCTTTTGTAATGATCTGGTATGTTTGGCTCCAATTAAGTTCTTGCTTTCGGTAAACTCTGATAGAGCTCATGTTTGGGCCATCACAGTAGGTAGAAAGGAGAAGATGCGATAGGTAACAATATATTACAGCAGAACTCAGTATTACATGAATATTTAAGCTTAGCTCTTCTGCCGGCATTCAATTTAAAGAAAGTTTGATGTACACAGTTTAGTGTTTTCTGTACAATTATTTTTATTTCGTGGGTGACTCGCTGGATTTCGCAATTAATTTTGATTCTTCCCAAATTTATCTCCCGAGTTCTAAAAATTGTTATCGTACACAAAAAAGCGTTGCAAAAAGTCACTTAAAATCGCTGAAAACAATCACGGTAATGAAAAATTGGGAATTCAAAATTTCAGGATTGCGGGTCCGGAGACGGCCCAGAATGTTTTTAATTTGCTCACGGAATCGACCTGATTCCAAAATGGTATATGTTAGGCTACAACCTCTAGGAATAAAGTCGAAAAGTGTAACGCAATGGAACACTGACATTGGCGTTTAATATATATATATGTATATATATATATATAACTTGGATAACTTGTTCAAAAGAAGGAGTTCCGCGGTCTTTTAATTCCCGGTCACAGGGCAAGCTGCAATGTATGCTACAATCAAGCAGATTATTTGTGCAACCTTTATGTGGAGACATACTTCCCTCTAAAGCCAATTGAACATTTTATATATTGCAGGGATTGTGCGAAGAATTTCAGTCCGAATTGGTTTACTGTACTGTCCAGTTCGCACGCTCCATTTCATTTGAGGGCACTTGAGTCTCTGTATATTCGGTCCAGGGAGCCGTCTCTTTGCAAGCAAAGAGACTGTCTCCTTAGACTTCACGTTATTAGACTCTAGTGTCTATCATACATTTCCCTCATACTCCCCATTTTCTTTCCTTTGTGCTGTGCAAATTCGCGCGGTTTGAAATTTTTTTCCCCCCTCATACCATTAATCATTTCATTTTTTAATGTTTTAATTGTATGTAGCGTGTTTGTGTGAGTCAATATACATTGCAATAATTGTTAAATTGTTCCCAGTCGACCCTGATGAGCTTGGGAACGAAACCAGTTGGTATGTTCTCATGCAATGGCTTTAGAGGGAAGTATGTCTCCAAATAAAGGTTGCACAAATAATATACTTGATTGTAGTATACATTGCAGCTTGCCCTGTGACCGGGAATTAAAAGACCAAGGAATTTGTTCTTTTGAACAAGTTATCCAAGAACTTAGATTGAAATGTGAAACGGACAAATGGATTTTAGAACTGGAAAATGAATGAAATTGTTCGTGTAAAAATATATATATATATATATATATATATATATATATATATATATATATATATATATATATGAGAGAGAGAGAGATAACAGCCGTAATTGTTTCAGCAGGTAATTTATGTCAGAAACCTTCTGCATCAATATGAATGAAACTGATCATTTATGCAACGATAATCCCATTTATTGTCCTCATCGTTTTGCCATATTTATCACAACGTTTCGGTTCTTGTACGGTCCGGTCTTCTTCAGGTGGTTGGAATGTCGGACTGAACCCTTTATTTCGCTCGTTGTCATTACAACCATCTGAAGAAGGTCGGACTGTACAACGGCCGAAATGTGATAAATATGGCAACAAAGATGAGGACAATAGTCCGAATAATGTAAGTAGTGTACATAATACCTCATCTCAGAAATATTGATAACGCCAATCACCTTCTTCTGTTTTTAACCCAGAACTTTCATTGCCCTTTCTCCACACTACAAGCTATACATTCTCAACATTCCTGGAACCTTAGTGATATTATCGCTTTGCTTGAGGTCAAATGAGTTAAAAAGCAATATTATATGGCGATATATTTGTATTTTGCATGGTAATTGTTCTGATGAGTTTTCCTATTCATTACCTCAATTTCATAATTTTAAGCGAACTACTAAATTGGCATTTTACGGTTGAAAATGCTACGTGTAACCGTAAGTCCTTTACCGATGGTTTCTTCTTTTGAACTACTCGCTTGTGGATATCTCATCTGGCTTCTTGCTTTCCTGAAAACAACGATCTTCAAAAATATAAACGCAATATCAATCGTCATCGTCTGTCAACTTGAATGTTCGTCATTTAATGTCGTCTCTCTCCACAACATTTTCGCAGTTTCTTTCACACTTGGTTGGAATTAAAGGATTTATTAAAAATTCAAAATGAATTGACTTTCTGCGCTAAGCTTCAGTGGAAAAAAAATCACCATCTATGAATAGTCTCTTTTAAAAAAAACACACGCACACACACTATATATATATATATATATATATATATATATATGTGCGTGAGAGACAGTGAGAGATTATATATATATATATATATATATATATATATATATATATATGTGTGTGTGTGTGTGTGTGTGTGTGTGTGTGTGTGTGTGTGTGTGTGTGTGTGTGTGAAAATATATAGAAAATAGGAAGGAACTGGTTAGGTAAATAATCCAAAGTCCCTTAGTATTTTGTTATTATTTTAAAAAATAGTGCTCGATACAAAAGTAGAGCATAAATATAATTATTTATTTAAAATATGATTCCAACTCGCGACATAAGAGGTCTCATGTTTCAAAACAAGAGCCGTAAACTTCAATATAATTATTTGAATTAAATTGAGTTCAAGTAAGCTCTGTTCCATCTTCAAGCGAATTTTTTGGGATAACGTATTTCTGAAATTTACGTGTTTTAATAATTGAAATCAAAATTTCCATGGTAACAGCTAGGGCGAATTGTTTAAATTGGGTAGGCGTGTGTTGGGTGCTAATAATAAGTATCAGTATAGAGTTACTTTCATAGATGTCAAGTCAGGGAAAAGTGGGGGTCTCTAAATTTGAAACGGAAGATGTATTAACCCTAGTCTGGTTAGCGTGTCTATGGAGATTTATCTATTATTTTTTTTTTATGAAAGGGATTTGTGCATATAAAAAAACTAATATATATATATATATATATATATATATATATATATATATATATATATATATATATAAAGAAAGAACAGTAAGATATATAATCCGGTGTTCTTATAGATATTTTTAATTTTACAAAAAAGTGCTCAATGTAACTTTACGGAGAATTAATATTATAAATTAATTGATTTAAAATATTTTTTTGCGAAAAAACCATATATTAAATCAATTAATTAATAATATTATACATATATATAAATATATATATATATATATATATATATCTCGCTTTAAATGTTATTTTTAGTGGATACTTGTATTTGCGTAGCCGCTCCGTTTATTTATGAAACTGTATTTTTTATTTTTCGTTTGTCGATCTGAATGTTCGGGAAATTTTACTAAAGAATATCTTGCACTCTCCGGGAGGAACTGAACCTGCCAATGACCTGAGGGACGAAAAAAAAATAACTTTATTTATTGTTTCGTTAGTTGTATATTTTAGTATCTAAATTAATCTTTGTTCGTTTTAGTTTCTGAAAATTTGTTTGATTGTTTTTAGTCGTGATTCGTTAATAGGTATTATTGGTATTTGTTTTCGTGTATACATCTAGAAATGAAGTTTGATCCTTTCTTTAGGTGTTTATATTTTTCGGAAAGTTAATTATTACTATTATCAGCTGTCGGCAAAGCTTACATTGTTCTGAGCATTTATATCAAGTAGGACTTTTGTTTCTTTCCTTGTATTTAGGTCTGTTTTTCAGGGACCATATGTTATGAAAGTGTTGTTCTAGCTTCGAATTTTAATGCTGTTGTTAAATAATGTTCTGCACGAGTCTTTTTTGTGTTATCCTATATATTTTATGAGTTTCCTTTTTATCCTCGTGTCTTTTGTTATATTCCTTTAGCAAGTAGGTCGTTAAGGTTTCTTTGCCATTCAAACTTTTGTATAGGTGTAAATCATAGGTGTTTATGTGTTTATCCAACATATTTCACTCATCACATGATATATATATATATATATATATATATATATATATATATATATATATATATATATATATATATTATTGTAGCCAGAAAAAAATCCCCCAACCACGACTCCAAACATTTTACATATATTAAACATTCATACTTTCATCACAGTAGTGATCCCTTGATAACGAAAGAAAAAAAAACACAGTTTACATATCCATTTCCAATCTATAAATGAATAAAACATTTCTTCAGTTAGTTATTCTAGACATCGCTTGAGAATGAAACGGTACTCTAAATTTTAAGTTTAATATTGAAATTTAGGACTTGAGTGAAGTTTCGAAAAAGTAATTTCTGTGTCGCGACGGAATCATATTTTTTTAAACAAAATAATTATAATTTAAGCTCTACTTTTGTATCAAGCACCGTTTTTTTTTAAAAAAAAATAAAAACAAATACTAAAGAACTTTCGATCTTTATTCTAACTGTTCTTTCTTATTATGTCAATAAACACACACAGACACACACACGCACGCACACACACACACACATATATATATATATATATATATATATATATATGGGGTGGAAAACTGTCAGTTGAAACTGGCACCAGAACGATATCGTTAAAAATATGGTAAAAACAATTTGAACGCACTTATAATTATAGAAACTTGTCATTTTCAATATTTATACAAAGGGAGAAAAGAAGCATTTTAGAATCAATGGCAGAATTGACGATATTTTACAGAATAAAGTTTGCCTACAGATACTCTACTCCATATTTATTCTTAACTGCCATTTATGAGTAGAGGTTATTCATGATATATTCTTCATTGCAATTGGTTCTCCAAAATGAAAATTACTTATGTCTCAAACTAACACAAATTATTATCACAAAAACTTCTAAAACGATGTCTAAATCACTATTCTTTCGTTTTGGTAAATCTATCTTATGTGACAAGAAACACATTTAATATTCATTCTCGATTATATTTTATTGTTTTGTGTCATCTAATAAGGGTTTTAGAAAATGACTTTGGACTTTTGAGCTTATTTATACAATGGACAAGACAGACTATTTCAGGGTGAATTGTGTGCCATTAGATGCGATGGGTGATAAAAAAACGCAATTGTTTAATATATATTTGGCTTATAAGATTAGCCCATCTGAATACACACACACGCATATATATATATATATATATATATATATATATATATATATATATATATATATATATATATATATATATATATATATATATATATATATATATATATATATAATGAATATATATAAATATACATATATATATTTATGTGTGTACATATATATATATATATATATATATCTTTTCTTATATTTTATTTCTGTGAGATGAATGAGTGTTTAAGACATTAGTATTAATGTTATCATGTAAATGTCAACTCGCAGAATGATTATGTCTGACAGTTATATTGTTTTGAATTCTTTATTCGAGTCGGACAATCATGATTTGCATCGGAGTCCGTCAACTAACAGAGAGTCATTGAGTGCAGTTACCAAAATCCATTGCAATGCACTTCCGCTAAGACATGTTTTGGTTGGATCAACTGTTGAGCCAAATGTCACGCGAGTCCGTAAATCTCTTGCGAGTGCAAACAAACAACATTTGGACGTCGACTTTGACCATCATGTTGAAACAAAATAGAAATGTCCAAACGAAAGAACGAACCTCCCTAGGAAACAGTTTCAGCTGAAAGGTTGTCTATCCTACTAAGAAGCCTTTTCAGAATAACGGTCTTTTGTCATTTCAGTAGATTTTTGGAAGTAGGTCGAGTTGGGTCGAGTCGGGCAGGGAAATGTTCAGCAACACTGAATGTGCATTACTCACTTAACCGTTAAACGGCGGGTATCATCCTTTGAATTTCGTTAGAAATCAGTAGATATTGTCAATTAATGATTTAAACTATTTCCAATGATGCGAATATATTTTTTTCAGCCCAAGCAAGGCGATAATACCACTAAGACGCAAGTGGCTACTGGTAGTGAAAAAGAATGAGAAGAGATCCAATCCTAAACAGGAAACGTCTGCTCGAAACGCCGAGGAGGTGTACTAACCGGACGATAGGCAAACCTATCCGCTTCCATTATTTATTTATTCATTCATTTATAAATAACAAATTGGCCATTGTAGGATACATGAAGTTCAAGATATCATATCATTTTCAACGGTATCTTCTTTCAAATAAGGTGGAAAGAACAAACCAAAGACATTCTACTTGAAGAGAAAATTATAAAAAAAATAGTGACAACTTGGGTAAAGTATGCGCAGCACCATTGTGCATGGAATGCTGTAAAGGATCATATCCGTCCACAACTTCCTATCGCTCCTATACTATAGCAATCATTATCTATTTGCCAAGCTTCCCGCCGTCTGTTCCGCCATCTATTCACAAAAGCTCGTCAGGTGGAAGGGCAGCTTCCTTCCACTATCTCTCATGCCATCGATATGTCCTGTGAATGTTAAGTTTTCCAAGCCCTCCTTCCTCATTATGCTCCCCAGAAATTTCAGATATGTCTTACTGATTGCTTAATCTCTCTGGCAAACTACATTCATGTTGCCTTCAATTTCTTTCAGTGTTCATTGCTATACAAGTGGATTGACAATGATATAGCAATTCCTCACCTTTTTTTTTGTTTCTAATGCTTAAACTTTGTAATGCATCTCTAGTTATTACTATATACACTCGAATTTCGGTATCGCAACTGCAAATTGAATTTTCTTCATCCTCCTTTTTTGCCCATTTTTCATACACGTTTGTCTGAAGGACTATAAAAGAACAGGTTTTAAAAATATATAAAATGGTCATTGACGTTGCATTTAAACCATGTTTAAGAGAAGAAATCACACAAATAGAACGTACGTTAACATCTGGTCTCATTCGGCAGTAAAATGATAAGACCTAGTTGCCAATATAACAATTAAAACCCGGACAATTACGTTATCAGGCAAACGTCATAGGAACTGTTTGGCTGATAACGTAAAATGTCTGGGTTTCAATTCTCGGCACTGGATGCGTACTGCTGATGAGTCCCAAATATAGGACGATATGGCCGTCTAGTCCATTCTGTTGAGGTTTCTTCTAAATTCGATGAATTAATTATAATTATCTGAAATTCTCCTAATATCTATCACTGATATATATATATATATATATATATATATATATATATATATATATATATATATATATATATATATTAAATAGAAGATGAACCGTAAATGTTTTTTGGTTGAAATATGTATTTTTTTATTTTAAAATATATATTATACTCTATTTTCAATAATTCTGCTACACGTGATTCTAGTTTCGCGAACTTCTTCAAGCAAAGAGTAGATATTTCCACATATAAAAAATGAATTTTGCATGGTAGTGATTCAAATGTCTTTCTTGGACTGGTGATATGAGTTTTATATATATATATATATATATATATATATATATATATATATATATATATATATATATATAGCATATAGTTCTCTTGTTCTGATATATATATATATATATATATATATATATTGCATATAGTTCTCTTGTTCTGAGATATATATATATATATATATATATATATATATATATATATATATATATATATAGGTGATTTGTGTGTGTGTATTTATGTTACTAAAAACTGACCAACTAACTGAATATAAGTTCTTCATTTTGGATCGAGAACCTTTCAGTACACCATCGTAAATATAGAAATCGAAGTATATATTATCTTTAAAATTTTGTATTTTGTTTGACACGTATAGAGCAACTATATATATATATATATATATATATATATATATATATATATATATACTTTTAAGGTATGCGCTCTCTCTCTCTCTCTCTCTCTCTATATATATATATATATATATATATATATGTATATATATATATATATATATATATATATATATATATATATATATATATATTGTCTTATAGATTCAATGTGTCCACATATATAAATGTATGTGAATGTGCGTGTGTTCACAAAGAAGAAAAGTTCGTGTTACTGCATATTCATTCAATATTTATTCAGCCGCTTCAACGAGAAGAAGACCCTGAACTTGAAATCCGGTTAAAGAAAGATTAACGAAGATTCTTTCCTGTTAAAGGCGGATAAATCACTGAATTCGTTCTGATTGAAATCCCATTGGGTAGTAGCAAAAGTCCTAACGCCGACAGTTAAGTTGAAGTCAAAGGATTTCGACTTAACCCCATCTTTAATTAGTTTTACTCTGACCTTTCTCCGTCTATATCTGAATGAAGATGTGTTTCTCTTTTCTTGTTCTTCATTCATTGATATCTTCGACATGGTTTGATATATTTAAAATAACTTGATTTACATAGGAAACGTATTCAAGTAATATACAACCTAAGCTTGGAGTAAACAGCCCACGTCCGTACCGATGCAAAATATAGAAGTAGTACTACTTGTACGTGTTATATCAGTGGACTTAATTAACCTACACAGCGAGTCGATCAGAAAAGACGTCGTATGATTGTGTATATTAGTATATAATATTATATGATATTGTGTATATTAGTAATAGAATATTATAATATTAAAATGGTTATGTATACGCACATGTAAAATTTATGTGTAATTATTCAGATTAAAGGGAGTGTCTGGAAGTATATCAAATATGTAAAATTGGTAAATTCGCAGAAAGAGTTTGAAATCATGAAATAATCACAGAATGTATAAGGTTCTGTAAATATATGAAAATGTGCATATAAGATCCAGACACCAAAAACCCGTTTAAGAGAAGAAATTATGAGAATGAAGCGTACGGTAATGTCAGTCTATTTCGACAGTAAAATGATGAGACTTAGTCGTCAATATAACAAATCACATAAATCATTAAAGTTCGATGTACGAAAATGTACCAGTTAATCCCTAATTTGTCATCTGAATAAACCTTTTCTTGTAGACATGGGAAAGAAAAATGAGTGGAACATGCCGCGTTCCATTCCCATCTCGGATTGCCAGATAGTTGAGAAACATAACTTTTAGTAAGCTTTGGTCTGGTACAACGATAACATTTGGGATTATCTGAGTTCTGAGATGCAGCATCTAATTTTTTAATTTCTAGATCCATTTATTTGCTCAATTTGCCATTTGTAGGATACATGAGGTTCAAGATATTATATCATTTTCAACAGTATTTTCTTCCAAATAAGTTGGAAAGAACAATCCAAAGACATGCTTCTTGAAGAGAAAATTATAAAAAAATGGCGACAACTGAACTATTTGCATCAACAAGCATCGTTACCTCAATAAGCTAGCTATTGTATCCGACTTATTGACATTCATTCTACTTTAGACAGAAACATTCTACAGCTCAGGTATATTTTCATTAGATGACAAAGGATGTAGTTTGTGTTCTTACTAATCTTTACTGTTGGTAGGTTTATTTGGCACTGAGCGCGCGGTGAATGTATTGTTATATTCCGTCACCACATAGAAGTTATTTTGATGGCCTACGAGCGTGCAGCTTGATACTAAGTGGTCAGGAGTTTCTGGTATCAAAGAAACAGTTCTTCTAATAGAAGACAGAATATATGGTCATCAGTAAAAGGATGATCCCGAAATGCGATTTGCAGACCGGGAATACTAGAATCAAGCAGACGCGGAAGTTTAAATATCTGGGAAGCCTTTTGACAGAGGTCGGTAAGTGCGACACTGAGATCCGTAGACGTATTGGGATGGCCAAGGACGCATTCCAAAACCTGGGCAGAGTATTGCGAGACAGGAGGATTTCTTTGGTAACAACGAAAAGGATACTGAGCTGTTACGTGACATCTGTCCTTCTTTACCGCAGCGAATGCTGGACGATTTCCTCAAAGATGAAGAAGAGACTCGAGGCGACGGAAATGTGGTTCTACAGAAGGATGCTGAGTATTTCGTGGATCGAGCGTGTGAGCAAGGATGAAGTCTTGGAGAGGATGCAGACAAGGAAGAGGCTCATGCTTAACACCAGGAAGAGGCAGATGAAGTTTCTGAGACGCATAATGAGGAAAGAGGGCCTTGGGAATCTGATACTCACGGGTCGAATAGAAGGAAAGAGAGACAAAGGAAAGCTGCACGTGACATTCCTGGCGGGCTTGAGCAGGAGGATGACAGAAGGTGGTCTGGGGAAGATAACAGCTGGAAGGAACTTGCTAAGAGCTGCAAGGGATAGAGGAAGAGGTGGAGAGCCATGATCGCCTACGTCCTGAAAGAACATGGCACATAAAAAGTAGGGATACCAACGCCTTAGGTATAACTTGAATAATAATGATCTGAACGTACCGCATTCTGGTAACTTCAATCCAGAGGCCAGTATATTTTTATTAGGATCAATTTCTTTGATATTATGGTCACGATGGACAGCCAGATCGATGAAGAGGTAAAATCTGATCATTTTGTTTTCAACGTACGGTGATGCCTACTTTTGTTGCTTTAAGGGCGTGATCGGTGTAGATGTTCAAATTCTGCATTAAAGATTTTGAATGCTCATTTTATATCACTTTGAAAGCTGTTCTTTTATTGTCCTTTAGACGAATGGACATGCAAAACGAGCAAAAAAGGGCAATGAAGAAAATTCAAATTGCAGTTGCGATACCGAAATTCGAATTTATATGGTAGTAGCGAAAGATACATTCCAAAATTTAAACAAAGTACTAAGAAGCCCGAAGATTTCATTAGAAAGAAAGAAAAGAGTGATGAATTGCTATACCATTGTCAATCTACTTGTATGGCAATGAAAACTGAACAATATCCCCACAGATGAAGAGGAAACAGGAGGCAGCATGAATGTAGTTCGACAAAGAGAATTTTGAGGAATTCTTAAAGAACACGGTAACAAGGCGAACACTTATACTAAGAATCAGTAAGGCATCTGATATTTCTTCAGCATAATGAGAAAGGAGGGCTTAGAAAAAGTAACTCACGCAGAGCATATCAATGGTAAGCGAGATAAAGTAAGGCAGCGGGCCACCTGCTTGACGAGCTTGTATGAATGGATGGCGGAAGAGATGTCAGTAAGCCTGGCAAAAGATAAAGGCTGCTAAGGGCCACGTGGGATAGGAAGTTACGAACTGATAGCATCCCTCCTGTCATGAAGGGACATATAGCAGAAATAGATTTTTGCAAAGTTTTTCTTTAATTTTACAAAAAAAAGTATAAGAAATATTCTGTTTTAGATAATACAAATAAAGGAAAATGGAACTAAAACAAATGTTAGCTTCTTAAATTTAGTATCTTTAAAAGTATGATACATCTCGACACTTTCAATGTAGAACGGTGTTGCGCATTCTTTGCGCCAAGTTGTCACCAGTTCTTACTTTTCTCTTCGAGAAGTATGTATTTGGGTTGTTCTTTTAGCTTTATTTGAAGGCAAATTCTCCGGAATTGACATAACATTTTGAATCTTAGTAAATGATGACTTTGTGTATGATAGAGTTGTCTGCTTGTTATTTAGACTTTAATCATGAATGAACGAACAATATGTCTTTTTTTCATCACTTTTACTGGCTTCTGGCTGTACCATTTCCTGTCAACTACATGTCTATAACTCTGACATAGACACAAAGGCAGATGAGAAACCACTTTACCTGGTCAGTTTGATTTTTATCTGTGTAGACATTACATAAACGGTAATGATGTGGGTAACATTTTCGACCTCCATGATACACTAGGGCAGGTCGATTTTGGAACACTGGTATTGCAATCAATTTGAAAGTTGGAGTTTGACATGATAAATAACGACAGAATATATTTTTTACAAATTATTACCTTTATTTGAGGAGACGTGTTTAAAGATTAAGCTTAGGTTCAAAATCGTAGAATTGTAATTTCATTTCGTTGTTTAATGAAAGCCATATAGTACAGATTATATAAAATTTATAATTTAGTAAAGCTTTACAAATTTTATATGGACAAGATCCATGGCAGAAGCTCATTATTTCTAAATCATTGTGCCATCAAATAAGACCTTTATTTACTTCAAAGAGAAATTATACTGAACAATTGCGCCATATTATGATGCAATACGTTGTACAGTGAAGTAGTTTTAGTGTGATTTTCAATAAACAATGCAAATTTAAAGCATTTCGTCTTATAATATATGCCCAATAGTATTATAGTGTTTATCTATCACGTATCACTTTTATGTATTTTGTTTTTATTAATGATGATCTAGCAAATGATCTAAGAAATGATCTAACAATTTTTAACTCGTGAGTATCCTTTTTGTAATCTTTTACAATTTTTATACAGTTTTTACTTACCGAATACAGTAAAAAAATTGTTTATTTTTCTTGTGGTGATTCATAATTAGAATTCTGGTTTGAATATATTTTCCATTTAATGTATCTAATACAAAAAAAAAAACAAACTTTATTTAGTTTTATTCTTGAAATCGTAACATTTTGAATTATTTAGGTATTTTTGTACATTTTCCAGACGTTCTTTAAAACTTAAATCTTAAAAAAAAAGTTGGTAAACGCTCTTAATCTAATGTTTGGTGTCAGTACTTATCACATCAAACACCAGCTTTTGCACTAAGTGCCATCTTTATTTTCTGAATAAAGTAAAATATCAACTTGCCCTAATGCTACACAGCCTGAAATTATCCGAATCCACTTGATGGTTGATGTTCTTCCGGGAAGAATTAGTATTAAATGCTTAGTGTTATGCAGTAGCTAACAGTAAGCTTTCAGTCTCAGCTTTCAATTCATCTTTCATCGAATAATCACACGAATCTTGACGGCTTTGAATATTCCGACCATGAATCAGTCTATGAATTGGTATTTCTACTCTTTCTTTTACTTCTCTTTTAGTAACATCTCCCTAAGTTATACTTCGTTCTCGATATTTTTCTGTTTTATTGTTTCTTGATTTCACTAAGTACTTCAAGAGATTCACTTTGACGTATACTTGTTACATGTTCAACAATTTACGTTCATCGGCTGCACACGCTTCAATATAGATAAGCCCTTTCGTGGTGTGCATAATCCTATCACATTTCACATTTGGGGCAGGGCACCATTCTCAAAGATCCATCTCCGGCTTTTTTTCATGATTATTATCATCATATAATAATTGCTCTTGTCCCTCCCTTCCTTAGATAGCGCAACCTTTAACCCCTGCCAATACCTCATAAATAAGGGACTATTTCGGATGGAGAAAATGAAAGAAAAAAAACATAGAAGTATTTGATGGCTGTTTCAGTGAAATTGAAAAGTTATCAATTTCGAAACTTTTCATTTGTACCCACTTCTTAAAATAACGGCAAGATTTCATATTTATGATTATAGTTTAATATTTTATTAAAGTTTTTAACCATACACATATAACAATGTGATAGGAGAATTTCTGTGGATATTTTATTGTCATAGAACTCGTCATGAGCTTATTCAATCATTAGCTGAAGAATTAAATTTCATCAAAATTTAAACAGGAAAACCGTAAAATTTTCACGGGTCTTTCTAATTATTATTATTATTATTATTATTATTATTATTATTATTAAGTGAGTGCCAATACCGCGCAAGCTGATACAAGATGGTTAATTTTTCCTGGATATTTATCACATACATTTTTTCCGAGTCCCTACCGGAGACCTAAGGTCAGAAATGGCATAATGACATTTACCACTCAGCAGTTATATAAAAAAAAACACGCCTATTTTACGTAGATAAAGCCCTTAATAAGGTGTGAGCTGTACTTGTGAGTATAATTTTTTGTATTTCTTTAAGGCATGGGCCACCGGGGATTATTTCAATCAGTCTACTGAAATCTTTTCTAATCAATCCGCGGGCTCCAACAACAACTTGAATTCTTAAGGTCCTCATGTGCTACATTGTGGATATTTCGATTTCAAGGTCCTTTTATTTTAATAGTTTTTTTGAAGATCTTCAACGGTACATTGCAGTCTGCAGGGACGACTATGTCATTAAGGAGGCACATATTTTATTTGTAGTCTGTAATCACGATCTTAGGGCAATTAGCTTTGATTGTTCTGTGCGTATTGCAATGTTCCGTAAAATTGTTACAGGTCCTATGTCTGTAACCGGGTCTGGGTGGTGTTCCAATCCTTATTATTATTATTATTATTATTATTATTATTATTATTTCCTTTGATTTCTGATGTTTACACATTTCTTTCCGGGTCCCGCCCAGGGACTTAAGGTTAGAAATGGCATAATGACACTTTCCACTGAAAAAAAAAATACATAGACAAAGCCCTTCGTAAAATGTGGGGTGTACTTGTCAGAACTATTTTTTGTATCTCTTTGAGGCATGGACTTCCAGGAATCCCTTCGATTAGTCTACTGGAATCTTTTCCAACCATTCCTAGGGCTCCAACTACAACAGGGACTGTTGATGTTCCCATGTGCCACATTTTTGTGATTTCTATTTCAAGGTCCTTGTATTTTGACAGATTTTTGTATATCTTCAAAGATACATTGCAGTCAACAGGGACTGCCATATCAATAAGGAAGCACTTTTTTTGTTTGTGGTCTCTAATAACAATGTCTGGGTGGTTGGCTTTGATTGTTCTGTCAGTGTGTATTGTGGTCCTCCGTAACTGGGTCTGGGTGTTGTTCATACCAGTTTCTTTCCCGTAGAAGTTGCAAATTTTCCTGTCATGCCAGGTTTTATATTCAGTGGGTGCCAATATCGTGCAACCTGATACAAGATTATTATTATTGTTATTATTATTTTTTTTATTATTATTATTATTATTATTTCAAAATATTTAATTTTGAAGAGACTCCTAACCAAATACTATTTGAACATTGCTCTCCAAATATCCGAATGATTTAGATACGTTGACTGGGTGGAGATGATGACACTAATAAAATCGAGGTTCTAAATATAATATATATCCTCGACTTTCTTGTCTATACGCTTCATTTACTTAAGTTGATTCATATTGTCTCTTATTATAGAACTAACAGTTTTTACTTTGATGAGAGAATTGGAATCATAATTCTCCAAATTATAGACGACATCTTGGTTGGTTTTGCTTATGTGCGGCAAATCGATAGATAGGATTTACGAATAAATCTGATCAGGATAACTGAATATACAAGACACAATTTGGAATTTGAAAGACACGGGAACAGAAAACACGAGATTTTGCTATGCAAGACAGATTAAATGAGCTATAGCCACGATACCACTCTCGTATGTGTGCAAAAATCTACAGTACCAGTGTTGTATGTGTACAAAATTCAATGAATTATTGGTAAAATAAATAATATACTAAAATCCATTCTTTTCTTCTATGTAACGTTTCAGGTCATGGTGTTGACGATCATGGCTTTCCACAATTTCTTGCCTTTTGTACCTCTTCATACATTTTGTCTTTCTTATCACGCCTAAACGCGTTTCTATCATCCATTTACACAATGTTGATATGTAGATTATGCGTTGTTTTCCTATGTTCCTCTTGCATTTAATCTGTCCTGTAAATATCAAATTTTCTAAGTGCTATATCTTCTTTATATAACTTAGAAATGTCAACTGCCTCTTCATGATGTTAAATATAAGTGTTCTTTTTTTCATTTTCTTTAAAACTTCGTTGCTCACATGTCTGGTCTATAATATTCTCATCATCTTTCTGTAGAACCACATTTCTGTGTCATGAAGTGTTTTTTTTTTCATCCGTGAGGTCGTTGTCTAGCATTTGTTATGATATAGGAGGACTTATATTAGTTCAGTACTCGTTTACTGATATTAGTTCAGTACTCGTTTCTTTTCCTGTTTCTTGATACTCTGCTTACTTTTTGGAAGGTATCTTTCGCAATCCCAATGCGCCTTCGGATTTCAGTCTTGTACTATTCAATCCTCTGTTAAAACAATTCACAGATATTTAAATTATTGTACTTATTTGATTTTTCTACCTAAAATTTGTGATTTGTATATTGGGCTCATCTTTTTTTTTTCCTGGGGACCATATATTCTTTCTTTTTACAATTGATGCTTAGTAATATTATCTCATTATCTTTATTACCTTTTTTGTGATGGCAACGAACACTCGATGCCAATTGTGTGATGCCAACGAATACTTGTTGTCACTTTCATAATGCGCCTTGAAGTAGAGACTTTTTAATCGCAGATACAACTATAGTAACGCCGTTGAACAATACTGGTGTTAGACGCCTTCGAATAACACTCGCACTAATAGTACTTGCTCGATAATACTCGCTCGAACAGTGATGCGTATAGCGAGCCGAATAGACAAATAGTATAGAGAAATAGTATTGTGAATAGAGTAGAGAATAGCGGTCTGTATAGTATAGAGGATAGACTAGAAATAGTGATCCGAATACTAGAAATGTGGATCAATCTAGACGTCATGCGATTTCCTATATATGCGTTTCCTCTATAGTCACGTGATCCACTTAATTCAATAATGGGATCGCCTGTGTTTGCTTACTGACGATCGATGTTCAAACTCAAGTGTCGGCAGTGATACATTATTCCTATATAACAACCTTCAGCAAGAGTCCAAGTCGTTTTCTTTATTTCTACTGACAACACAGTGTCATCTGCATATCTTATGTTGTTAGGAATTATGATAGGACTTCTAATTATTTCAGAATCGCCTCACTGTATAGGTTGAGTAAATCCGATGTGAAGACACATCCTGGTCTTAAACCCATTTCTATTTTTGTATATGTACTGAATTTATTTTCAATAAGCGATTTGCTACCAGTATAGATTTAGAATTATTATGATATCTTTCCCAAATATGTCAAAGATTACTAAAAGTTCTAACAGTTCTTAGCGATGTACAAACACTTTTGCATAATCTATAAAACATGCTTAAATATAGCAGCCCTTGTTCTAGTGTCATTAACGAATCCACAATGATCTTATTTCCGGTCTGATTCTGCATTGCTATCTATTTATCAGAAATCGTGTGATAAATTTTATTATATGGATTATTAGGCTGAGAATCCGATGGATTTCACATTCATTTTCACCTGGCTTCTTAAGCAGCGCTATGAAAATGGATCTGTTTAGGTCTTCCGGTATATCACCACTGTTGTATATTTTATTTACTATCTAATCTTGTCATTACAGAAATCATCCAAGGCTGCCAGTATCTCTACATTTCCGTCTGGTCTTGCTTTGTTTTTCTTCAGTTTGACCAGTACTGATTTCTTTTCAGATTTTAATATTTCTGGTCCTTTGATATTTCTATGTGTTCTTGGTTGGCTGGAGAAGAGTTCTCTGAGATATTTGTTTAATCTTTGAAGTATTATTCTTATCAGTGCCCCGTCCTTGAAATTTATGCATGTTTTGATGAGCATATCTTTTGTCTTGTTATTTCTCTTATTTTTTATGCATATTGTATTTGTCTGTGATACACATTCTTTCTATCTGTGCACATTTTTCGTTCAGCTTTTCCTCTTTAGCCCACTGACATCTGTTCTTAGTTTTTGTTGTGTGTGTGCAGAATCCTATATTTTGTGCCGTACCCTGGCATTGTTTTTCTTTCCTTTTACTCATATCGAGAATGTTATCCGTCATCCATCCTTATTCATTGGGTTGATCTCGATCGTCGATGTTACTAAAGCTTCTCTTCATGTGTCCCATTTCGGATTTTAGTTTTCCTTTTGTCCATTGTACCTGTTGTTAACACAGTCCATGTATTTATAAGATATCGTCTGAAGTTTTAACTCTTTAGTTATGTACAGTATTTTTTCTTTTAAATACTGAAAGAAGGCTGCATATTGTGAGTACAAATCTGAACGATAAACCTCTGATAATGAAGTTCTCCAATATTGTTACTGGGTGAGTATTGAGGGAATTGATTTAACGTCAGGAATGATTTTGGCTGGTGTGGTTTACATGCAAATCAATTTTCAATGATTCTCAGGTTTATGACAAAGGTTAAACATTGTCGAACCGGGTTATTTAATATTAGTCTGAAACTGAATTGATCAAGCCTATAAAAATGACATCTTACCTCCTATATTTCTGGTGTTCAATTTAATCAGCGCCATATAAATAAAATAGAATTCACGAGGAAAAGAGAAGGATAAAAACGCCTGCTAGCAGAAGGATAGACCTCAGATCGGAAATTAGAAATCTGCTCTTAATAATACATGAGAAGAGAAAATTGTTTTGTATTCCTGAATTAAATTTCTTTTTTTGAATTATTATTATTATTATTGTTGTTGTTGTTGTTGATAATACATCATTTAGAGAGGAGCACCATTTAAGAAAAGAAAAGGCAAATATACAGTGATTAACGACATTTTGATAGCCTGTCTTTGTTAATAAATTAAGCCTTAAAATTGCATAAAAAATATAAAAGAAAATGTCTTTATTCATGGTGGCTTGACTTGAAGAAAACGACTGTACTGTTAACAAACGCGACAAAACAAATCATTATTATTATTATTATTATTATTATTATTATTATTATTTTATTTCGTTTGATTTCTGGTGTGTAACCATTTCTTTTCCGGGTCCCGACCAGAGACCTAAGTTCTTTATTTAAGGCATCTTGTCTAGTTCATTTGTGTTACCGGGGGTGTCCTATTTACTCCACAATCTGTAAAGGGACAAAATAAATGAGTTTTTCGTCTTGCCTTTTTATTCATTCACTTTCGTGCAAATTCCCTTTGGAAAGGTATGAATTCATTTCTTCTCTCAGCAACTATGGATGAATAGAAGGACAAACGAGAGACAATAGCCTTGATTAGCAATCAGTCTAGGAAAAAGAAAACTCTGAATTCAAACCAGACGGTGTAAGTTTGGCTCCTTATAGGTATCTTGCCCAAAACACACCATTTCTGTGCTACATATGTTACCCCTGCGACCCTAACTGGTTACAGAATCACAAGTAATTGTACCAAATAACATAAACCACATCACTTGAGTACTTTTAACAATAGAAATAATTAAGATGCAAGTACGATGACGATTAATGAACTTGAGAACTTGAGTCGTTCGGTCAATTAATACCGAATGTTTCCATATAACATAATGGCTAATATTTCTATTACCGTTATCGACACAAATAGAGTTATTGTTGTGGATTCCGTGATGAAATCCGGTCTCCAATGAATGACAAACGCAGGAATGAAATATAACAAATAAATGTATTTACACAATAATACAATTGGTAATACGGTTAGTAGATCCAGAAACACGGTTAGCAACAATAATATATATATATATATATATATATATATATATATATATATATATATATATATATATAGCCTCGAAGTAGGACTTCCTTAGAGTCTACGTGCTTGTAACTGTGACTTCTACAAGCGGTTACCTCACTCTATTACTCTACCTCCAACTCAATCGCAATCACTACTCTGATCACTATTTCAATCTCTCTTCTGACCGACTCTGGTATTTAATGGCAGCAGTCCAAGTACACGCTGGTCGAGTCCACTTGTATGAAAAAGGGGTGGACTCCATAACAGTTATAACGCTTTAATATTTACTCTTATCATTCTACATTAACCTTACCTTAAAACAATAATGTAATCTACATGATTGGTGGACTAAACGTTTGATTAGGTGACCCAATGATAAGTCCTCACGTATTTCCAACCACAGAAAATGCATAATTACATTAGCAGGTATGTTATATTTTTGATCTCTTCATATTTGTGAGTGATCTGAAGTAGAAAGGTAAATGTAATATCGAAGAACAAAAAAAGAAACCTACAGGAATTTATATATTCATTTTCAAAAAGAACCGTTTTTTTTCTTATCTGTCAGAAAGCGTCGTCCAAATTACGATACCACTGAAAGCCATGTGTGTCGAGAAGCGACATTTATTAACAACGTCAATAAAATCAGAATACCATGAAATAAAATAAAAATACCACATCAGCTGAAGACTTCCAAATGTGGTAACAACTAAAATGGGTCATACATTGTTGTAACCTAGGGAAGGTAACTGAACAGAATAATCAAACGAAGGTTGTTAATGAACGATAATATTTAGGACACGAACAACACATATAAGATTCGCCAGCGGCGCGCAGAAGTGAGTCAAGTGAATTCCACAATGAATCTTCAAATGCAAAATATCTACCAAGCGTTCCACGCGGTCAGATGTGGCACAAGGTCGAATTTAATGAGGGGTACCGAGTCCGTAGGCTCGGACAAAATTTCCCCATAGACTCCGTATAAACGGGGTCGGGTAGCTGTTTGCTGAGACGAGACTCTGCTCTTCGACAGAGTCTCGTCTGGAGGATCCACTCTGCCTGGAAGCAGAGAGTTTGACCAACCCAGCTGGAGACGAATCTCCAACTGTAGGATATCTACCAACAGCCCAACCCGATTAGATGTGGCACAAGGCTAAATTTAATGTGGGGTAACATGGCCCATAGACTTGGACAAATATTCTCCATAGACCGCGTATAAAAAAGGGGGTCGAGTAGCTGTTTCCTGAGACGAGACTCTGACCTTCGACAGAGCCTCATCTGAGGATCCTCTTTGCCCGGAGGCAGAGAGTTTGACCAGCGCAAGCCAACATACAGTATTTACTGCTGTATTTATGTGAATATGTACATACTCATTACCACCCTTAGGTACGCTCCAACACACACACACACACACATATATATATATATATATATATATATATATATATAACTTGGTCAAAAACTAATGGTATAATAAATTTCTTGACTTTTCATGCTAGCTTAAACAAACAGCATAGAAACTTTCATTAATACTAGAAAGAGCAATAAGAGTTAATGGATGTGAGATGCCTATTTTCCTGAAAAAAACTATATTAAAAGAAAACAATTATAAATTTGAAACTTGATTGTTTGAATAATGGAGTTATTATATAGATAAGTTCTATCAAATCTTTTATTAAATTTTTCAAATTTCAGAATTAGTTGTTTTATGTTACCGGTAAATTTGTCAAAGTTCATATAGATTTTATTATATTTTTGGCCGAGTACTTACGAATATTGATACATTCATTTACAAAGATTCTGTTTTGTGTATGTTTACTTGACAGTTTTTGGTAAATTCCGGCATTCTCACGTTTGCTGAAAGCAATTTCACTCTTGTTTAACGGTCAAACTGAAGTTTTTAAACTATATATATATATATATATATATATATATATATATATATATATATATGGTAAAAACGTAAACACACACATATATATATAATATATATATATGCTAATATTAATAACTTAAAACAAAGAATTTACGGACATATGTTTATGTGGACTTTTGTCTATGGCTTGGTGTGAAGATCCCACCCACAAAGTTTGTATATTGATACACCATATATATATATATATATATATATATATATATATATATAAACAGGTCTGTCCACGAAACTCTAGAGTAGGAATGTTGAAGATAATATCAATCCAATCAGCTACGTGACAAATTTTACTCATATTAATCCTATACATATATATATATATATATATATATATATATATATATATATATATATATATATATATATATATACCATCCCAAACAAAAATAGACATGAAAAAGGGAATGGATGACAGATACAATTATCGACATAATGAAAAAAAAGACGACAACATGTCAACATATAGCTCGGATATACGTAACTGCACAAATAAATTCGGAACAAATTTAACCAGGTAAAAGAGGAAGTCTTCAGAAATGGTAAGAATCACTATTATAGATAAAGCACATACGTATAAAAGACGAGAACAAATAGGACAAAATATAGGCTCATCAATAGCATGCATAAACATCAAATTGGAAGATGGATAATAGAAAAAGATAAAATAATCGGCGGTACACGACTTACGTCGGAGATCCGGCGCGACGTAACCTGATTTTCGGCGTAGCTCGGAACTCACCTATATAAGCACGCACGCCACTCACATGGGACACATACACAGTACAGTACACAATACAGTACGCAGTACAGTAGTTATGAAGTGAAACAAAAAATAAAAAATAAATAACAAAAGAGAACAATTCCTAGCCTTTTCTTAGATCAACATAAGGATCATTGGAATACACCGTTGATTCTCGTCTTCCATTCAAAGCATTAATAAACTTCCATCTCAATACTGGGACCAATATGCTGCGTTGTAATCAGTAAATTTCACAAGAGCAGACCCTTTCACATGTTCAAGTATACATTTTTTTTTAGGCCTAGCAGCTGGTTGATATTCGTCGGAGTTTCACCCTTTTCCAAACGTTTAATTATATCGATTTTCACTTCCATGAAGATAGCTTTCCTTTTCTTCGAGGCACTGCCATCAGAAGAGTCTGCTTTACGCTTGGGAGCCATAATGAAGGGCAAAAATCTCCCACCAAAAAACAAAAAACAAACACAAAAAAATCGGCACAAACGAAAGATAGCAAATCTAGCACAATCTAATATGGGTGAAGAAACAATCATCATCTTCATTATGTAGCGCCGAGTGACGACGTATTCGTCTGCTCCGCCTGTCAACGGGTTCCCACGCGAACTTTGTTTTAACGTCGCAAACGACGTACGTCGGAATGACGTCAGAAAATTTTCTTAATAAATTTGTGGGGGGGGGGCACCGTAATCATGAAACGCCGTACGTTGGGTCCGACGTAACCCGAGGACCTTCTGTACTTCAGACAAGAAATGAATACTTCGGAGAATTCTTCCACCACAAAAGTAATTGGCTGCAATGCACAAAAATATAGAAATATGCAAATTTCATGAGAAATCACCACTACCCAAATTGATTCAAGAGTAAAGCAACAGAACCGAATGGATGTATAATATATATGCAGGTAGCTTTATATGATTTACGCATTGACAGAATTGATATATGTATGATATAACTGAAGACCTAAGTTGAGC
This sequence comes from Acanthosepion pharaonis, assembly GCA_903632075.3. NCBI lineage: Eukaryota > Metazoa > Mollusca > Cephalopoda > Sepiida > Sepiidae > Acanthosepion > Acanthosepion pharaonis. The sequence goes on from CAHIKZ030004677.1 coordinate 3,479,384, forward strand.
AATTTTCATAGCACCGCGTAAGAAGCCAGTTGCAACTAAATGTGAATTCTGTCGTAAATTTAACCTAATGAGACACATAGAAAAACTTATACTCCGAATTCGGAATAACAAAGCGCTTACTAGAATTAGACGCGAAATACGAGCGGCTTCGGTAAAGATATTGGGAAAAAGAATGCCCAGAATAATACAAGAATGAGCAATACAAATACAAATTTATATATACTCATGTTTTATAGATTATACGAAAGTGTTTGAGAAAATACTTTACAAAGAACTGTTTGAATTGCTAGGTAAGCTTGATTTATTTGCGAACGATATTAGACCAACACAAAAATTTATTCTGGAATAAACCACCTGCATACGAATATAAAATGAATTCAGTAATAATAACAATAAAAATGGAAAGAGTTCATTCAGTTCATCCTTACCTTCAGTTCATCCTTGGTGTCTGTGGGAAGATGAATGGTGGCATAACATCGCCATCACTAGCGATCACTCCAACCACCTTCGTAATCACCATTAGACTCAGTCAACTTTTTTCCGAATGCTCTTCATTGTTCTCAGACTGACACCCAAACACGCTGAAATATTCGTATTGGAGTTTCTGTCGCGAATACCAAGTAGTTTCTTAATTTCTGGCAGGGAGAATTGCGTCATGGTGCTTTTTCTTTTTCATAAACGGTGCCCAACTGTCCTTACTATAAGAACAAAACATCATGCATGCAAAAAAATATATATATATATATATATATATATATATATATATATATATATATATATATATATATATATATCACATTTTGAATAAACGAAAATATATATACTGTGTGTACGTACGAGGGAAAGCTGGAAGCATGTATGTTTTATTTGTCACAAATACATCAAGCCTTTCTGCGCAGACATATGCATTTTCCCACCTATATAAATGAATTTTCTGTTATGAAACACGCACGCGTGTGAACAAAACTCATATAAGGTTCGTTAATTTTCAAGAGATAATCTTTTTATTTTATTGATTTAGTTGAGTAAATAATTACCTGTCATAACAGTATAATCTACAAATCGCTCAAACAATGGTACCACGCCTTTACAGTCAGAAAATGATTCAGAATCCAGTAATTTAATCAGAAGTAGACCAAGTAAATAGTTTATTCTGATACGGAATAGAAATAAATTCTTTATTTTGTATTTCTTTAGATTCCAATTAATCTTTTTATTAAATTTCGACATTCAAAATGATATCATTATCAGAGATAAGATGTTTCTAGATATCTGTGTATGTCCAGTCATAAAGGGGGCTCTTAATAAAACAACTGTTTTTGAAAGCAACGTAAAATAAACTGACCATCAATATCTTTCATGGATTTTTCAAATGAAAACATCCCAAAATCGATATTCAATCTTAGAGGAGTTTCATAATAAATCTGTCATTTTTGCAAGCAAGACAAAAGCAAGCAATATTTCTCGTTTTCTCTCCAGAAGCCTTCGAGAAATACAACTTAGCTTGTGATGATAGAATGAGTTTCGAAAACTATTATTGTTCATTTCTAAATTCCTCCAAGAATTTACCAATAATCAGTATTAAATGCTGTCGGGAATGGTGCCCTAGGAGATAAGGAAATTAAATGCAGTATAGGCTGTTCGAGAAGGAAAATTCTGCCAGCAATGCAAATAACCATAGAACCAAAATATTAACCTAAAATCTCGATTCGTGTTCTTATATGCTCTTGTTAGATCAAGACTTTCATGTGAATCCCATACATGGCGTCAAACCCTCACAAAAATATGTAATCCTTCAGCTGTATACAAGCACTTAAACAGATTAATGTTTAAAAGCAACTTTGAGTGAAAAAGATTGTAGCTTTTAGCGAGGACCATATTTGAAAACTTGTGGACTGGTGCTACATAATCACAAACAAAGTACTTTGTCAAATAAGAGAAAATCACATCACTTAAGAAATTCCAACACCAGCGACAACGAAAACGGATAGCACGTGTAGTTTGAAGAGAAAATGATGTGATGGTGACGTTCCAAACTACCTTTTTAAAAAAGGTTAGGAAGAAATCACCTATCAATAGTGGAAGAAGTAATAACAGTTAGTGGACTTGAGAAATCTATTGTTTTAATATTAAGCTTGTTTTAATAGAAAGATTTTATAAATTCCAACCCAAAGTAACATTAGTTGCTTGCTCAATGAATGTCGAAGAGTTCTTTATAAAGAAACGGTTAATATTTCCGTTACCATAATATTTTCAACAACATTCTTCATAATCTGTCCATATTTATGAGATGAGGTATTATGTACATTATTTACATTATTCGGGTTATTGTTCTCATCTTTGTCGCCATATTTATTACAACGTTTCGAAGCAGTAATAAGGAGTGCCAGTGAAAAGCGATAATAAGAACAAAAATTGCAATATGAGCACAAAAAATGATTGCTGAAGACTTTAGGTTTATAATACCCAGAAATTCATACACAGATGTCCTCAAGGACATATGACACAGTGGATAAAGGCGTTGGTTAGATCCAGTGACAAAGAGTGTGAGTTCAATACCTAGTTAAGGTAGTGGAGAACTTGGAGGGGGGAATTAACAGGAGATAACTGATAATTGACATTCATTAAAAAAACATGGCACTAGAAGAGTCTACCCCAGTGAGCAAAATAAAGGGTTCAGTTCGACATTCCAAACACCTGAAGAAGGCCGGACCGTACAACGGCCGAAACGTTGCAATAAATATGGCGACAAATATTCGGACAATAGTCCGAATAATGTATAATTCTTCATGATAGTTTTGAGATTCTCAGTGCCAAATACAAACCGCTCTTTCAGTCCGAGCCTTTTTTTTTTGTTGTTGTTTGCGCACATCATTTGAACTGTGTACAGTACGCGTGGAAAGATTCAGGAATATCCCAAAAAGTCAGGTGTATTGTTAACAGAGTTAGGCTTCATAGTTTGCACATTTTCCTCGAAGCAAAATGTCCAACAGTCAAAATATACCATTTTTATAACTTCTATATTTGTGAGCTTAGACAAAAATGGGGATTTTATTTTTACTAATTTTCACACTATAAAAGGTGCAAGGGTCACTGAAGTTAGATGGTTACTAAAGTTGGTTGCTTTGTGGGCAGTAATAGTTAAGGATCGCGCTTTACGAGGTTACGAGGTGGGAAAAATGACGGTTAACCCTAGACTTGAAGAGGTTGATTTTAGCGGTTGGGAAAGCAATCTTCCTGGGAATCTCTTCCATAATTGCAACAGTTCTTGGGAAGAATCAATACGAACGGAACTTGCTCTTTACTAAAGAAATTCGACGGGAATGAAGGTAGATTGCTTCAGTGGCGGGTTTTTGCTAGGGGGGGGCAGAGTTAGGCGAATGTAAAGAATGTAGTTGGTTTGAATGATTTCTGCTAACCTCGTCAGGATTTTCCCTTTCAAACTTCGATATAATTCAAAAGCCTTTACTCGGTCTTCTTGATGAACAATTACATCCCACCGACGAAAAGTACTTCATCGCTATTTCTATAGGAAATGTGTTATACTTAATTGAGAATTATTACATTAATATCCTCGCAATTGATAAAAATATGTGCAGCTGTGTGGCTAAATCCTGAAAAACTTATCATAGTCACTGAATGATTTATTTTACGGATCATTAACCTTATGAAGGTAATTTCAAGCCAGAATATATATTTTAGGCTGTGAAAATTGTTTTTGAAATAATAATGATTTACTTATATAATTCCTACTAATTAATCCATATATGGGAGGAAAACAGTTAGACTCATACGTTTTAAAAGGAATGTTCGCATAAGTGAATTTAACGAACCAGGCTCGTATTGGAACTCGGCGCTCCGATTTCTACAAACAAGCCGTTATCTATTACACCACCCGCACATCCAACCTTACAGCACTTGGTATTTTTTTAAGTAATTCACCTCAAGCAAGTCGGGAGTCTTACCCAAGAGACTACAGAGAGTGTAAGTAAGAGAAAATACTGAGTATAGGAGATGAGGAAAAGATAAAAAGAAGAACGGAGGGGGAGGATAAAAAAAGAAGAAACGGGTATCAAGGCAACAGATGTCGTTTGATATTTCAATTTTTGAAGATAACTATATTATCAGGGAAGCAAATAAGATTAAAGGAGTTCCACTGTCGGGGCGTCCGAGAGAAATTGTTGGAGTAGAAGAGGTAGTTATATTTAACTTTTTCGATAGTAAAATGGCGGGACCAAGATGCCATCCTAGTAGCACGCTTAAATTCATGCAGTCGGGACACCAGTGAAAATAGATTGTCAGAGCAGATGCCATGAAAATATTACAGAAAAGTCAGGACCGATCACATTTCATACCCGTCTTTGGATTTACCAAGAGCTTTCCTAATAGGTATTTGCACGTAAGTGAATATAACGATCCTGATTGGAATTGGAACTCGGCTCTCCGATTTTCATTTCCTTTATCCATTACACCACCCGCACATCCAAGCTTACAGAATCTGATATTCCCAGGAGGTTTACTAATGGGTATTTGCACGTAAGTGAATATAACGACCCTGATTGGAGTTGGAACTCGGCTCTCCGATTTCCAATTCCGAGCCGTTATCCATTACACCACTCGAACATCCAGGCTTTACATGGTATTCTCAAGTGGTCACCCATAGGTACTGACCCACCAATAGGTACTGACCAGTTTCAACGATGCTTAACTTCGGTGATAAACGAGAATCGGTATTTCAACGTCTCTGACCCTTTCACATGGAACTAAGAATTATTTTTTAAAGAAAACTACGTAACTATTCTTTTTTTTCCATTGTTATTTCAATGTTAGAGGATGCATACTTATTGGTTAATCGTAAATATTGTTTACAAATAATCTTGATGTGTTTGCATTCATTGGCGAATAGCTTATAAACCCTGTGAAACATATGCAAATTAATAACTCGTGACACTTGAAGTCAAAAATCTATTTGCTAGCGAATCATTTCCAGTGAGAGTTGGCTTTCAAAGTGTAATATTGAATTTGCAAGAGATAAAGTATAAAAATAAATCTCTCTATATGAACTGTATCAAATATAAACTGGCTCTTATCGCGCGCCTTCTGACACACTAAATCAATAAACTTTACAGAAAAGTACAAAAGATACTTGAGATTTTTTTGCAACTATTTTAGCTGCATTTTCCAGAGCTTATATCAATTTCTCTAGGTTTTCATCCTTGATTAAAATTTTATTTTGGCGCCGGTATATTTCCAATATACTTGGCAAACTTGTATGACTAGAAGTTTGGCGCGGTAAATGAAATCCAAGTAGGTTATTTTATCTTTAGTGAAGGCATGAACATACTTCTCCCTACGTTGAGTTCTTCTTTATGTGCCGTGTCCCTTCGAGACGTATGTTATCATGTCTCTACACAACTTCCTGTCCGTTGTGATTATTAATAACATTTAACTTTCTGTTATTTCACCTAAACCCTGTTCTGTAATTCCTTTATTCCTAAAGCTCACTAAGTAGTTTGTGCGTTGTTTTTCTCTGTCCCTCTTGCCTTCAATCTGCCTTGTGAGTATCAGATTTACAAAGCCTTCCTTCTTCATTATGTGTTCTAGAAATTTCAACTGTCTCTTCTGATGTTAAGTAGAAGCTCCGTTTTTGTTTCCATTTTCCTCACAACTTCGTCGTTACTCATATGTTGGGTCCACGGTATCCTCAATATCCTTCTGTAGAACAACATTTCTATTGCTTTAAGTCTCTTCTTCATCGTTGAGGAGATTGTCCAGCACTCACTGCCATACAGGAGGACAGATATCACGTGACAGTTTATTACTCTTTCTCTTGTTCCTGGTGAAGTTTTACTATTTCTTTGTACACTGCTTTTTTATCCGCTTTCACCTGAAGCAAGACAGTAAAGCTACTAAGACACAAGGGGATACAGAACGTGGAGGAATCAGGAACAGAATCATTAATAATGAGCAGGAAGAGAAAAGAGTCATCAGGATGACAGTAGATAACAATTGACATTGCATCTAGCATGAGTGTTGATTTCAATATTCAATCTTATATTTTTATTAACATACGCTCTATCTCTGATATTGAGCACTTTATCCCATGAGTATAGCACACCTTAAAACTATATTTCTTCATATACATATATATCTATATCTATATATCTATATCTATATATCTATATATGGAATAAATTATGACCATGGAATATTAGTGTTTAAGCCTTTTTATTATATCCTTACTCTGTCCTAGACATTGAGTTCTACCTGGATTCTTCCTCTTGGAATTTTTATTCTAAAAATATACATGTATGGGTATTTATATATTTTGCATATGTATGTATATTTTCCACTAATATTATCTATCTATATATATATATATATATATATATATATATATATATATATATATATATATATATAATTACCTGAATCATTCATACAAAAACAAATATAGAGGTTAATGATTTTAAATGGCGAGAATACATCTTCGCAAAACAATTTCAATAAGGTAACTGCACCTATAATCGTAATATATATATATATATATATATATATAATATATACATATATATATATATATATATATATATATATATATATATATATATATATATATATATATATATATATATATATATATAAATAAAAAAGAAAGAACAGTAAGATATAAAATCCGGTGTTCTTATAGATATTTTTATTTTTACAAAATAGTGCTCAATGTAAATTTACAGAGCATTAATATTATAAATTAACTGATTTAAAATATGGTTTATTTTAAATCAATTAATTTTTATATATATATATATATATATATATATATATATATATATATATATATATATATATATATCATACTCACTATCCAATGAAGATTTTTCCACATTATTGTAGGTATTAAAATAAATGACGCATACACGGAATTGCAAGTTCCAATGTTGTCACTGATCTCTCAAAATTGGCCCTGCCAGACATAAGAAATTCCGTGTATGTCGTTATTGCTGTAGCTTGCAACAGATTGCCCAAATATCTTTGGTCCAATCCAAATAAAAGTTATAAACAATTTAATCCTTGAATTTTGGAAATAGTGAATAAAAAACACCCATACACGGAATAATTCTATAGAAGTCTGGCCTTTATTGAGATGAATTAGATTTGGACAAGCTGTAAATAGTGAGGATAAAAAAAAACAATATGCAATCAAACTAGGTTTCTAACCATTAACTCAAACTGAGATGCCAATAGCTCCCTAGAATATTAATTAATATATCTTATCCATTATTGCTTGGGCATGTATTAAATCTTATTGAGCGTGCTTTAGTCATATAATATAACTGGTGAAAATTGTTGATTCAATTTATCCCGCTGATTTGCATAATGTGTTGGATTTAAATTTTCACATCATTTGGGACTATGACCTATACATGAATAAAGCTGTAGTGTATAACGACTGAAACGTTGTGATCATAACAACCAAGATAGTATTGATTGATTTGCTTTTACGGCTTATCGATCTTTTATAGGTTATTTAAAGCCAGAAAATATTTTAGATTGTAAAAGTTCTTAGTGATTATAATGATTTTCACTGATACAAGTCATGTTAATTAATCCATAGCTGGAGGAGAAAAGAAGAGATGGAACCATAAAGTTGTAACCGGGAACTGAGGAAACAGAATCACCGTTTCAGTTATTGTTCCGACACGAACCTTTGATTCCTAATAATTGCTACGCTCATGTATTGTGCAAGAGAATTTTTCTCTCCAGAATCTATCTTACATATCTATAAGTCTACCATTCGTCCATGCTTAGAATATTGCTGCCACATATGATTCGGTGCTCCTGCTATTTACCTTGAGCTCCTTGATAAAATCCAAAGAAGATTCAGCAATATTATTGTTTCCACTGCCATAAGGTTGCCTCGACGTGTCTTTTCTAGAGAAACTTTCATGGTGAGTGTTCGGATGTGTTTTCGTAATGGTACGTAGATTTTATGAATTTATAAGCGCAATTCTAGACTGGCGTCGAGATCGCATCAACTTACCGTTGAGCTGCCTAGATGGAACAGTGAATTCTATGCTAACAGTTTCTTTTCTCGCACTTCTCGCTTGTGGAACTCCCTACAGGCTCCATGCCTTTCAACCAACTTAAAAAAATTTAAATGCAATTTCAATCACTATCTACTGTCCTTCTGATTACTCTTTCCTCTTCTTGCTCATTATTAACGTTTCTGTTCCTAATTCATCCACACCCTGTAACCCCTTGTGTCTCAGTGGCTTTACTGCCTTGCATGGGATGAAACTAACTAAAAAAAAGTTCTTACTTTAAAACTTTGATTTCGATAAACAGTTTTGTTTCTAAAGTGAAAATACATTTTATGATGTTTTTGTTCTTTTCTATTTTTCTAGAAAGAAAATGCAATCAAGCGATACCAACATCCTGAAAATTATAAGACCTTCCCTAAAAATTAAAAAGTCAATACATAACTATTAGCATTGTTGTGGGGAAGTGAGATCAAAATATACGTTCCTTCTCCATGCCTAGTTGTCTGAATTTTAGCATGGTCACGTCTGAGATTTGAACGTTATAGCAGAACTGGTTTTGTTTTCTTCTTCGACATTGTCCTACCCTGAGAATGCCCGGCATGAATGCCTTACATAGACTGTGCTGTCTCGTGACCTGACCTAACCGTATCAGCTTCCGTCGCTTCAAGATGACAAGGAAGGTATCCTGATTACTCAAGATGTCTGATCTGGCTCCTCATTTATTCGTTTTCTTTTGTGTACCACATAAGAAATACAAATTTGCCTTTTAACGTACTACGTTCTTAATGACTGGATTTGACTTTCAGTCAAACTGTACAGACATTATACATATTCACAAACACAGCACGAGATAGGAGAGGGAATGCAGTTATGTAATATTTGTTCGAGTGAATTCAAGATTTAAATATTAACATAGAACTAGCTGCATTTTATTTGAGCTCTGATTAATATGCAAGTGCATCATCTGGAAAGAACACACTATTTTAAACATACCATGGTCATTCCACAAGAAATATAACAGTTTTTTATTTGTTATATTATCCGTTAATATGACGATGTAATATAAACGAGGTATGCCTGGAAGTTGTTCAGTCATTTAATATTATCGAATAAAGCCCTACCGAGGGCAATGGCACCTTAATCGTATCAAACGGATTATCTTGGGAGATTACACATCTCATTAAAGATTATTTTTAAAAGAGCAATCAATAAAGTTTTCTATCCGTTAGGCATCATACTACCTCATTACGTTGCCCTTAATTTTTGCTAACCTCTGCTGTAGCTAGGTATTGAACTCATAACACTTTGGGACAAGACACTAGATTACTTCAACAAACACTTTTATCCACTGGGCCATAAATACAGACAGGAAAAAAAAATATCCTATCTGTGTTAACATAGATAGTATATTTACCTGTTTTAATAGCATGAGCTGGTAGCACATGTTGAAAAAAATCATCCATTAGACAAATATTTATTAAGTTTAGCTGGAAAACATCGTAAATATATTAAAATTCCGCAAATATATTTTTTGTGAAATCAGAAATAAAAATTTCTCTTTTATTTTTTTTGCATGATGCGATTTTTTTTTTAAAAATGTGTCCTAATTTCATAAGAAACTTTGTTGTTATCAGACTATTGTCTACCTTTTCTCGTTTAAAAAATATGGAAAAACATGAAAAAAAGAGCTTATATCAACCTATGGCATTTAGAATTACACCGATGATATTTGCTCATATTTGAAGAGTGTTCGGATGCGTCCTATCAAATATGTTTTTTGCTAAAGGTCACAAAATACAAGGCTTGAGAATCACTCAAGTTAGAGACCTCGAAAAAGGATTTTTCTCTCTTTTTTCAATATATCAACCACAGATAGATTAATTGATTTGACTTTTATCTATACATTATTTTCGTCTTGTTTTATTTCGATTCCTGAAATTGTGCAGATATTTAGTCATTTACCTTTTTTATTGCATTGCACATCATATCATTAACATATGAAAACTGCATTTATATTGTTAAATTGTCTTTTATAACATTTCAGACATTCTCCCCAGATAATGAAAAGTTCTAATACTATTAAAATTAAAGTTACGAATAACTTGATACGGATTTAGTAACAGAATCGGCAAAAAGTCTTTTACTAAATCGAAGACAACTGAATGTTCACACTTAAAAAAAAAAAAACAACGTATGTACTAAGCTGCCTGTGTTGACCTATATTGTCTAATGGGATTTTCTCATTTGCTATCATTTGCTCTGATGTGATGTTCTTCCTAATAGAATCTCCTAGTTACATATTTAACACAAATCTTATGTCAAATAAGTAGGTACTTATTAAAACGAACAACATACAGCTTACGACCACATTATATTGAAACGGCGTTTCCAGTATGGTCAACACCGAAATTAAGTAACATCGACCCAAGTCAGTACCTAGATGGGTGACCCCTTAGGGATATCAACTACTCTAGGCTTAGATGTGCGAGGAGTTTCAGGGATAATGGTTTGGAATTGTTAACCGGAGAACCGAGTTCAAGTTCCAGTTGTGTTCGTTATATTTACTTACGCTCAGATATCCTTAGGAAAGATATCACTTTCCTTCTTCTCTCCGAGCTAGGGATTAATTCGTAAAACTTGTATCACTAAAACCATCACTAAAACCTTTATTATCCTCTAAATTGCGTGCAAAATATTTCGATTTTCAGTATTTTTAAGACGGTTACAGAGAGTGAGAGTAAGAGTAAAGGGGGGTGTTTGGGAAAAGGATAATGAGAAGGCAAAGTATCAAGGTCAAGCCATCAGAAGATATCGATTGACAATACGTTTGAATATTTTCAGGAAGCAAGTGATAAGAAGGAGTTGTGACGAGAGAGGGCGAGCAAGCTTTTGATAAAAAGATGGCCGTATTTACAGTGACTGGGACGAGATGCAAACCAAGTAGAACGTTTAAAGTCAGATAAGAACCAGTGGAAAGTAGCTCATTTGCCATGAAAGTAAAAAAAGATGGCCACAACACGTCTATGAGATAGCAACTGCAGACAGGATGCCAGATCAGGACAGTGTATATCCGTCTCTTAATTTTGTCGAGGACCTCGAGATGAACAGCGGGAGCACCAGACCATATATGACAGCAGTATCCCATGCAAGGACGAATGGCTGACTTGTAGATTTGAAGGATGGACTAAGGCGAGAAAAGCCTTCTAGCACGACAGAGAGAATCAACTTTCCTTGCAGTAGATGAAACTATAGATTCAATGTAGTTGTTCCACTTCAGGCCAGTGGAAAGCGTGAGACCAAACAGGCACAGAGAGGTGCTCTCGTGGATTTGGGCATCAGCCATCCTGATGGGAGGCGGGAAGGGTAGGTAACTGAGAGTAGTTTCGTTTTAGAGGAATTTAAGTTTACAAGCCATTTCCTGCCCCAGTCAACCTAAAAATAACCTATAGAGATTGATACGCCGCTAGACAAAAACAACTAACCAATATAATCATGATACAGTGTAAGCTTTATTTTATTGAGATTTGATGCATCCAATGTGATGCCAGAAGAAAACAAGTTCGATGAACAAAATGTCTCTTCTTTTATTATGAACAGCGCTGGCATTCAAAACAACTTATTTTTCACAAACTAAAGCACTGGTTCCAAACCTTGTTTTAGTGATGCCCCACCGAATTCTGATGTCCCCGCCCCGTGACATATCATTCTTATTATTCAAATAGAAAACTCCTTTTCACGTGGAAAAAGCCTAAAATATTAACTTAACTTTCCTTAAGAACATAAGATTGCATATATGCAATAGTATTATAATTTAACTTTAAAATTTGAAATATTTATAAAAATATGTATGTATGTGTTGTGGTACGATCCACCTAATTTACATAGTGGAGTACCGACCATATAAATATGGGTTGGTACCGGGAAGACGAAGAAGGGAAGTAAGAAGAGATCCAATCGAAAGACTCTGCCCGACTGCGATTAAGTCAACCCATTCTACAGGAACAGTCTTCCCAAGAATATACCAAAACTAACTGTAAATATTGTGTACCTTTTCCTTGTTTCAATACATTTTGTTTACGTACATTTTGTGTTGTATTATTATTATTCCATGCTTATCCAAGCTTCAAACAATGGCGACGAGGTATAAAGAACTTTTACGTTACGGAAAAAAAAAAAAGAATTAATAATTGATAGCCTTCAAACAATTGGGACAAGTTTGAAGAACCAGGCTGAAGAAAAAAAAATTATTAATTAAAAGTTGAACATCTAATGGAACGGAAAAGTATTCTGAAGTTCTGGACAGTTAAAACTCGTTAAACGACGACTAAGCATAAAGGAACGTTCACTCAGAAAAATCTGGAAGGTGGCGTAAATGAATAACGGCGAATTAAAAAAAAAAAGCTGGCCGACAAAAAAACATGCATGGAATTAAAAGGAGCACAAATACAACGTGTCGATTTTGAAAGGTAACGAACTTGTAAAAAAAAAAAAAAAAAAAAATTTGTTTATTTTTTTTTTTGTTTGGTTGCTCAACAATATTTTATAAAGCAAGACATAAAATTAAAAAAGGCGTAAGTTGTTTCGATTTTTTTTGTCTGCTTATATTATATTCGTGGATACACAATTTAAAAGTATATTCTTTGTTGCATGAACACTATCAGCTAAAGATGGAGGAATTATCCAAAGTCATAGCTGAATTGTTTAAAGCCCAGCAGTTGAGTCTAGCTGAGTTAGTCAAATCCCAGCAGTTGAGTCTGCAACAACAAAGTGAACAGTTTGCCTTATTAAGAGAACAGCAATTGGCACAGCAGAGGTATCAAGAAAAGCAAGAGGAGTTGAGTCAGCAACGTCAAAGGGAACAGGAAGAAATGCATGTCAAGGTTTTGGAAATTCAAAAGTTAACACTGGAGAAATTAAACAACAATCAGGCAAATGAAGGTAACTCTTCATATTCTAATAACATCATATTTAATTCGTTGGAAACTTTCAACTATGTGCCAGACGAAGGAAAAACGTTTGAAGCGTACTTTAAACGATATGAAGATATTTTCTACACAGACTGTGAAAACTGGTCGAATTCAAGAAAAGTCAGTCTATTATTAAGAAATCTAGGTACAGCGGAACATAGGAAATTTGTAGATTTTATTCTACCGAGAAGAACAAATGAATTGGAATTCTCGGAAACAGTGAAATTGCTAAAGGAGTTGTTTGGAGCAAATATGTCGCTTTGGCATAAGCGATGGTTATGCATGAATGTAGCTAAATCCGACGATCAGGATTACTTAACATATGCATCTATAGTGAATAGACATTATGACAATTTCAGATTGGCAGAGATTACGGTTGAAGAATTCAAGTGTTTAATTTTTGCTCAAGGACTGGTATCCAGTAAGAGTGCCGAAATAAGACGTAGAGTTTGTCTAAACTCGAATCTGAACAAAACCTTACCCTGCAAAAGTTAGCAGAGGAGTGTCAGCGGGCCGTAAGTTTTAAAGAAAAGTCTCAAAAAATTGAAGAAGCTGGTATTGCTTATATTAAAAAAAGTAAAACAGTCAAATTACCCATCAGAAAAAATTGATTAAAAATTCGGCGTATTTTAAAATAGACAAGAAAAATTAAATGAAAAGAATGAGGAGAAAAAAAGGTTCCACCATTTAATTGTAGACGATTGCAACGAAAGACACTGGGAGGTAAATTGCCCATATAGAAATAAAAATGTTTCGTGTGCCACAAGAATGGTCACAAAGGGTCGTGTTGTAAAACGAAAAAGTCAATAGCCGAATTAGACAAACAATTCAAATATCAAATCAGATAGATTTGAGGAAGTATGTGACGACTGAAATATTTAAAAAGAATATCAAATTTCAACTCGATTCGGGTTCAGATTTAATAATAATGAACGAAAAAACATGGAAAATTTTAAAAGGCCTACAATAATGAAGTCAACGAAACGCGCTCGAACAGTGACTGGAAAGGAAATTAAATTGAAGGCGAGGTTGTACTTCCCATGAAATTGAATGGCATAGTTAAAAAAAAAAGTTTTTTCATTCTGAAAATGGAGAAAACTTGATGGGTACAGATTTATTGAAACATCTGAATTGTGGATAAACCGTTAAACTCTTTCTGCAGAAAAGTAGAAAGTAATACGCAAACAAGACAGGACATTAAAGAGGAATTAAAGAAAAGTTTCCGGAAACTTTCACACCTGGTCTTGGAAGATGTAACAAGTTTGAAGCCAAATTCGAATTAAAGGAAAATACTATGCCAATTTTTAAAAAGAAACGTAATGTGCTTTTTTTCAAGTGTAGAGAAAATTAACGAAGAACTTGATAGGTTGGAAAAATGGGAATTATTTGAAAGTAGAATCTAATTCATGGGCTGCGCTGATTGTGTGCATAAAAGAAATAAAACCAAGTCAGTCTGCGTTGATTTTTTCGACAGGTTGAACTCAGTAATTAAGGACTACCATTACCCGTTACCGAGTCCGGAGGAGATTTTTAACAAGCTAAATGGTGGAGTTATATTTTCAAAATTGACTTATCAGATGCCTATCTCCAAATTCCCGTCGAAGAGGAATGTTCGAAGTTACTAGGATAAACACACATAGAGGGTTATTCAAGCACAACAGGCTTCCTTTTGGTATTAAAGTGGCACTAGCCATTTTCAACAAGCTATGGACGTCATGCTGAGTGATTTAGACTTTGCGTGCGCTTACTTAGACGACGACATCATAGTAAGGAGCGAAACTGTCGACGAACATCGAGAGCATCTCAAGTATTTAAAAAGATTCAACTTTGATTTAAAAAAGATTCAGGAATTTGGTTTGGATTTAAAATTCAAAGAGTCAACAAAAATGGCAGATGTCCAGATCCGGAGAATTTGGTTTGGAGGAAATCAAAAGCATTTGGAGGGGCACATAATCAACAAAAATGGCAGATGTCCAGATCCGGAGACATGCCGACGCCCACTAATGTGGCGATGCTACAAAGTTTTCTAGGCTTGCAAATTATTATCAAGCGTTCATTAAGGAATGTACAATTTAAGAGCTCCGTTGAATGAACTTACAAAAAAAAAGACAAGGCATGGGAATGGACGGTAGAATGTCAGAAAGCCTTGGATGAAATAAAGAAAATGCTTACGTCCGACATCTTTTTAACTCATTACAATCCCAAACTGGATATTGTAGTGGCAAATGGCGCTAGTTCATACGGGATAGGAGCGTGTATTCAACACATAATGCCAGATGGTTCTAGAAAACCAACTGCACACGCTTCGAGAACTTTGCTCCCAGGAGAAAGAAGTTACTCTCAGATAGAAAAAGAGGCACTGAGTATCATTTTCGCCATACAAAAATTTCACAGGTACATCCACGGCAGACATTTTATCCTTGAAACGGATCATAAGCCGCTGATCACTATTCTTGGTTCAAAGAAAGGGTTACCCGTTTATACAGCAAATCGTCTGTTAAGATGGGGAACCATTCTTCTCAATTATGATTTTCACATAAAGCACCTATCATCCAAAAAGATAATTCATGCGGATAGTCTATCAAGACTAGTACTGAGTCAAGAAGAAAGATTCGAAGAATCAATTATTGCAAATATCAGAGCAGATTATGAAGTGAAAAGCATGGTAAACAACATTGTAAAAGAGCTACCGGTTACGCTAAATGAAATTAAAAAGAAGCTGAAAGCGATGATTTCATTTTAAAAATTAAAAGCAAAATGGTAGCAAATGACCAAAAAGTGCAGGAGATTTATTCAATAGGTGACAGAGTTTTATTATATGGTGAGAGAGTAAGTAATACCAAAAAGGTTGCAGAAAAGAATACTGGGACTTTCATATGGGTCACCTGGTATTAATAGAACAAAAAGCTTAATGCGAAGCTTTGTGTATTGGAAAGGAATGGATGTGGATATTGAAAACATGGTTCAGCGATGTAAGGGGTGTGCGTTAGCAGCTAAGGCACCACCTATAGTACACAAACCATGGCCCAAGACGGATTATCCGTGGACAAGATTACACATTGATTTCGCTGGTCCAGTAGAAGATGTTTACTACTTAATAGTGGTAGATAGTTTTACAAAATGGCCGGAAGTACTACGCTGTAAAAAGCCTACGTCCAATACCACAACAACTTTTTTGCATGAACTATTTGCACGGTTCGGTTATATTGTGACAATGGTACACAATTCCCTTCTGAAGAATTCAAGGAATTTTGTGAGTTATATCAAATTAACCACATAACGACGCCTCCGTATCATCCGAGGTCTAATGGACTCGCAGAAAGATTTGTCGATAGTTTAAAGCGATCCCTGATGAAATCCTCAGGAGTTCCAACGGAAAAGGCGCTTCAGCAATTCTTACAAGTATACAGAATCACGCCAAACCAGAGAACACACTCAAACATGGCACCAGCTGAACTAATGTTCGCTAGGAAGGTTAAGTCAGTGTTTGACAAGCTTTTGCCTGGAAAAAATAGAGTAAAAAATACCATGTATACAGCGAGAAAAAGATACACTCCCGGAGAGAAGGTGTTTTTCAAGGGCTATAAAAACAACGTTGAGTTCTGGGAACGAGGCATAGTGGACAAGAGAATCGGTGACCTGATTTACATAATTAAAGGGCCGAAGAATACTCATAAAAGGCATCAAAACCAACTTAAAAAAGATTACGGTATAGAGCATGAAGAGTGTATACCGGATGAGGACGAAGATCCCATTGATGTAATGTATGATATGTTTCAGGTAGAACCTCCACAGAATACTCCTGAACCAAGAAGATCCGGTAGGAAACGGAAGTTCACGGACCCATTGGACGTGAATCCAAAACGGAAAAAATATTAAAATTAAGCAAATGGATCTACAAAGAAATAGCCATAAGAATCAACCCATATAGGAAGCCAATTTTGAAATCCAAAAGGGATTCCAAGGCTTGGGAGGAGGGTGTTGTGGTACGATCCACCTAATTTACATAGTGGAGTACCGACCATATAAATATGGGTTGGTACCGGGAAGACGAAGAAGGGAAGTAAGAAGAGATCCAATCGAGAGACTCTGCCCGACTGCGATTAAGTCAACCCATTCTACAGGAACAGTCTTTCCAAGAATATACCAAAACTAACTGTAAATATTGTGTACCTTTTCCTTGTTTCAATACATCTTGTTTACGTACATTTTGTGTTGTATTATTATTATTTCATGCTTATCCAAGCTTCACCAGTATGTATGTATATATAACCAAGTATAGGATTAGTGTATACGGAATAAACTCCAATAACCAGCAAATACTATTCTTAAAAGAGTGCTCAATACAGAGTAGAGCAAATATAATCATTTACTCGAAAATTATAACATAAACATGTTATAAAATCACTACAAAAATAGCCATTTTGTTTCAACACTTCTGGTGCCTTATCGAGTGATGGCATTAAACCCCATCACTTGAAAATACACCAGAATTGGTGAAACAAAATGGCTATTTTTGTAGTGATTTTATAACATTTTGTCTTATAATTTTCGAATAAATAATTATATACATATATATGTATATATATGTATATATATATATATATATATATTAAAAAAAATTGAGGCTATGACAGGTATGAGACACGCAGATGGAAAAATTAGAAAGGAAGGAAGAACTGTAAAAGAACGTATTAAAGGAAAGTAAGAAGAAAGGACTAACTACTAACTGTAAGACAGCAGAATGAATGGTCGTTAGCAAGAAACAAAACCCAAGATGCGAAATAAGAATTAGAGACATCGGATTCAAGAAGGGATGGCGATAAACTGAGTAGAGTAATACAAAAACGACAGAAAGCCAGAAACGCATCAGTGTATAAGGACATAGAAATATAACATTAGAAAGAGAGGAAATGGTACTGAATTGCTATCTCATATCTATCCAGTTATATGACAGTGAGTGTTTACAGATGAAGAAGTGACTCTAAGACATAGAAATGTGGTTCTTCCAACAAATGCCATGGATACTGTAGACAGAAAAAAAAAAAACAAGGAAGTTCAAATAAAAACGGAAACTTGGACACATAATCAACAACAGAACGAGACACTTGAAATATCGAAGACACGTTATGAGGAAAGACAACTTGGTAAAAATAATACTCTCGAGGCGTACCGAGAGAAGTAGGTTGATTTTAATTGATGGATTCGATTTTTACGGTTTATCTACCTTTGCTGGTTATTTAAAGCCTGAAAATATTTTTTTATATTGTAATAAATGTCTTTTTCAGATAATAGTGGTTTAGTGATAGAGGTCTTACTAATTAACCCATAGCTGATGGAGAAAAAGTGGAATCATGTTTTTTCAAACGGTTTTTACGTGTAGGGGAATACAAAAAACCCAATAGGAATTAGAACTCAGGTTTACGATTAACAATTCCGAGCCATTATTTCCATTACACCACACGCATATCCAAACCGGTATTCTCAAGAGGTCACCCATCTAGGTACTGGCCAGACTCGACGTTGCTTAATGTTTGCGGTCATGATACGGGCATCGGTGTTTGAAGGGACCAGGAGGTATTCTAAAGAGTTAAACGTTGCTTAGAACTACTAGGGACAGGAAGCTGTGGAGAGTTATGATCGCAAGTATTCTGAAGAAATACGACATATAAAATAAGAAAGAAGCATTTTTCTATCTATATAATCTGTCATTAGCAAACAAACGTTTTTCTTCTTGTTGTCATTGTGATTATCTCTATTGTGTTATTTCAAGTCAGCATTTTATTCGGCAGAATATAGGCACGTCATGATGACAGTTATTGTTCGATTAGAAAATGGTGAGAAATAGAAAGTGATTATCAGTTTTTGTTCTTGTCGACATCTGAAATCAGCAAGAGTTCGACAGGCCTAGCATTGATCTCGGTGGCCTCTGCTCTTTTGATGTGTCTCGTGAAGATATTGGCTGTTGCGTGATTTTCGTATTTTGCACTCGACGGTTGCCGGTAAAAGAAGCATGCCATCCATTTGACCAGACAGTTGCATTTGCTAACAGAAACAAAGAAAGGACTGCTGAACTGTTGTGTAAGATAAATCCTCCTATTATTTACTCAGACAATTGTCCTCATCTTTGTTGTTATTATCACGCTTCGGCCTTTCTGTCCTCCCACCGGCTTTCATCAGATCTATATTCATCAAACATGATCACTGAAACAAGAACCGTCTATCACCATAAATTAAATAAAGGGTTCATCTCAGAATTACTTCTAGGTCACCCAGAATGTACCCAGGTTATACAATTGATGAAGGCCGGAGTGCAATCTGCTGAAACGTTGTGGTAACAACAATATAGATGAGAATAATAGTCCGAATGTAAATATAATTTAAATAATGTTAACTTCTTATCTCAGACATTCAGGCAAATATCCTCCTAAAGGGCAATGAATGTGTTTACAGACCCACCACCACAACAACCACCATGCTTGGGGGTCTTGGGCGATGGCGTCAATACGATAATAAAATTGCATTCTTCTCACTCGGTCGGTGATCGCTAGTTGTTTTGAGTCCAGAGATTAAAGAACGTCAACACGAATTTTAACTTAAATTCATATCGACATGTTCTATCTATCCAGAGGGAGGGGGGCGTTCCTCTTCACTGAGCAGCCGTTTCAAACACGAAAGAAAACCCGTCTACATTGTTTAACGGTTAAGAATCGACTCCATGGAACCTTTATCCTATATATCATTCCCAGGCTGGCATAGCCAAACAGAATCGTGTTCCTTATTTTGGCTTGCATCTGACCTTGAAGGTCAACCTCTGAAATTCGCAGCTGAGATACACTTTCCCCTAAAAATAATAGTCTGCTAAACTACTATTTAACAAATGATAGACATTTCCTGAATGATAAACTTAGCACACACACATTATTATATATATATATATATATATATATATATATATATATATATATGCTTCCGTATGTCAGGGTTGACCATGAGTAACATTCTAGTTATCTGCTTGCCTGGAGCATCGACGTCTCTGACCGCAGAGGCCGATGCGGGAGTGACAATCTCTATTGCAGAGGTCGCATGTGTATTCTGTCTCTGGTCTGTTGGAGCTGTCACTTTGCTTTCTGCGGGCCCGCCTTTCCGAGGCGGCTTGTGTCAGCTTCTCCTCCCCTGACTTTGGTCAGGGTTCCTCTCCATTTGGATCGTATGGTTGCCAGGCTCTCCTAGGATTCTGTGTCGATGTCCACAGCTTTTATGTCGCGATTCACGCGGTAATGCGGCAGTGGCCACCCGGCCGGTCTTCTTCCAGAGGCCAGCTCCATACAGGCGGACTTACCAGAAGAGACTCGAGGCACTAGAAATATGGTTCTACGGAAGGATAGTGAGAATATCATGGACTGAATATATGAGTAACGACAAGGAAATGCAAACAAAATTGACAATTATGCTTTTCAGAAAGAGAAAATAATGAGGAAAGTGGACTTGGGGAATTTGATACTCACAGGTCGGATTGAAGGCAAGAAGTACAGAGTAAAGCAGCGAATAACAAACAAGCTTATTTAAATGAATGGAAATGAGAGTGATTAAAAAAGACAACTTTGTAGGAATATCTGTCTATTTCGGAGATTAGGAATTGTAATTATTTACACTATTTACATTGTTCACACTATTGTCCTCATCTTTGTTGCCATATTCACGATGTTTCGGCCTTTGTATGCCCCGGCCTTTTTTCAGGTGATTGGAATTTCGAACTGAACTCTTTATTTCATCCATCGCGTTAGATTGTTCTAGTTCCACGTGCCTCTTGCGAGTGTCTCATCATCAGTTATCTCCCTTTAACTCAGTTCTACAAGTTTTTGTTCACCTCAGCTGTAGCCAGGTATTGAACCCACAAATCCTTGGGTACATACCACAGGGACATGGCCCAGTGGATAAAAGCGTTGGTTGAATCTAGTGACTTGACCAAAAGTGGCTGAGGCGAACAAAAAACATGGAGAGTTGATTTAAACGGAGATAACTGATACTGAGATATCCGGAATAGGTATGGCACGGGTAACTAGAACAATCTACGCCGATGAAGGAAATAAAGGGTTCTGATTCAAATTCCAATCACCTGAAGAAGATTGGAGTGTACAACGGACTTTATAGGAAGTTGGGAAAACCACGATCGCCAATTTCCTGAATGACCCGACAGATAGAACAGGTGTGTCATAGGTAAATATTCCAATGTTATGAAATCCACTGTCATTCAATAAAAGTTTTAGAAGTAGAGAAACTCGAACTTATCTAAAAAAAAAACTTGCATAAAGACTTACTTTAAGCATTTTCATATAATCATAATCATACACACACAAGCTTACGGCGATACTGTCTAATCATCGAAGGGAAGCAACGTTAAACCTGGTTAGTACCTAGATGGTGACCGCTGGAGAATACCAGGTGTTGTAAGTGTTGGGAGTGTAATGAATAAGAGCTCCGAATGAGAAATTGGAGAGCCGAGTTCGAATTCCAGTCGGATTCATTAAATTCACACACGCAGATACCCTTAAGAAAAGGTATGAATCCACCTCTTCTCTTACCATCTATGGGTTAAATAGTATCAACTGTGTCAGAAAATCATTATCTCCAAAACATACTTTAGTTAGTTACGTACCATGCGGGATACATGCTTAAGCGATCATGTATCTTTTGATACACGACTGACGAGGTAGATTTGTTTCCGCAGTAGTTTGCAATTTCTTTCTGCGGTAGACCAGTTGCCATCCAAGGATAGTCTGTCTTGCTATTTACCCATAGCTGGAGGGAGAAGAAGAGGATCCATACATTTCCCAAGGGTATTAGCACGTAAGTGAATGTAATGGATTCGACTGGAATTCGAACTCGGCTCTCTGATTCCTCATTCAGAGCCGCTATCCATTACTCCACCGTGCCTCAACTACTCCGCCGTGTATACAATCCAGAAATATGTGTCGGCATTAAATAATCTCAAAGAGGTTGATAAGTCGTAAAAACAAATCAAAGAATCAATCAATCACACACACTAGATTCAGTTAACCGCGGTTCAGTTTGCCGTAGTTTCATTTAGCTCCGATCAGACCAAGAAATAAATTCCTAAATTTTACTTAATCAGTCAGTTATGTATCATGTGTGATACACGCTTAGACGATCATGTATCTTTCGATACATGACTAATGAGGCATTTTTTCCCGCAGTAGGTTGCCATTTCTTTCTGCGGTAGACCAGTTGCTATCCTATAGAACCCAGTCTGTTCTGCTATTTACCTGGAGGGAGAAGAGGATTTGTAGGTTTCCCAGGGTTATTAGATTGTAAGTGAATGTAATGGATTAGACTGGAATTCGAACTCGGCTCTCCGATTCCTCAATCCGAGCCGCTATCCATTACTCCAGAAAACGCAAGGGTGACGATAATATCAAGGTGCAGCCTTAAGTGTTTGCATTAAATGAAACGTTGTAATTTTTCGACTTAAAAGAAAGCAATGATGCGATAATTAAGACTGACAGTAATAATGAAACAACACGTAATTTTTATTAGATTATATTCTTTTAATTCTTCTTTATTAATAATATTATTATTCGTGTTAATTTCTTATTGTGCCTAATAAAATCCATGGTAAAATCTTCTGTCACACAACATTCTGCCTGTTCGTCCATTTTATTTTCGTTATTTTTATTCTGCCTACCAAGAGCTATAGCCAAAATAAATCATCTATGGCTTACGGCCACCTGACGCTGAAACATCGATTCCCATTAGATCATCGCAGTTAAACCACGTCGTGCCTGGTCACTACCAAGATGGGTGAACACTTGGAAATACAAGGTGTTGTAAGCTTGGATATGCGGCTGCTGTAATTGATAATGTTAATTTTTGAACCAAATTCAAATTCTAGTTGGCCTCGGTATATTCTCTTACGCGCAAATAACTTTGAGAAAAGTATGAATCCACTTCTTCTCTCCCCAGTGATGGTTTAATTAATAAAACTTGTAACACTAAACCATTATTGAAAACTCCTTTACAAAAATACGGCAATGAAACCTTATCTCCTACAAAACCGATTTCTTACAAAGGATGCATATTTTCTTCATACGAGTCTATCCTAAAAATCCTGTCGTTAACTAACTCAAGGAGGTTTTTATGCAGTAAAACAAAATTAAACCCAAACCAAAATCGTCTATCCTTCACATAATTTATAAATCAGTATATTGCTATAATTGTTCATATTTTATTTGTTGTTGCTAATATAATATTGAATCTATGTGTAAAATCTGCAGTAAGAACGAGGCATCTATTCGTCAAACAATTTTAATTACAATTTATTTTTATAATTTTAATTACAGTTTATTTTATAATAGTTTTATTTTATTATTAATTAATTAATTTTGGTAATCTCTTATAATGCCTGATACGGACAACGTTAAGAACCAATCTTTTGTCTATGACATAACTTTCATTAAATTTAATTACATTAGCGAAACAATCTTTTATTTGTCACATAATTTTTATAATTATTCTATTTTATTAGAAGTTATTGTTGTTAATCACCTATTGGCACTAATTTACAAATTAATGCTTATCACAGTTTTAAACGTATGTATATAAGGTTTATATAGAGAATGCGATATTATCCGCATTTTCAGATAGATATTATATATATATGATATATATATATATATATATATATATATATATATATATGATAAGAAGACGGAGACTTTAATTATCCATTTCGCTTATGATTTTTATTTCGTGAACACAGAGATGTTCAACTCATCAGAACGAAATCTCCTCCGCAAATGGAGAAAGTACAACGGAGGGACACATTAGATTGGTAGTAGGAAGGAGGGTGAAATTGAAGTGGTGAGTAAATGGTTAAGGGTTTATCATTATAATGCTCTGTAGTCTACATTGAGATCTCCCTGGATTTATATCCTCCGAAACCTTCCAGTCACAAATCTGTATATATATATATATATATATATATAGTATATATATATATATATATAAATATATATATATATATATATATATATATATATTTCATAATGATCCATCATGTCTAGTACTAGAACCCTCAACGCATTCTTTTTGGCAATCATCCTTAAGGCGTTTCTCTTGACGAAAGAAGAAAGAAAATGAGTGAGTAACCTTCCCAGCTTATGGAAAAAGAACTAAGATTCATTACTAAATACACATACACGCATTTCATTCTCTCGTTTTCGGACCTGATAAAGCTTTAAATGGCGAAATGCATTATCGAATATATTTCTAAACAAACCCACTTTCATGAACGTTTCCATTGTCAAATTAAAAAACAAAATCATATATTCTAATTTAAAACATATACTGTCGACACGAAAAACGAAAAAAAACTTTTACTTTCAACCCATTCTGAAGGATTATATGAAGATATAACTTGGTTCCATTTTCAGAAAATGTTTAACAGATTCTTACATTCGGGACATTCTGATAAGGAGAAGAGGGGTTGCCTTCAGTTCAATACAAAAAGTAGCTGCGAAAATACATTAACAACTTTCGACTCGAAGTGAGAGTAAAGAAAAGATACTAGAATAAATGTTAACGACATTTTTTTAAAGGTCACTTATTTTCTTTCTTCTTTAATCGCGTGAAACGCCAGCTTAAGGGGAAAAGCACTAAGATTCATTATTTAAGCATACACACTAATACGCATACACACAAATACACATACACTCAAATACACATACACGCATTTCATTCTCTCGTTTTCGGATCTGATAAAGCTTTGAATGGCGAAATACATTATCGAATATATTTCTAAACAAATCTACTTTTATGAACGTTTCCAATTGTCAAAATATTTTTTTAAAAATGACGAGATCATTTATGCTACTTTTAAAACATTATATATATATATATATATATATATATATATATATATATATATATATATATATATGTGTGTGTGTGTGTGTGTGTGTGTGTGTGTGTCTGTGTGTGTGTATACACTAAAATTCCATAATTCAAAAGTTTGAAGTCACCTACAGAATTAGCAAGGGATGAACTTGAGAGAAGAGTAAAAAAAAAAAAATGAAAAACAGCTCTTAGAGTCATTGAATAAGAATGAAGTCAATTATCTATTTTATAATTTGAGAAACTTTGGCAACAAATGCCAAACATTTGTGCTACAGTAATCAAGGCTAAAGGAGGATTTTTTGAGAAGAGCAAAATTTAATCATAAAATACTTTTTTTTCTTTTTGTCATAATAAAATTTCTAATATAAAATCATGTCTCACTTTTTTACCATGTATAATAATTTTATCTTATTCAAAGTACAAAAAACTACTTTTTCGGGCAATTCAAAATATTACCAGGGGTAGCGTCAAACATTTGAACTGTAGTGTACACACACGCACACGCACGCGCGCGCGCACACACACACACACACATATATATATATATATATATATATATATATATATATATATATATATATGATAATATCAAAATTATCCGCACATTAGCCATTACATATTTTTAGACAAAAGTGCAGATAAGTGCGGATGTATGTATATATATATATATATATATATTGAAGCATGTTTCA
>CAHIKZ030004677.1:3510000-3517500 GCA_903632075.3 Acanthosepion pharaonis
TAGAAGGATAGATTAGTAGTGTTAATATAGCAGGTATAATGAATGGTTAAACACATCAATAGTGCTGGGATTTTCTCGCCGAAATGTGGTCAACAGTCAGGTAGACCAAATGAGATTCATAGCGATAAGAGAGTGCTTGAGAATAACCACTCTTTAAAATTCAGGAGGAAGCCCCCCCCTCCCCATATATATATATATATATATATATATATATATATATATATATACAGATGAGTGAAAGAACAGATGGAGTAAAAATCCACTGTTTGTAGCATTTACTTTTTAAAAAGTTATTAATACAAAGTAGAGCAATATATTATTAAATTTTTATTATAAGAGATTATAATAAAAACATGTTGAAATCGCTACACAACAGCTTTCATACGATGATCGTCTGAAGATGTACAATGATAGTATTGAAGTATAAAAGCTTTGTGTAACGACTTTTTTTTTGTGTAACGACTTATAAAGCTGTGTGTGTAAATATATTTTATTATAATCTTTATAATAAAATTATATATATATATATATATATATATATATATATATATATATATATATATATATATATATATATATAAAAAAAATGGGTAAGTAATATAGGTAGATCTTTTCAATATAATTAATATTATTACTGATCCACAAAAGAGAGCTCAATATAATTTTAATTATAGAGCATATAAGTGAATTACAATTAATGAGAAGCCAAAGGTAAAAGATAGAGGAATATAAAAGAATTAAAAAACCTCATAGGCCGAGTAATGAATGCTAGAATTATTAGAGTTGACGGCGGAAAAACAATTAAATATTCCACTTATAGAAAACCTGTAACAGGGAGAGAAATAGTTAAATATAGAAGGAAATTCCATCTATCTCGAAAACAATTTCACATATAGAAACAAATTTACCTATAGGGTAGATGCCACAATAGAAAAGACATTAAAAAATAAATGAAAGCTAGTAGTGCGAGGTTCGGCTTATACTATGTTAGTTGAAATTTGTTCCTGTGGCGATACTTGGAGTGTGGCGTTGAAATAATGTTAGTTGGAATTTTTCGTATGGCGACAATTGAATACCAATTCATTCCTTTGGTTTAGTAGGATATCTTGATTCTTGATTCTTAAATTTAATTATTTTAAATTTTTCCTCCAAACATAAAATACATCTACCCTTAAAGTTATTTGGCGTCTGAGCAAAACTTATAAATTTCCAGTCAATTTGAGGGTTCAGGTATTTCTCACGCAGGTTCCAAAATTTGGGGGATAGAGTAAGTTTGGTGTTTCAGTCTTGGGTTGTAAAAGTGTGTCTGTGGTTATAAATTCTTTTTTTCTATTCCACCGCAGAAATCCAAATATAAATTTGGTAGTTTGATTTATTTTCGTTAGGGTAAATGGTGACTTGATAAATAACATTAGATGCTAAACATTTTCCCTCGACTGGGCAAAGGTTGTTATTTCTACAATTACAAAGTGGGGGGATGTTAGAATTCTTGTTGACACCATTGAATTTATAAGGGTATACTTGTTGTGGGAGTCAATTACTCTAAACATGTTGTAACTACATGAATAATTTATTTTAATAATATATATATATATATATATATATATATATATATATATATATATAGTAAGGTAATGAAGGGTTTGGTAATCCATGGATAATTTCAAAGAGGATGTGATCCAGATAATTAAGAAATAGACAGACAACCTTAAGTTTTCATGACTATAATTTATTTCCCAGGAAATATATATGTATATATATATATATATATATATATATATATATATATATATATATATATATATATATATATATGAAGAAATATAATCTTAAGATGCGCTATATTTATGGGATAAAGTGGTCAATATCAGAGATAGAGCATGTGCAAATATAAAAGTGAACATAGAAGTCAATTGATTAGAGGCGACTGTCTGTTTTATGCTAGATGCAATCGTCATGCAATCGTGGCCTGACGATTGCATCTAGCATGAAACAGACTGTCGCCTCAACGTTTCTCTGTTCCCTTTCAATACATATATATATATATATATATATATATATATATATAACTGTGTTAAAATTCGTTTGAATCAGAGTAGTTATGGAAGCAAAGTATATCTTCCGTAACTGCTAACCGAAAAAATGATACTGACATATAAATAAATATTTCGTTTTTGAAAACAAGTTGTTAGAGACGATGAAAATGTATAAGCAAGGATAATGTGGAACGCAAGTGATCGAATGATATATACACTACAGGGTCATTTTCTTGCGAAAAAGACCAAACGATTGGTTGATTAATGTTTCATTTCCCTTTCCCATCATTTCTTTCATTCAACTTGATTCTAAACTATTGACCTTTCATCATCTGTCTCAAATGGTTTTGAAAGTGGGCCTCATATTAAAAGGAAACCTAAAAAAATGCGCCCAAAATGTAACGTAGAAAATGCCGACTAAAAGCACCAAAATCAAATCCGAAACCGTAATCAGATATGAATTCGCGCACTTTTCATTGATTTCTTTTCGCTATCTTCATGTGCGATGAGAAAAGTTAAATTTTAGTGAACAGACTCTTTCTTTAATATCTAAACAGATTAATGAAGTTTAAGTAATCTGTTCTTCCCGAATCAATAAGGTTACAGCGAAAGGCCACCTAAGAAAACGCCAGTATATAAACAGTGGTTTTAGAGAAAAAATTTTTCAATATGGATAATGAAGTAAAAATGTAAGTGAGGAGAATGCAAGAGAATAAAAATGATAAAGGAAAATAAGAATCAATCCGTAAAGGAAAAGAAAACGAGCAAAAGTATAGTGAAGAAAGAAAAAGACGAATCAAAATGGGAACGATAGAGAAAAATAGTAAAGCAATAATAATGAGAAATGAAGAAAAAGGAGCAGAAAAAGAAAATCAAAGACAAAAAGGAAGACGGAAGAGGAAAACGAAGAAGAAAAAAGGTAGATATTGTGAAAAATGAGACACAAAGAAGGAAGATTAGATATTTATGGAAGAAAGTTTGATTATAATTGGGAAGAAGAAGAGTCGAGAAGCGAGAAGAAGTCGGGAGAGAAGAAGAAGAAGAAGAAGAAGAAGAAGAAGAAGAAGAAGAAGAAGAAGAAGAAGAAGAAGAAGAAGTAAAGAGAAGCGAGAAGAAGAATTAAGAGAAACGAGTAGTGTCATTGAGAAGAAGGGAAAAAAGAAGAAACGATGAGAAACATGAAAAGGCGAGATGCAAAACGAAGCGAGGTGCAAGAAATGAGAAGAAATATGGAAAAGAAGTTAGATGAAGAAGCGATGAGAAACGAGACGAAAAAGTGAGAAGAAAAAAGAGAAGATAAGAGAAGAAGAAGAAGAAGCAAGAAGAAAAATCGAGAAGTGACAAGAAGAAGAGAGAAGTAGAAGTGAGAAGAGGCAAAAGCGAAGTGATGAGGAAAAGCGAAGAGAATAGAAAGTGAAGATAGGAAGAAAAGTGAAGAGGAGAAAAAGCGAAAAGAAGAAGAAAAAGCGAAGATAAGAAGAAAAAGCGAGAAGATGAAAAAACGAAGAGAAGAAGAAAAAGAAAAGAAAAGAAAAAGCGAAGAGAAGAAGAAAAAGCGAGTACGGGAAAAGGCGAAAAGAAGAAGAAAAAGCGAAAAGAAGAAGAAAAAGCGAAGAGAATAGAAAGTGAAGATAGGAAGAAAAGTGAAGAGGAGAAGAAAAAGCGAAAGGAAGAAGAAAAAACGAAAAGAAGAGGAAAAAGCGAAAAGAAGAGGAAAAAGTGAAAAGAAGAAGGCAAAGCGAAAAGAGGAAAAAGCGAAGATAAGAAGAAAAAGCGAAGAGAAGAAAAAGCGAAGAGATGACGAAAAGCGAAGAGTAGAAGAAACAAACAAGAAGAGAAAAAAGCGAAGAGAAAAAAATGCGAAGAGAAGAAAAAAGAAAGAGAAGCGAAGAGAAGAAAAAGCGAAAGGAAGAAAATATTTAGCACATCGAAGCCCATAACAAAGTGAAGAGAATGAAGAAGTCTAACACTATTTAAATAATACAGATTATCGATAGAATAGGAGACAAGCTAAGAAATAAGATATCATAAAATGAGTTCATTTTTATTTGCAAGTCTATCGTTTAAATAATAATGTCTTTTCTTCTTTAATTACAAGTTTAATTGTAGAAACACACAACACATAACAAAATGAACAAATACGTCTCAGAATTCCATGTCTTGTCCACAACATAGTTTGTTTGCTACTCAACCGTAATATTCTATGAATTAAACGATTTTTTTTATTTTGTAGTCATTTGGGTGTTTTGTTTTCACCTCCTCATTGGAGAAACACTATTTTATGAGAGCTGGCTTTATGGGGTTTTATTTGTGCTGTCTAGGTTAAAAAAGTCTTTGACAGCAACCGATCTGGAAAACACATGAAAACACACTTTTCTCAGACATTTAGTCAAACAACATTAAGCTTCTACTATGATTCACCCGAATCATAGTAGTTTCGTAATAGTGTTTCGTCTGTCATCTATATTAATATCATCAGTCACGTTCGCAGAAGCATCATAGCTTCTGTCACTTGACAGACTGTTACTATTTTCCTCCAAATTGTCATTAACTATGATCCGTTTTCTTTATATGTACATAGTACACATGCATTCATAAACTCCGTAAAAGTTTGCATAAACCTTTCTTCTCCAAAAGAGAAATTCTCTTTTTCCTACATGTGTCTCCCCGAGCATCCAATTTTGAAAGAGTTTTATCGATAGGAAAAATCAACTCTATAAAATCTCCACTTGATATCGCTATACAGTATATTTTATAACCAATATAAGAGAATTCTAATCGATTTAAAACTATATTAGAATAAGCCTAACTTTTGACCGATCTTCGTATCTATCAGTGAAAGCTAAATAATGCATACGTAAATTTTATATTTCCATCTTTATCACTATATATGAAAAGAATATAAAATAAAACTGATTTTAGATAAAAACGTCATTTCTTCAGACAGTCCGCGCCTCGACTCTTTGGCCTGAGATGCAAGGACCATCCTTGTGCTCGAACCCGCGTAAGCGAGGTCTAGGTAATTTTATGGCCATAGCCCAACCGGAAACGCTCTGCTTCCCCACATTAAACAACTGAACATGTGTTGCATTCCAAAACCAGTGCGGGTGAGCGGTGAATATTGATCGCACTTCGACATGGTGCAATTGCTAGCAAGCTTGTCTAGCTAGAACCATTCCGTCTTAGTACGATCCTCAATGGTTGCCCAATACATTTGGCCTTGTGCCACATCTAAGCTAAGCTTAGAAAATAAACCATTACTTTTGACAGATATACCCTATGCAATTTTTCTATAAATTTCACAGTAAAAAGAAAATATCCCCAAACTAAAGACTAACTTTGATACATTTATCTGCATATACATGGATCACACATTATGAAATGGACAAAGTCCGACAATTATTTGAAGAAATTTTTTTTTATGTTTATACGTTCTTTTTATAGATACAAATATTTAAGCAAATGCGCTGTTTATAATAAACAGTATTAACGACATTTACCGGCCTGAATATCCGAAAAATTTGCATAGAAAATATGCGTCCTCCGACAGGAATCGAACCTGTATCCTATACATAACCGTCATATAGACTGACGTGCTTTTACCTATTGAGCCACAGATGTGGCACCATTTACGAGGCAGAGAAAGAAAGAGAAAGAAAGGAAGGCAGAAAGAAAGGCGAGACGAATCGTAGGTGATAAAACAGCCACACACATGGCCTAAGAGACAATGAAAATATTGATAAGTAACAAGTGAAAAAGTGTGTCATTACAATGAAATTTCTGAGTAAAAAAAAAAAGGGAAAAGGAAAAGAAAGAAGGAACCAGATGTGTTTTGATAACGGCTATGTTATCTAGGTGCGTAAACGAATGGCTGGACCACTGCCCAGGAAAAATTCAAGTGAAAATGCTTTTTCGATAAGTGACGAGAAACAGGCCACTAAAAAGGACTTTGGACAGATATGAAAAAAAATTAAATGCCACCCAAGCAGTGCAGCTGACTGAATTCTTTTCGACGAAACAACTTTGCCCTGCGATAATAAAATTATGTTATCAGACATATGTACTGAAGGAAAATGAATGGGAACCAGAAGTGTTTTCTTTCTTCCTTGGGGGCGACAGACTGACTGAAAATTTTGGGGATATTTCTTTTCTGAAGCCATGTTGAGAAAACCACCCATCTTGATAAATTAGCGATAAACTACCTGACAGACACCACGTGTAGAACAAAGAGTTGTCATATTGTCCGTTCGTGGCTAGAGAAATGATAACGGCGATTGAAAGGAAGAAAAAGGAAAAAGAAGAGATAATTTTTTTTTAGTTAAGCAAAATATTTTTTTTCCCGAAAGAAAGCCGCGGATTGTTCACGCCCGACTAAGACATCATTGGTCAAGTGGCGATCACGTGACGCACGAAGGAGGAGATAAGATACCCGACCAAGACCTCATTGGCCGAGAGTGATCACGTGACGCACGAAGAAGGCTGACGACGCCCCGTCCAGAGTATAAGTATGAGAAGCTGCTACGAAGAAGTGGGGAGGGCAGTTCACGCCCCTCAGAGGTATGGTGAGAAAGTGGGAGTGAGGAGGGGTTAACAAAAATGGAAAAGAGTGGAAAATCCCTAACCAGAAATAAAAGAGGTGGATATGTATTTAGAATTATCGAGGAACCCTCCGACGCCAACAGAACCACCCCGGTTTTGGTCGGCGTCAATAAAAGCGAAGCCCCAACAGGCAGAAATCAGTTCGGGCTCTGGCGGCAGAGATGAGTTCGACAGTTCGGGCTCGAGTTTCCAGAGTTGAGTTCTCCAGTTGAAACCGCCTCGAGAAAAGCTGACAAAGATTCACGCAAAATTCCGGACTCCTCTTAAACCCAAAAACAATTATTTTGAAGAGCGACTTAGAACCAGACCACCGAAATAAGTTTTTCGACTTTCGTCCAAAGACACACCGAAACACCAATTTCTTAGAGAGCAAACAACTTGAAGCGTTAAAACTTGCCTAACGGAAATCGACGTGTCACAATCCATAGAACGGGTCGGGAGATAGATGCAGTCCTATGTATCGAACAACTAGACATAAAGTTTGTTACCTTTTTTTTCTTTGATACTTTGAACTTTTTGAGTTTTCATTTTATTTTATTTTATGCATATTTGTGTAATATCACCCCCGTTGAACTCAGTTTGCATTACGGCCCCAACCACTGTTTGATCTCGTCTGCCTAAGATCAATTCACAACGTCGGTAGGCGGACGGGAGATCAATGCAGTTACCTTGGTAACCAGGCGTTGGAAGCGAGTTGGGAACGACGAGGCTGATATCAAATCTAACCAGATTCCCACCCGAATCACCAAAAGGTTAGAACGTCACATTTGGGTGCCGCGACCGATACCAAGCCAGTTGGTCGTCACAGGACGAGACAACACGACTGACGCAACAGGCGGACGTCACGTTTGGAGCAGCGACACCC
>CAHIKZ030004677.1:3520000-3527500 GCA_903632075.3 Acanthosepion pharaonis
TGCACGAAATCAATTTCAAAACACGATTAAGAGGCATCGCGAGAATGAAAGGGGAACAACTCATATCGAGTTATACTTATTATAAGACCCAGGTTGTTTGTGTGTGTGTTCATTTATATATGGGATCGGATTTCCTACATTTTTCAACCGATTTCATCAAAACTTTTGTCTTTATTATACATTCAGAATGCTTTAAAAATTCCATTTACAAGACAATTGTTTATGATAAAATTCTATTCAATCGGTAGATCCATAACGATTGAAAACAATGTTTTTGTTTGAGTTTGGGTTTGACCAATTCGTAAAAAAAAAAAAAAAAAAAAAAAGATTAAGACATGCGTGTCCATCAACCTTAAACAATAATCTTTGTCAATTTTTATTTTTCAGTCTTTATGATGGTCGATACTTGATCTATCTCTTACTGTTACAAGGCCGGGCACTACTACTAGTATATATATATATATATATATATATATATATATATATATATATATATAAAACGTTGTATCCTTGCCAGTTGCTTTTAATGAAATTTATATATATATATATATAGATATATATATAACAATAATAGAAATAATTCATGCAAAACAAAATAATCCAACAATTCGCTAAAAATTGGAGGAGGTATTTACTCTATTATCTGGAATAACTGCCATAAGCAATACATCGCAATGAATTTAAACACAAAAACAATTTTACAAACCAACACATTACATGCATTTGTTGTTCACCGTTACGAGATTTGACCACAATTTTAATTTAAAGAATGCTACTCTAGTTAAAGGAGAAGACAGTTTACTAAGACGAAAATGTTTAGAAATGTTTAAACGCTGGATCATCTCCAGTAAGTTTACATCCGGGTTCTTACAACGTTTCACAATTCTTGGCAGATCTATTTTCACAATGTGGGATATTTAAAAAGCAAAAGCAATGGAAACATAACCAAAACGAAAAAGAAACTAAATGAAATCGGCTAGACTATAAACCCAAAACGCATTCAAATAAAAATGATCTTATATTTAAAATTTCCAGCGTCTCTCGCTCGTGGACATGTTTAGTCGAATAAACATAAACTTAGTTTGAAGTCCGAAAGAATCCTAATGCATGCGTCAAGCGGCACCCTTTTCTACTTTGTTATACCTCTTTGACCTAAGTTAAGTTATGAAGAACTTGGTAATCCGTATGGGTAATCCCAAGGAGGATGAAATCCTGAGAGCTCAATGTAAATCCAGAGCTAATATTTAAAAGAAAAACAGACCACTGAGGATAGCATTCACCTCCCCACGAGGGCATCATGTGGCACAAGGCCGGTTTAACGTGGGATCTCTGAAATCAGACCAACTCACTGAGCGACTCAGCAACTGCTACTACTCCTACTTATTATAGGTGGGAGAGTCTATTAACAATAGAATTGGTGTGTTCCAGTATAACAAACATTTATAAATCTACCTTTGTTCCGTGCAATTGAATAATGTCATATCTGGTCTAATCGACCCCTGCCTGGCATCTCGACTTCAGTCATTCTTTCACCGACTTGACGTCGCTTCCGTCTGTCTTTTCTCGAAATGTTTTCATGACAACTGATCTGCAGAGTTTTTTCTCTGTTGCTGTTACATCATTAATTTAAGCGTGCAATTAGATTTACAACCAGGTCTTAACGTTTTCATGTTGAAATATCTAGATACCACCGCCACTTCTATTCTGGCAGTTTCTTTTCTCGCACTTCTCACCTGCGGAACTTCATTCTGATTTGTTACTTCTTTGACACGATAATCGAAAATGCAAATCCAACGTCAATCGCCATCTTCTATCTTCCTGGACCCAATTCCATTATTGTCCTTTCCTCACTTATTAATGCCTCCTCCTTCTCTTTCACGCTCTGTAATCCCCTGCTTCCTAGTGGCATTATACCCTTGCTTGGGGTGAAATGATTTAAAAGATATTGTTTCCGTATTCCTTTTCTTACGTATATAAGAGTGCTAAGGGATGACACCCATATCACGTTGAAACATCGGTTCCTGTACGTTAAGCAACGTCGAACCTGGTCAGTACCTAGATGGGTGATCGCTTTGGAATAAGCTTGGGTGTGCGAGTGGTGTAATGGATAATGAATCGGAATTGTGAATTAGATAGTTGAGTTCCAATTCCAGCTGGGTTCGTTATATTCTCTTACGTGCAAATACTCTGGGGGAAGGTATGAATCAATCTCTTCTACAACCAGCTATAAGTTGATTAGTAAGACTATTAATACTAAATCATTATTATTTCTCAAAATGTCTTAGAATCTAAAAATATTTTCTGGCTTTAAATAACCTGCAAAGGGTTGATAAGACGTAAAAACAAATCAATGAAACATTCAATAAGTGTGATAAATTTTACATGCTTTTTAAAAGAGCTTTTTAATGTAGGAACCTAAAAATAAACAACCACCTATTTATAAAAATTGCTATGCATGAAACAGGCTGTAAATTGGCAAGGTAAAATATTATTTGGAATATATATATATATATATATATATATATATATATATATATAGCTTAAATGATATTTTTAATGAATACCCATATTTAAGTAGATGATCTGCTTTTATTTATTTGTTAATCAGTATATTTTTATTTTCCTTTTTACTGCCTGGATATTCGAGAAATCTTATTAGAAATATATGCGATCTGAGGATTCAAACATACGTTCCCCTCGGGAAAATCGTCATTAGATCCGACGTGCTTTGAAATCTCGGCCACGAAGCACCTAATGTTGAAGCAAAACTTGAAGAGTGATTTTGAACACAGACATTTCCCCATTCGCGTAATATACATCTCACCACAGTTTCGAATCCTAACATAAACACTGACAATTTTTAGGAATGGATTTTTCATTTATTAATTAATCCGACATATTTTAATTTATTGCTTATACATACATACATATGTGCGTGTATGTATAAATATATATATATATTTTAAGACATTTTTATGTTTATACATTCTTTTTATAGATACAAATATTTAAGTAAATGCTCTGTTTATAATAAACAGTATTAAACAACATTTACCGGCCGGAATGACCGAGAAATTTTCATAGAAAAGATTCGTTCTCCGACAGGAATTGAACCTGTATCCTATACGGAACCGTCATATAGTCTGACCTGCCTTAACCGATCGAGCCAAAGTCGATTTTACTGTTTTTAACCTCTCACGTTCATTTATATCTCCTCAAAGCGTAACCAAATGTAAACAAATGACGTCACACATTATGAAATGGACAAAGTCCGACAATTACTTTAAAACATTTTTATGTTCATAATGTGTGACGTCATTTGTTTATTTCAGTTATTGGCCTGAATATTCGAGAAATCTTGAAAAATATGCGAACCCCGAAAGGATTGAGACCTAGGGGAAACAGTCGTGCTTTGACCTCTCGGCCACAAATAATGCCTTTGAACATTTTTTTTTTCTATTCTTGAAATATACATATCTGTGCAGTTTCGTATCCTAACGTAAAGAATGACAATTTTTTTGAATGGATTTTTCATTTAATTATCCGACATATTTTAATTTATTGCTTAAGCAATGCTTTTAATGGATACCCATATTTGAATAGATACTCGGTTTTTATTTATTTATTAAACAGTATATTTGTTTCCATCTACCGCCCTGATTATTTTCGCTTTCTTGGCATTACTGTCAGGCTGTAGTTGGAGGGTTTTGGCTAAGCTTTTTGAATAAAAATGAAGTAATCGATTAAAAAGCAAGAATATTATACACATTAATGGAAATATAGCCACAATAAATTAAATGCATGTTTATAAAGGAGACCTCGGGAACGTGGTAAACAATTATAAGCAAACTCGTAAAGTTAGGATTTATCTAAAAATAGACTACCAAAAGAACGTTCTAATGATAAAAATAAAAATTAACGTGCATCTAGAAAGTTACAGTGAACGTTAGAACGTACACGCTAAGTTTAGCATAATTATAAATGAATCGAAAAAGGGTCTTTACATTATTATAAATGAATTTTTCAGAATAAATTCAAGAAATCTTATGAGAAAAATATGCGGTTTTGTGTGTTTGTGTGTGTGTGAATGTATCTATATAAAAAGAGCAAAACTGTTGGAGTCGTAAACTTGATTTTGGGGAAAATGAAAACGGTTTGATATCTGGCTTATTCCACGGCGGGAAGAAAGCGGGCTCCTCAAATTTGCAAGCAATGTAAATAGCATTTGCATTCCTAAATTAATTTGAACCTCAGGTAAACGTAAGTCGGAGAAAAAGTCTCATGAAGGAAGAAGATTATTCTTGTTGGGTTCACTAATCTTCAACTCATTATTCTATTTAAGTCGTCTGGAATTAAATCAGTTAAACATTCACATTATTAAATTACTTTTTACCATTTTATTGGGGTTATGTAACCTTCCCCTCCTCTTCCTCCTCCTCTTCCTCCTCCTCCTCCTCCTTCGACCTCCGTATGGTTCGTCGGAACTCTATTGACAATTCCTTTCCACACTGTTCGTACATGCATTGCTGTCCACAGATCCCCAATGAGTCCCGAGCTATGGTCTCTGGGAAAGTGAATTTTCTTGAGGAGACACTTCCAGAAGGGTGCCATAGAAATAATAATGAGATAGTTTTCCTGTCCGCTCGTGGCCGGCAAACTATTATTGTTTTGTTTGAGCTTAAAATAGATTATATATATATATATATATATATATATATATATATATATATATATATATATATATATATATATATATATATATATATATTGGGTTGTTGTTACATGGGATCTCCAACTGATGTTTTGGATTTTTCTAAGTACATATTCCATCCAGTCTTCTTCCTTGGTTAGGTTAGACAAGCTTCAGTGTACCTAGTTAATGTGAGTAAGTGTTGTTCCTGGCCTGCATCCCGGCCGTTCTTTGGTTATGATCCAAGTCGAGATTCCCAACCTCCCCAGTTTGTTTTGACCCCCCCGCTTTCATCTCGACTGGGTCAGTTTTATATTTTCCCATTCCAGCCTAATATTTTATACTTTTTCCCACTCCCTTAGCGAGAGCGTCTCTTGATTTTGTCCCCTGGGCAGAATACAGCGGTCTCTCTGTTTTATGGGTCGGACGGTCCCTACTAACATTATGTTTAGTTTGTATTTGTGTTTATTTTAAGTTTATTATTGGGTTCATTTCCCTCCCTTCTCATTTTATCATTATTAGAATTGTATATATATATCATCATTAAAATTTTTATGGCATAGGGCGCGATTTTGGTAGGTCTCCCTTGAGAGCACGTGGTATTATGGTGGTTGAAGGATTGTTTGGTGATGGACGAGTTCTTTTGGTGAATGAGTAAAATGTAATGTACGAATGGGTCGCGAATCTGATTAGCTAGGTATAAGATAGTTAGTGTTGACCAGCCTCTACCCCTCCCCTTTATTGGCCTCGTGCCACAATTTGTACTTTTTGTACGAATAAATATCAGTCTTCTATCAAGACGAGCAGATAACGTGCAAGTTTCAGATTCATACAGTACGACTGGTTCAATCAATGTTCAAAAGGTTTAGACTTTTAAGAAGGATGGAAGCTTCGAGCTCCAAATCTTGTGAAGTTTGTTACACGCATTCCTTGCAAGAGCTTTGCAGACGTTGAAGTCTTTTTCGGAATCTATTGTAGATTTCTCCAAGTAAACGTTCGTTAATAATATTCATAATATTTACCGAAGAGTTTTAATTGCGTTTAGTTGATTGTCTTCATTGATCATAAACGCAATTATCATCGCCAGTCGCTAATAAGGGCATCCTTCACGCGTTCCTATCTAATTGCTTGTATCTTTTATTATATTTTCGATTTCTGATTTATTGAGCAGTCGTAGGATGTTAAGTGACATGGGTATTAGGAGAAAAAAACCACATCAAAGATGAATTAGTTAAAAATTAATATAAAAATTCTCGCTTTTTAAAAGAAGAAAAAACCGTTATCGAACGAAACAAACAAGTCTCAAGTGATTTCGTTTATAAAATATGCAAAGGCCTTTAGGATTGCACACCTGTGACAAACATTCTGGGTAGCATGTCATATTCTACACAGCATTTAATAAATGAGCTATACAATTTTCATGAAAACGTACTTTGAAGTTTTATTTTTCAGGTAATATTCTTTTATAACTTATTACAGTTAAATAAAGTAATTACATACATTCGAAATTAAAAAAAATCTTATGTATGTTGACCGTAAACTTAGATTTGAGGGTGGTGCAATGGATTATGGCTTTGAATTAGAAAACGGAGAGCCGGGTTCACATGCCAATCTGGCTCGGGATGTTCACTTACGCGCAAATAGATTGGGAAAGGTATTCCCTCCAGCTATGGGATAAATAATACACACACACACACACATATATATATATATATATATATATATTGAATTAAATGAATTCATATGGAAGGTGATTGCTTTGAAAAATAAATACCTGTTGTGCCAAGTAAATGCATTTTTTATCCTTAGGCTATAAATCAATGTCTGAAACATACAGTTTTATTTTATATATATATATATATATATATATATATATATATATATATATATATATATAATAAAAACTGTATTAAATCAATGTCTGAAACATACAGTTTTATATATATATATATATAATAAAACTGTATGTTTCAAAATACAGTTTTATCATATATATATATATATATATATATATATATATATATATATATACATACAGTATTTACATTAGTCGGACTATTGTCCTCATCTTTGTCGCCATATTTGTCACAACGTTTCGTCCGTTGTACGCTCCGGCCTTCTTCAGGTGGTTGGAAGAGAGTAACAACTCACTCCCATTCCTGGATGTACTAATATCTCGAACAGAGAATGGGTTCAAGACATCCATATACCGTAAACCAACATTCACCGGACAGTACCTCAATTTCGACTCCCACCATCCATACAGCGTAAAGAAAGGGATCGTCCGATGCTTACAACACCGAGCAAAAGTCATAAGTGGCGATCCAGAGACGTTAGATAAGGAATTGGTCAGTATAAGTAGTACCCTACAACGTAACAACTACCCTGGGTACATGGCAGCAGCCCCCAAAAACTGGGATAGGCGGGTACAAGAGGAGGAGGAGGACAACAACACTCAGAAAACAGTCTGCCTGCCTTATGTGAAGGGGTTGTCAGAGAAAATACAAAGGATCTGCGGTCCATATAACATCAGGACAACCTTCAAAAGCGTGACAACACTTCGCAGGTATCTCTCACGAGTGAGACCCCCCATAGAGAGGAACATGACTAAAGACTGTGTGTACGCTATCCCGTGTAGCTGCGGAAAGGAATATAAAAGAGAGACAGGCCTCCCCCTCAAGGTAAGGCTTCAAGAACACCAGAAAGCTGTAACGCGAGGGGAAGTAGAAAAATCAGGCGTGGCTGACCACATATGGAGAGAGAAGGGAGATCACCGCCCCCCTGTGGGATCATGTTGAGATCATAGACAG
>CAHIKZ030004677.1:3532500-3622500 GCA_903632075.3 Acanthosepion pharaonis
TTAGAACAAAATGTATTGAAACGAGAAAGTGTACACAAAATTTACATATAGTCTTTTGTATATTCCTGGTAAGACCGTTCCTGGAGAATGTGTTGACTGAGTCGCAGTCGGGCAGAATCTCTGGTTGAATCTCTTGATTCCTCCCTCTCTTCCCGGTACCCACCATATTTATATGGTCGGTACTCCACTATGCAAATTAGGTGGATCCTACCACAACAATACTCATTTCTTTCCGGTTCCCGACTAGAGACCTAAGGTCAGAAATGACATCATGACATTTTCTACCGAGAAGTTCTGGAAAAAAAATCGCACATATTTTACATAGATAAAGCCCTTCGTAAGGTGTGGGATGTATTGGGAATACAATTTTTTGTATTTATCTAAGGCATAGGCTATGAGGGATTCCTTCAATGAGTCTATTTGGAATCTTTTCCAATCCGAGCACTCCAATTACAACTGGAATTGTTAATGTCTTCATGCTTCTGAGATTTCGATTTCAAGGTCCTTGTATTTTGATAGTTTTTTTTTAAAAGATCTTCAGATACATTGCGGTCTGCAAGGACTACCATGTCAATATGGAGGCACATTTTGCATTTGTGGTCTCTAATCACGAAGTCAGGTCAATTAGCTTCGATTGTTCTGTCTGTGTGTATTGTAAAGTCTTGTAAAATTGTTACGGGTCCTATACCCGTAACCGGGTTTGGGTGGTGTTCATACCGATTTCTTCCAGTTTCCCTTCCGTAAGTGTTGCAGATCTTTTAGCGCAGATATTGGCCTAATCTGTCGTGCCGTGTTCTAGATTCAGTGGGTGTCAATACCGCGCAACCTGATACAGATAGTCAATTGTTTCTGGATATTTATCACAGAATCTGCATTTTAGACTAACAATTTTTCAGTATGTGTTATTATAATTATTATTATTATTCATTAAAAAATTATAATAAATGTATTATAAAAAAATATGAAAATAAAAATGATTTTAATGAATTCTAGTATTACAAGGGTCCGAGGACAACTAATATAATACTTGTAATACTGGTATAATACTTACTGTATACCGAATTTTGTAGACCCCTGTATATAA
Source organism: Acanthosepion pharaonis (assembly GCA_903632075.3). Classification (NCBI taxonomy): domain Eukaryota; kingdom Metazoa; phylum Mollusca; class Cephalopoda; order Sepiida; family Sepiidae; genus Acanthosepion; species Acanthosepion pharaonis. The sequence continues at coordinate 3,533,585 of CAHIKZ030004677.1, forward strand.
CGAGTAAGCCTGAATTGATTTTTGACATTACGTCCCCACTGCAATCTAGACAAATGTGTGATTCCAAAAAATAATCGAGTGATACGTTTTAAAAGAATCCCCGTGATTTAAATATTCATAGGAAAATGCAAACTTTTATTTCTCTCTGTAATACTGTTTTCTGTTTTATAGTTTAAAATGGATTCTACACGACTTCATGAAAACAAACAGCAGCTTGAAAAATGTTTTAATGATAGATAAGATGGCTAACCGCTGCGAAGTTTGAATGAGCTAATTTATTTGGGGAAATATGGATGAAAAATTCGTTTGACTATGTACGAATATAGTGAGCCATATTGACAGAAAAGAATTTCATTTTGAATGAAAATAAATTAGGTATGCTGAATAAAGGACATTTTGACAGCATCGATTTTACAATTTCTTTCATCAGGGAAGCTTGGAAATATATATTTAAAGTATATGTCATATTGTCGCTGTTAAAATTGTTTCATTTTTGTTTCAATTTATTTTGCTTAAAGTATTTAACGGAGTGTTTGTTTCTTCTTTTTCTTCTATTTTCCTGTTTTTCATCTTCTTTGAATTTCCTAATGTTACCTTTTCTTTGTCTTCATTTTTCTCATTCTCTTCATTTATTCAATTTTTTTTCAAGTACATTGACATAAATTTTCAATAGATTTTTTTCCTAATTCTGCTTATTTCCTTTTCTACTTTGTTCGTATTATTGCTTAACTATTCTTCTCTGTCTTTCCAATTTTTATTCTTGCTTTTCTTTTTGTTAATTTCATTTTTCCGCCTCTGTTTTTAGTTTTACCAAATTGTCTTTATCCATTTCTCCTTCATTTATTCTTTTTGTATCTTTATTCTTCTGCGTTTCTGATATTATTCATTTTGTTTTCTTCGTAATTTTATTCATCTTTTTTCGAATTATTTCCTTCCTCTTCTTCTTTTTCGTTTTTTAAATTTTCCTTTATTTTTCATTTTTCTTCTTCACATTTTCACACTTTTGTCGCCTTTCTTCCTTCTTCTTCTTCATCTTTATTCTTCTTATTTTTCTTCTTCCTTTTCTTAAGTTTTTGTATTTTCTTCTTTCTTTCTTTTTCTGCGTTCCTCGTTTTATTCATTTGGTCTTCGTCATTTTCGACATATTTGGAATTATTACATTCTCCTTCTTTTTCGTTTGCTTTTTAATTTTCTTTCTTTTTTCAATTTCTTCTTTTAATTTTAACATCTATTTTTTTTCTTCAACCTTCTTCATTCTTTCTCTTCTTCTTTCTTTTTCATCTTCTTTTTCATTCTTCTTTATCTTTTTATTTTTATTCTTCCTTTTCTTTGGTTTTCGCCTTTTCCTCTTTTTTCTTGTTTTTTCTCTTTATTCTTTTTCTTCTTCGATTTAATTTTCTTCTTTTCTTTTTTTATATTTTTCACATGTTTTTTGTTCTTCATTTCTTTCTTTTTTCTTCATCTGATTCTTCTTCCATACCTGTTTTGGCTTTCATATTTTTTTCTTTTCTTCATTTTTCACATTTTTCTACTTTTTTCATCCTACTTTGTTCTTCTTCCTCTTTTAGTTTTTGCCTTTTTTCCTTTTCCTATTTGCTTTTTCTTCTTTGCTTTTCCTATTCACTTATTTTCATTGTTTTACATTCATTCTTCTTCTTCTTCTTCTTCTTCTTCTTCATTTTTTCTTTCTTCCCCATTTTCTCCTTTATTCGCTCTTCTTTTCTTCTTCTTTACTGTTTGGCAGTCGATTTTATTTTGAATAGCCAATGGCAATTCTATTTGAACATACCGCCCAAAATGTATTAAACAGACTTGTTATTCAATAAGGAATCTATTCAAAATCTTTCACCACCACAGAAATTATTCGACCTCTAAATTAATTCTTTAATTTGATTGCGAATACAACTCGTCTATAGACTACGAAACTGACAACTGGTAGATTAGTGAATCTACTTTTGATAAAATTGTAAGAACAATGAACAAAGAAATGCCACGTTTGGCGGCAAGAGATAAGGTTCTTTATCTGTGCGAATACTTGATGCTGCTGTTATTACCAAAATAAGATATGATGGCCGCAACTCAATATCGAACAATGCCATCGCTTGATCCATCCTCAAATATAGACATCTTGAACGCGGCTTGTAAGTCCTGCTAACCTGGGCAACTTTTTTCCGAATAGTGGGACGCATCAGATATGTCTCTTCGGAAGTCGGGACGCACTACTAAAAGATTCAAAGTATTTTTTCGTTGAAGGTGCCTCAGTTATTTTCACTAGAGAAGACTATACGCGTAATTATCTGATTTAGAAATGTGGAAAGGGTGATTGTTATTTGGAGAAAAGTTGCCTCAACAATTAGTAAATAACGTCTTGGTATAATATCACTGATGATAGTGTTTGGCACACACTGCTGTATGGGATTTGTTTCTTATTTATTCATTTGAAAATAAACATATAATTTCAAAAATACAAAATATATTTCTTTATATTATTAACGTCCTGTTTTTAAATCAAAACATGCTTACACGTATGACCTTCTTTACTAAAGATGGCCAATAGTTTAAAATGATGAAAACAATACCTAGAAAGAAAATTTTAAAAAATCAAGAAACATTTTATTCAATAACTATTTATGTATGCGGTTGTGTATGAGAAAATGTGCGTGAACAAGAACGAAAGAACTTTTTAAATAAACGTTATATTCCTCATGAATTTAGGAATTTCATTCAGAAAACCAAACGGACAACATGTGGCCCGCTCATAACTATGTTGGAGTATTACATTGTTTTGCGGAGATGTGGTAAATTTGGGTGTGTTTTGAAGTAGTTGTTATATAAAAGCCGCGTAACGTGTCACGAATGGTTTTCTCTGTGTATGGCGTTGTTATGAGAGACAAAAATTTATCTCCCCTTGACTAAATACAAAAGCTAAATATAGATAATCACGAGAATAAAAAAAGAGTTAAGTGGCCTGATGAGAACTGCACGAGACATTGTTAGGTGCGTAGAATAAACAGTCTCTTTTAACTCCAAACAGCAAGATAAGCGGACGTACGTTTTTCGGGTTCGTGAACAAATCCCAATCTACATGTTTACTTTGTATTAACAAACCAAAATATATATATATATATATATATATATATATATATATATATATATATATATAACATTGACTTCATTTGCAAAGTGAATGTATATACAACATAAGAAAGAAAGTTTAATATATATAAAATACAAGTCTTTGTATAAAAACATTTGAATGCATATATATATATATATATATATATATATATATTCAAATGTTTTTATACAAAGACTTTTATATTTATATATATATATATATATATATATATATATATATATATATATATATATATATATATATATATTCAAATGTTTTTTATACAAAGACTTGTATTTTATTTCAACTTTCTTTCTTATGTTGTCGTATATCCATTCACTTTGCAAATGAATGAAAAATATATATATATATATACCCATGCACAACATATTTGCTGACCAAGACGAACAACAAAAAACACACTTTAATAGCCACCATATTTTGTGACACAAAAACACATTTGGTGAATTTAAAAAAAGAAATATATATATATATATATATATATATATATATATATATATATATATATATATTACACACATAATACAAAAATGAACAAAAAAATTATGCAACAAGACCACTACGAAACGATGGTCTTGAAGATAACAATTAAAACACCGGAATTTGTGGAAGCTAATATTAACAGTTGGTTCACAATTACTGACTTTTAAATTTATCTGTGAAATATAACTTTCCAAACCTCAAAAAATCACAACGTTATTGCATCTCTACCTCGGTAAATATTGACGAAGATACCTGGCAAAGTTATACCCACAACTATGATGATTTGTACAAGACTCTAATAGAGAGTCACACTAACAAACGACGCCGAAATTGCTAGAAAAATTAATGTACACCTCCAATATTACAGGTCAAGCATCAATTTGCCTTCAAGAAATGCTGTCAATTACAGGAAGATTAGAGACAAGCAAGTAAATTGTGTTACACAAATTTCTACAAAGCAGTATTAGTAAGCACGGTGTTAGCTACGCAAGAAGATTTAAACCCGACCAGGCTGGGTCAGTTAGCAGATGAATGGATGCACTTAATAGAATCTACTGCTAAAACGAGCATATGCTACCAGATACAGACAAAAGTACTTCCCACTACAACCGCATCAACACCGCACGGCCTCAGACCTTTTCAAAAAAGGAAAAGTACAAAAAATATGTAGGGCACACATATACTATGAGGACGTAGCGCGTTTGTGTAAACACTTGCGCAAATGGCCGAACAAACAAGAGACTTAATACAACAGCCAAGATCCCGTGCATCTATCCCAGCTCTAAATCAAGTAGGAAAATAATTTCCCAACCGAGTCTGCCATTATTACAGATACCAGCAATATTAGGGACAAACAAATTCTCATTCATACCGGCGCCATCTTATCTATCATCCTACATGGGTACTTTTAGAATTTATCAACAGAATACAAATACATGCCGTTTGGACTAAAGAATGCAGCATCCACTTTTCAAATATATATGGACAAGACTTTTCAACATGCTGACTGTGTATTTACACACATTGACGATATTGTCATTCTCGGTGAACACTCTTCAGCACACATATAAGGCGTTAAAACTGTTATAAAAATCTTGTATGATAATAATTTAAAACTTTCAATAGCAAAGTTAACATTTTGTGTGATTTCACTCGACTATTTAGTTTATAATATTAGCTCTAACAGTATAAGATCGACACAAAATGATGTTAGTGGATTACAGAATTTTTCCCCTCCTAAGGATAGTAATAATTGTCGTCGTTTCTTAGGTATAGTAAATTTTTATAGAAAATTAATCCCAAACTTTGCAGATTTAGTCATGCTATTAACAGAAAAAATACGTATATGCAGTAACACTACATTTACTTGAAATAACTAAGAATTGCAATCATATAATGATATTAAAAGAAGAATTAGCTCACCAATGGTCTGACTGTACTGTAGTTGATTACTGATAACATTAAGTATGCAATTGGTGCAGCACTACATCAAATAATAGGAGAATCAATTCCAATAGTCGTCTTCTAAAAAAATAATTGAGTAAAACTTAAACGAGGTATTCAACTTTGGATAAGGAACTTTTGCAACATATCCAGCTACATTATATTTTTAACACATCGAAGGAAAACACGTTTCACTATTAACAAACCATAAGCCATTATGCGACGCAATTCGGGGTCTAAATCCTGTTAAGTCAGATACACAGCAGCGGCAATTAGCAATTCTAACAGAATATATATCAGACATAGGCCACATGAAGGAATATCAAAACATTATAGCTGATTGCTTGTCGAGACCTACCCTAGCAGTTATGATAGATTTGTGTGATTTACCGCAATGACTGCTGCACAACTCAAGGACGCTGAGTTAAAAAAATTTCCAAACTTAAAAAACATGCAATTTTAGTACTGATAATAAAACTCCATATACTGGGATAATACAACTGGTGTTTACAGACCCCACATATACTTGGTGAATTACGAAAATCTATTTTCGATAATATCCACGTAATATCACACCCAGGAATTAATACCTCATATAAACTGATCAAATCAAGAATTTTGGGGCCTTTACAAAATCCAGAGACATACTAAATCTGCTATTCATCCAATTGCTTACTATTCGCTTCAATATGGTTCCCTTATATTTAATTGGTCCCCTTCCCGTGACTAGGAGACGTTATGAAACATACAATGCTCCTTACAGATAGCTGTTAACCGATACTGAACGCACAACTAAGTGGCTCGAAGCATAGCCGTTACCAGATATAACAGCACGGTCCGTTACCAATGCATTCGTTCACGCGTGGATCACGCGTTGTGGTGTTCCACTTCACGTGATAACCGATCGTGGTACTCAGTTTGAGAGTTAAATATTTTCAGAAACAGCCTCAATAGCTTCTATGGATTACGCACGACTTGTTACCATCCGCAGTCTAATGGAATGATCGAACGTGCACATAGAACAATTAAAACTGCATTAACACCTAGAAAGGAATCAACGCTGGACGCCCTTCCAATAATACGAATGGGTACCCGTGCCGCACCTAATTCTTCTAATACTTCACCCTTCGTTACTGCTACAGGTGCGGATATAAAGTATTTTATTCCGTGCTAATAGGAATATGTTGTGGTAGGATCCACCTAATTTGCATAGTGGAATACTGACCATATAAATATGGTTGGTACCGGGAAGAGAATTGGAAGGAATCAAGAGATTCAATCCAGAGACTCTGCCCGACTGCGACTAAGTCAATCCATTCTCCAGGAACGATCTTCCCAGAAATATACAAAAGACTATATGTAAATATTGTGTACACATTCTTGTTTCAATACATTTTGTTCTAAGTACATTTTGTGTTGTATTATTATTCCATGCATTAGTCAAGTTTCAACAAATATGGAATGGAAAAACACGGTGGATAAATAGTAACAGGTTTATTGTAGAAACCAGTACAACAAGCAAGGAAGTAATGGTTATGCGCAAGGTCGTCGAAAGTCAGTACAGGTGTGTACGTGCTGCTAGTCTCACAGATCCCAGCTCGACAATATTTAGCCACCCTCCATGAGGGTTGCATGTGACACAAGGCCGGGTTTAACGTCCGTTCTCCGAGCCCGTAGGCTCGGCCAGCAAATGCTCGTAGAACCCGCATTACGGGATCGGGTTGGTCAACCTCCCCGAACAAGAATTTGCCCTTCGGCGGAGCCTCGTCTGAATTCCTCTCTGCCCGAAGACAGAGAGTTGGAACGTCTAGCTGGAACAGATCGCAGCTAGACAATATTTACTACCCCCACACCACCACAACGAGGGTAGATTTGGCACAAGGCCGAGTTTAACGAGGGTTCTCCGAGCCCGTAGGCTCGGCCAAAAATATTCCCTTTCGAACGCGTATAAACGGGTTCAGTGTCAGTCTACTTCCCAAAACGAGACTCGTCCGGATTCCTCTCTGCCCGAAGACAGAGAGTTCGACTGTCTAGCTGAAATAGATCGCAGCTAAACTCTGCTGTCCACTGTTCTAATGGATACTTATAGGTGATTACCACCTATAGTGCCGCCTCTCATGGGGGTGGTAGGTTATTCCATCACATCATAAAGATTCCTCAGTTGCTAGTAGATGATAATAATAATAATATAGATAATCAGAAGTTTCCTAAGGAGTTACAACGTATCTTACACTCATTACATTCAACAGACAATATACCTCTGTAAATAAATCACGTTAAAATGTTCCTGACATGTAAAAGTGTATTGCTAAGCGTAGACAGAGGTTGCAAGCCTCTGGCAGCACCTTACGCTGATCCCTTTCAAGTGTCACGTAGAACTGACTAATATTTTGTGCTTATTAACATATAAAAAACTAACATTATACGGGAATTAGATTATGAGATTGGATAAAAATATTCATTAATTAATGGTTGTGCGAATAATTTCGTTATTGACTGCATTCGTCGTTTCACCGGATTAATTAAACCAATAGAGTGCGACGATTCTGAGAGAATTAGAAGTTGTACTAGGATTCATTATTGGCGGCCATGATCATATCAACATAATATATGTGGATGACATTGTTGATAGTCGGCAACTACATGAACTCCTGTAAAATTAAGTGAAGGAAAGCGAGAATAAATGATTAAGCATCAATTGCAAGAAAAAAAATACATGATTGTTATCAAAATGAACAGCCCAATATGCAAATTATAAATTGAAAATACCAAAATCAAAAAGATACAGCCATTTAATTGGAAGTGTTCTGAGGGTGGAAGTGCGACACTGACATCTTTATAGAAACAAAGAATTGAATATAATGTGTCGTAATATTTTGTTTATTTTATAGCAAAATATTGCACCGATGAAATATTACCATAGTTACATACACTTGCGCGTCCACACATATATACACACATTCATATACACGCATCCTTATACATCCAAACATGCACTCATGTACCTCTCCCTATACACACATACACATACTCGTACATACTTGGCTGTTTGGTTCTTTTTGTTTAGCGGCATATCAACACCTCTATGAGTTATTTCATGGTGAAATCTAAATATGAAAACTCAAACTTTATATGTAATAGAATGACATTATTCATGATTAAATTATAATTACGTAGGTGCATTACTTTTTATAAATAATTTAACAAGGAGTGATAACTTGTGTCTCCTCACAAGACATGAGATAAATGTTTTTTGATAATGTATGCCAGGTATTCAATTTTCTATAAAATGGACTGATTGTCATTTTACTATGAAAATGTATTGTTTATTTTATATAACAATGCGTTACTGCTCGTTTTACTATAAAAATGTATTTTTATATTTTCTTGTGTTTTGATTCTAGTTCAGGACTTCACTATTCGTCCATAGCTGAGACCCTAACAAATGCAACCATCCTGGGTCAGGGTGGAGATAGGAACAACGGAAATTTGGTGGAGGTTCCACGCTCATAAAATCTTCTAATATTCCGATCAGAGGCCTTGCTGCCAGATGAAATTCGTACATACACTTTACAAAATATATATATATATATATATATATATATATATATATATATATATATATTATTATAATTTTTGCAGGCGGACAAAACAATTTTTATTCACTACAAAGATACATTTTTTGTTTCTATGCGCATGTATCTTGACTGGTAAGAACCAAAGATGGTCATCTGGATAAATGGATAACCATTTTAGGTTCTCATTAGTCGAGATGCATGCGCATCGAAACAAAAATGTATCTTTGTAGTGAGTAATTAGTTTTTTCTACTCTTGGTATTGCGCACTCTTTTGAATGGACGCTGTGAACGTTAGAATTTATATTATACTGGTTTTCATTACATTCGGATATATATATATATATATATATATATATATATACGCACAGAGCGAAGATCAATACTTTATGGACAGGGAAAAATGAAATGCACAATTTTTATTTATATTTTCAAATATTTTTGTGAAATCAACAAACAAGTTGCATTCTGACCCAATATAAAAATGAATGCATTTCAAATTGGATTTTCTGATTTTTACTAATCAAATAATATAAAAATGTCAAAATTTAAATAATGGGTCAGGTCAAATGATTCAAAGCATCAGTCGGATATTTAGTCGAATTTAGAGGATAGCAAAAAAAATTGTTTATAGTTTCTTTGTTCAAACTTTTTTTCAATAAATCTTCAACAAGTAAATCAATATAGTCAATCAAATTGAAAATAAAAGCTGCATTATTGTTTATATGTAATTGTTACTTTGATTTTCAATGTAAAATTGCAGTTAAATATGATGTGACGAACTTTTGAAAAATAAAAATAAAAGAACACTATTTAGTCGAATGTCTTTATGTGCCTTTGCTGCCATTATGCAATTCTTGCAATTTTGAAATAGCTTTTCCTACAATCAATCATTTTTGATAAATGTTTTCTTTCAAAACATTTTTCTTTCATGAACCCAGTGAGAATTTATTGTTTTCTAAATTCATTCAGTATTTCAAGCCCTTCCAAATATTTTCAATGATTTTGATGTCAGCTTTTACCACAATTATTCATGTGTTGACGATACAAATAAATACAAAAAAGTAGTTCCAACCAATTCTTGTTTAAGTTGCCAAGATGTTTTAAATGAAACATTTTCTGTTTTAACTTTTTGTTAGTTCATCTTTTGAGCCTATTTAATGGATGTAGAATTCAAAGTGAACCCTAACATTAAGGTAAAATATTCAAAAATTAAAATCAAAGAATGAAAAAAAAATAAAACTCTTTAAAAATATAAAATCAAAAATCTAAAAAAAATTAAATGAACATTAGTAAGCATTATTATGTGACTTAATTTATCCATGGGTTAATTGAATTAATACAATGAATGAATGAATGAAAATTAATTTTTCAGTGGGTTTTTAAATGTGAAGTATTCTCCGGGTCATAGTGCACCAAGATAATCCAGCATTCATGGGCATACGTCGGTGTATAGATCAGTTATAACCAATTTAGTAGAGGATATAAGGAAATTGTACGTAGAATAGGCTGCTTTTTGTTGTTTTTTTTACTAATCTACCTCGATTAGTAAAAAAAACAGAAAAAAAAACAAATACTACAAAACTAAAATATTAATCTAAAAACAGGAATCTCTTCTTAAATTACATCGTCAGATCAAAACTTTTAAAAACAAAAATAGTTCCGCGCGGATGAATCCAGTAGATCTTGGATAGGACCATCCATATTCGAACCTCGTGGATTCGCTCTACACAATCACCAAAACAAATAACAGTAACAAATAACAGAAACCATATCAAGTGAGGACCTTCAATACCAGCAACAAGTAAAATGGACAGCACATGTAACTCGAAAAAACTCAAGATGTTGACGTTCCACACTATTTCGAGCCAAAGGTTGGAAAGGAAAGCGCTCATCAATACTGAAAAGAGCGATAACTGTGTACTTGAGAAAATCAGTTTTCATGGAACAACTCTTTTAATAGAAAGATTTTTTAAGTGCTTCCAAACAGTATCACTAGCTTCTTTGTCTATTAATGTTTTCTTATAAAGAAACGCCCAATATTACCATTTCCATTAACAATACACCTTATATTAAGGTCTACTGAAAGGTTCTTGGCCAGTTTTTAGATAAAATTTAACTGAATGACAGAACATGAGATAATTTTATAAATCATTTCTTGGTCGAGTGGAGATCTTTTCTGTGCTCCCACTTAGAGATCTGAGAAAATCAGACAAAGCATAGATAGAAATTGATTTAATCCTTTCCCTAGTGAAAAGAAAATATTAACGCCTTCTGGCTAAATTCAAACTCAGTTCGCGGAAAGTTTTTTAATGCTGAGATCTTATGACTTGTATCCACTTTTTACAGAGAAGTTCAGCAATTCACGTACGGTGCGAATTTTTTTCTTTCATTTTTTACATTTTGAAATCAGGAAATTAAATAGAGCCTTAGTAAATACATAAAGAAAACTTCAGAAACGCCTAACCTGGACAATGTAATGAAGAACGCGAGAAGAAAGAACAAAAAATTAACTGTAAGAATAAAGAATGTATAGTCGTTAGCAAGAGGCGCAGCACAAGGAACGAGATGAGCAATGGAGAGGGCAACCGCATGCAGAGATGAGAAATCTGGGAAGTTTTATCACATATGATGGAAAATGTGGCACACAAATCCGAAGATGCATTTGAACAGCAAAATATGTTTGCAGTAGCTAAACAAACTGTTAAGATATGTTCGTTAGAATCAAAGAAAACGCCACTGAAGTTTTATATACGATGAATCCATCTATAGTACAGTTTTCTCACAGATAATGAATAGACTTGAGGCAACAGGGATGTGGTTTTCTAAAATGATATTGAGAATAACAAAGAATGAACATGTGAGCAATGGGGAAGTTTTAAATAAAATCGGAAAGAAAAAACACTTGTACATAGTAACAGAAAGAGTTGTAATTTCTGAAAAGAAATCCTGAGTGAAAAGGCTTAGAGAATTCGACACACTCAGGATATACTGAAGAGAAATGGAGCTAGGGGAATATCGAGCAACTTAAAAGTTTGTCTATATTTCTGATATGATGTATTGTAGATACTTACACTATTTACACTGTTCGGACTGTTGCCATCATCCTTATAGAAGGATAATTAAAAAAATCAAGCATAGCTGAATATATATGGAGGGGAAAATGACATCACCACCATCTTTGGGATGAGCTTGAAAAAATCATTGGAAAATACGAAAACTTAGGGAATCAGCGCAAATGCCAGGCCACAAAAACCTCCTCAGCTGGTCGATTATAGACATAAATAAAACACGAGAACCAGAAATACAGAAAGCTAGAACTGTGACGTCACCCTGTGGCCTCTCTGCCCCACACTCCGTTCTATCCTGCGACGACCAATGTGACTTGGTATTGGTCGCGGCACCAAATGTGACGTTCTAACCCTTTGCTGATTCAGATGGGAATCTGGTTAGATTCGGTATCATCCTTGTCGTTCCCAGCTCGCCTCCAACGTCTGGTTACTGAAGTAACTGCTTTGATTTCTAGTCTAAGCTACGCACGTTGTGATTTGATCTTAGGTAGACGAAATCAATCAATCGCCGGGCCGCAATGCAAGTCGAGTCCGAACAAGTGTAATACCGCACAAGTATATGCAAAAGAAAATAAAGTAACAACTCGAAAAGTTCAAATGTGTTCAAAAAGAATAACAATATTTTATATCTAGTTGCTGAATACAGGACTGCATCTTTCTCGCAACCCGCTTATATGGATTTGTTAGAAAAATAACATCGCTTAGTGTCCTGTTTGTGATGGCTTCTTATCACCTACATTTAATTCTCGCCTTTTCTTTTTTCTTCTTTCTTTCTAACAACCCTATATAGTGTCACAAGGGGGTGTCAACAGTCCTCCCCTCCTTCTTCATAGTTTACCTTCGCCTACCGCTCACGCCACCCTTCAGCCAATGAACGCTCAGCAGCGTGGGTGTTTGCAATTATCGCTCAAAGGGAAAAAAATAATCTTCTTTCCTTTTTTTTCTTTTTCTTTCTCTTCCACGAGCAGACCTCACATGACTCTTATCTTAACCGAACGTCGTCTGGAATTCGTCAACGAGATTTTCGTCAAATAATCATTGAGGTTGGTCAATGATTTTCCGCACTCCGTCGCCAATTATCTGTTCCGATAAAATAATTTTTCTATCATGGCCAGCTCTGATATAAAACAGGTGTTTTTTCCCAAATGATATCTCCGCAGATACTTAATGGTTTAATCTTTCCTTCTTTGTAACTTGTTGGTGGTCCAGCGGACATTTTTCTCGGTCAGTGCATGACCTAATTAATATTATCTCTTAGCATTCTGTCCTGTAGGCCACTTGACCAATATGAAATTTTCATTATTGCCATGGACAAATTGCTATCTTCTTCCACCGCGCCGTAATATAAATGAATTCGACAGATCCGGTATCTTACGAATCTCCTATCATCTGCGTGAGAAAAAGGATACTTTTTTCTTTTCGCAAATGAAAATAAAATCTTTACCACTTTTCTTTGTTAGAAAAAATAACATCGCTCAGTGTCTTTTCGTGATAGCTTCTTATCACTTAAATTGATTCTCGCCTTTTTTTTTCACGCAACCCTAAATAGTGTCACAGAACAAAACAACAATAACAAAAATTGTACTATGAGTATAAAATGGTTGAGACATAATTTTACAAGTCCCAAAAATTCAATTCACATGTGAGGGCACATGTCCCAGTATATAAAAATATGGGTTGAAGTAATTAAAAGTGACTCCACCCAAAGTGTTGTGAGTTCAAATACCGGTCACAGCAGAAGTGAACAAAAACTTGGCCGTCCTGGGTAAGACATTAAACTACATCCGCGTCCTGGTTAAGACGTTAAACTACGTCCAGCAGCAAGGCTTCTGATAAGGAGGTTTTGAGGTGAGTGAAACCACCTCTTAATTGCTGATGTATCATGATCCACCCTGACCCAGGGTGGTAGCACCTGTTAGGGTCCCAGCTATGGGCAAATAGTTAACTATTACCAGCAATACTTTTTCTGAAAAAAGATATTACCAGCAATACAATTTTAAAGGAAATATATTACCAGAAACAGATTTTTGACAAAACAAATTATTACCAGCAGTAAAAAGTTTTGTCAACATTAAATAACCCATTGAGGTTGATATGCCGTAAAGCAAAATAAACCAAACCAATCTAAACCAAAGAATACATATTCTATTCATACGAATGTATCCTAAAACTGTTGTCGTCATTAAATAACTCATTGAGGTTGATGTGCCGTAAAACAAAATAAACCAAACCAATCTAAACCAAAAAATACATATTCTATACATACGAATGTATCCTAAAAATGTTTTCGGCATTAAATAACTCATTCAGGTTGATGTGCCATAAAGCGAAATAAACCAAACCAATCTAAACCAAAGAATACATATTCTATTCATACGAATGTATCCTAAAAATGTTTTCGGCATTAAATAACTCATTCAGGTTGATGTGCCGTAAAGCAAAATAAACCAAACCAATCTAAACCAAAGAATACATATTCTATTCATACGAATGTATCCTAAAAATGTTTTCGGCATTAAATAACTCATTCAGGTTGATGTGCCGTAAAGCAAAATAAGCCAAACCAAAAACTTGGGGAGTTGAGTTAAAAAAAATGATACTGATATATGCAGAAAAGACATAGGAGGGAGAACATGAAGAATCTACCCCCCGTAGAATAATTAAAGGATTCGGTTAGTTCCAACTTATATCACCTGATGAAGGCTGGGGCGTACAACGACCGAAACGTCATGAATATTACAATAAAGATGATGACAACAGTCCGAACAATTAAACTGTTTTAAAAGTTTGTATAATTGCACATAGAATTTAGGAGGTATAGTAAGGGGTCAAAAACAGCTTCAGGTTACAAAGGTGTATCTGTAGAGCCCAAACCTTCCAAAACTTGATCGTGTGTAACATATAAAACAAGAAGTGGCATGGATTCGTACTCCATTCTAATATTAGGTTGGGTGTATTTCCCTCTTGCAGTAAAATATTTTCTCGTTTTCCAGAGTATAAAGTTCGATTTGAAACTTTCTACATATTTTTTTCAGCGAACAAACTTCTAGGCAGTTTGGATGCAGCTGTTAATCATGACAGAATGCCATCCAGTTATTGCTCACCTGGGAAAAAAAAGGAAAAGAATATGAAAAATGTCTTTTAAACAAGTGTCAGGTTTGAACGATTTGCTCACGCAATGCTGATATGACATAATAGCGGGAAATAAAACGTGGATATCATCGATCTCTTTTGGCTTTCTGGTTGAATCAACAACTTTTAGCGAGGAAAGGAAGATAAGAAATTATTTCATCATAAAATATAAAAAAAAGTTTAAAAAAAAACGTCGAAGAACCAAATATACAAATGCGAAAATCAAAATTCTATTGGTTTTCTGTTTACGGAAGATGCTTGAATGCTTTGAGCATTGACATATTTGTTCCACTTTTATCATTTATATTGGTCAATTAGTTTCTCTTCTGGACAGACGAAGATGATAATAAGCAAATATATTATAAAATATATCTAAATGTTGCACTAATATTAATTTGGGCTCAACAGAAGAAAAGAGAAAGTTCAAAAAAGTGACTGAGAACGAATACAATATCTACTATTACAGAATCCAGTGGCATGCATATAACTCCTCCACCCATGGTTTCTGCTATGATTTCAAATCCCCAAGAAGCGCGTCGACGTGATGGTACCCCTGAAATAGTTCTTAAGAAATGAGCTCCTAAACTAGCTACTATTCTTTGCAAACTCTGAAATAAAGCCCTTGCTGCGTCTAGCTTTCGTGTTTCTTTAGTTCCAGTCTAAGAACTCGGGCGATCCGTCTGATCTTTCTAACGATGTGCCTATCAGACTTCTACATTTTTTTGGCAACGTATTAGAGGTTCTAATCAAATTTGAATTCGTAAAACATCTCACCTCGCAGAGTCTTCTTTCAGATAAGCAATATGGCTTTTGCATATCTAGGCCAAATAGTGATGTATTAACGATTATTCCCGAAAGAAACTATCAAGTTTAGATATGAATGGTGAGGCTCAGGTTGTTGCTTTGGATATATCAAAGACATTTGACATGGTTTGGCATGATGATCTTCTTCACAATTCGAAAAGTTAGGGTATTTCTGGAAGAATTTTTGAACTGGTTCAGTCAATTTTATCAAATAGCGAAATAAATGTTGTCTTGAAGGGTCTTTTTGCGTTAATGCATATGTCTCCTACGGCTATATCATTGAATCTATATTGTTCCTAATTTTCATCAATTAACGTCCTGATGTCATCAGTTCTCAACCCGGTATCGATGGTGATCACACTTGTCTTAATAGTAAATCTGATCGATTCGATAAGGTTAAATTAGTAGCTGACCTAAAAATGGCCTGCAATCTTTTTTGTTAACTGGGGCAAGGAATGAATACTTAATTTTAATTTCTCTCTGTTCATCATATGAGTTCGGGTCTACTGGCTTCTTGTTTTCGATCAACTTCAAAAATTTAAATGCAATGTCAATCGTTATATTCTGTCTTCTCAATCCCTGTTCTTTTATTGTCCTCTCTCATTAATAATGTCTTTTCTCATATTCTCTCACACTCAGTGAGTGCTCTCTTAGTCACATATAAATTTTGGGGTTAAGCGTTTCTTCGTTTAAGACTTCATCAGAGGGACGGGGATGCTAAAATTTAAAACATTTAAATTATTTTCTAATTTATTTTTTATCTCTTTCTTTCTCTCTCTTTCTCTCTCTCTCTCTTTCTCTTTCTCTCTCTCTCTCTCTCTATATATATATATATATATATATATATATATATATGTATTGTGTGTATTGAGGCAGCATTTTTTCATTAATGTATGTTTCATTAAATAATATAGACAGGTTTTGTCCTTTCATATTGTCGAATAAGATTTTTAGCATTATCACTGAAACACGGAAGAAGATCACTATGTTGATACATATTTTTATTGTTAATTCTGTCCAAGATTTCGGCTTACATAAACCATCATCATAGATTAAAAGTACATTACAATAAAGTAAATTATAATAAATTAAATAACAAAGATGGTAATTTTTGTTTTAGAATGGTTATGCGGACATTGCAACAATGATAGTTTGTTTTGTTTGCCTAGAAGATTGCTATGCAACGATAAAATCGTGCATATGAAACGCAGGAAGCAAATATCGCATTGCGGTTCATGACATCAAACGCCATATTCACCCCAAGGCACATATATACTCGATATATATATATATATATATATATATATATATATATATATATATATATATATATATATATGTGTGTGTGTGTGTGTGTGTGTGTGTGTGTGTGTGTGTGTGTGTGTGTGTGTGTGTGTGTATCTATCTCACGCACGGTGAACACCAGACCGGGCTCCTTTAATATTCCCCCTTTTCTAGCAAGATTAATGCTCGACAAACGTACATATAAGTTTTAGATTAAAATAAAATTCTTTTCGTTTTTCATTCAAAAAACTCAAATTTTAGGAATACGTTTTCTCAACATCGCCCACGTAACGACGACGTGATCATATTTAAACGGAACGCTGATCTTGTAAAAGATTTCAGTTATCTGTTTGGATTGGTATTGCTTTTATGTCCATCGTCTTTTTCATGTTGAATTTTATATGGTCTATGTTAATTATGTTTTATGAATATGTCCTGAAGATGGTCAATTAGACCGAAACGTCCGACGTTGACATTAAACATTAAAACAGCATAATTGCATATTAGGATTTTTGTTTGTTTTTTCAGTATATTTTTCTTCATATATATATATATATATATTTGATAGAATAAATTACAAACATTATGTCTGCTTATTTTGATCCTAATCCTTTCAAATCTACGAATATTTTTCCATATATTAAAATCAATGCACTGTAACAATGAAAATCACTTTTATTTCCCAAGTACTTTCCATTTCTTTCTGAAATCATCAGGGGTGCAACTGTTACGCCAGTGTGTAGCTACCCATTACTGATTTTTTTCCTCTTGCGCTTAAAAAAAAGAGATGGAACATACCTGGGAAATAAAAGTGATTTTCTCTGTTACAGTGCATTTCTTGGCTAATTTGATTGTAATATACGGAAAAACATTTGTAAATATGGAAGGATTATGGTAAAAATAATGTTTGTAATTTATACAATCAGACATAAGTAAAAGAGAATTTGATGCCTAAATACACACACACAATATATATATATATATTAGAAAATCTATAAGATTTTTGTTTGGTCCGATGTAGTCCGGATTGTTATTTTCCGATCTTTAAATAAGCAGCTTACATAGAAAAATAAAGATTAACTAACCAGCACGTTTTGAACTAGCCTCATTGCTTCTTCGGAATTTGCCTTGCCCTTAACTTATTTGTATGGAAGCATGCTTTGAAATAACTGTTTAATATATCTTACTGTAGGATTTATTATATGTGAACAGCTAATATCAAAACAATACAAATTTTATTTATCGACCAACACGGTATGGACGATTCAGTATGTCCGAGAAAGTTTTATGCTTGTAGACTTAATCAAACCATGAAACAAATAAACTCGGCATTAGGTTTGGTGATGACATGTGGAGTAAAAAAAAGTCCAAAGTGATTCTTGAGCTGACAAGTTCCAGTATTTATACAACTTATTGGCATTTCACTATGTGCTTTGACAAAGTTTGCACTGCACGACAACACAAAAGATTGTCGTTAAGGCCAAAAACTGGGGATCATGGGAACGACAGAAAAAAAAACTAAAAGAAAATAACAGAATGAAGGATTTCCTACAAAATGGAAGGTACTGAGAAATCGATTTCCTGAGTCGCAAATGAATATCGAACTCGATTCTGATTGACCTGAACCTGAATGTAAATTTTATCTTAAATTTGACTTCTTAAAACGTAGACAATAAGATGAACTGGCAGTACTGTTATGCCTGAAATTATTCATATCCTTGCAAAATATGTGACATTATGGATATTTTTATTAACGTAAAGCATTTGATTCTAATCTAGAAAAAATAAAGAAAAAAAGAAAAAGAAAAAAAACATTTGGTATATGGAAGAAATTATATTTTTGGTGGGCAATGTTTGCAATTTATCATAAAAGACATGTTCATATTTTTTTTATACGCATATATCATCAGAGACGAAGTCACACAGCAGACCACTAATTTCGTATCTTTAGCATGGCTGCTAGTTTTCGTGCATGCTCGTCTACACGACTGATTTTCTACGGCTCATCAACCTTTTGTAGTGTTTTTGGTAATTTGCCCACGCAAAAAAAAGAGATGGAAACATTAAAAACAGCATAATCGCATATTAGGATTTGTGTGTGTGTGTAATATCTATCTCACGCACGGTGAACACCAGACCGGGCTCCTTTAATATTCCCCATTTTCTAGCAAGATTAATGCTCGACAAACGTACATATCAGTTTGCAAAAACCCTTTCAGCAAACTGAAACCCTTCGTCATGATGACTCTCCCAGCTATAAATAGGAGCAGGTACTGCCCTTTGGAGAGGGATTTTTCCAGCAGTCAGCTCTGACAGTCGGACCGAACATTCCTCCCGTAACACTTTCGTTTGTATATGTTTGTATTACTGTTTCTGTTAATATAGATCCTCTCTTGTGTCTTTATTTCTGGCCCTAACGAGGCCACAAAATGTAGGTGATTTAAAGCCAGGAAATATTTTTTGACCGTAAGTTTTGTTTTTTTTTTGTTTTTTTTTCTTGGGCGGGTGGGGGGTGTATAACAATGGTTTAGTGATACAAGTCTTACCACTTAGCCCTCAGCCGGGAAATAAGATATAAAGTGGATTTAAAGTGGGCGATAAAATATCAATCTATTACAATCAATATATAAACTGGCCCCTAAATTTGTGTCCACGGTAGTTTCTATACATTTATATCCCAGAGAATGTAAAATCTTTTGTGATGTCAACAAATTCTTGCAGTCACTTTCGTAAAACTCGTTGTAATAGAAACTTTGTAATCGCAGACACAACTATAGTAACGCCGTTGAACAATGCTGGTGTCAGACGCCTTCGACTAACCCTCGCCCTAATAGTACTTGCTCGATAATACTCGCTCGAATAGTAACCACCGAATACTAATCTGTATAGTGATCAGTATAGAGAATTGTGTATAAATAGGCAATAGTATAGAGAATAGCGAACCCTATAGTAATAGAAAATAGACTAGAAAAGTGATCAATTAGACGCCAAGCTATTAGGTTGGTGCAAAAATAATGACGTAATAATGTCGTTTTTTGACGTATTTTTTAACGTCAAAAACGACATTCTTACGTCATTATTTTTGCACCAACCTAATAATTCCTATATATGCATTTCCTCTATGGTCACGTGACCTACTTAATCCAAAAATGTGTTCGCCTGTGTTTCAAACTAAAGTGTCGACAGTGACAACTTATTTCTATATAACAAAATCTAAAAGACATGCCTGTGTAACTAATCAATATTTAATTGATAGATTGATTCATTTTCTGCGACTAACAAACCCTTTAACCCCCCCCAAAAAAATATGGCAATAATAATGGCTTACTGATACAAGTCTTACCTAGAGTTAGATTCATACATTTCCAAAGTATATTTGCGCGTAAGTGAATATAACGAACCCAACGGGAATTGGAACTTGGTTATCCGATTAGAAATTCCGTGCCATTACCCATTACACCACGCAAAAATCCATCGTTACAACACGTGATATTCTCAAACAGTCACCCTTCTACATACTGAACATGCTCGACGTTGCTTAATTTCGCTGATGTTGCAGACATCGGCATTTTCAACGAGATGTGACCATAGGCCCCGGGCCTGTCCATCTACTCGAGCCCATTTTTGTTTCTTCAAATCATATAGAGCCAATCCATGGTTTTTTACGGCGACAAAGCTGAGATGACCTTAGTTGCATCTCAACTATATGTACCGCTGGAGCAACATAAGCTTTTGAAGACAGAAATGTCCTTCTCCTATAATAGTTGTTAACCAAGGCCAGAGAGTCCAATCTCATTTAAACAATCGCTGTGGGCAGAAAAGATGTGATCATATAGTTCGCAAGAATGTAACGATTTCGAGGAGCAATTCGAACCCGGCTTGCTGATTTCTCGTTTAGAGCGTCTAAACATTATGCCATCCTCACATCCACACATATACCTAACAGATATAGAGAATACATGAAAGGAGTTATGTTTTTTCACTTCCTTGATAACTAATATGTTTAGCCTGGTTTGTTTGTTTAGCGACATATCAAAACCTTATGGGTCATTTTATGCTGACATTTAATTTTCTTGGGAGCATTACTAATTTTCTTTACACATTGTATTGCTAGTAACTTTTTTTTTATACCAAAAATATGTTCTTTATACTATATTTTGATTTTCGCAAAAATATATTGCTTGTAATCATTTTAGTATTAAAATATATTGCTGGTATTTTTACAAGAAAATATGTATTTTTGTACTTTCATAGTCTTTTGACCTCAGTTTTGGGGTTAACTATTTACCCATTGCGCCACCCTAACAGGTGCTACTGCCACGGGTCAAGGTGGGCCTGAAAAAAACAGCAGTTAACAAGTGGTTCCAAGCTCCTCAAAAACTCCAATCTTGTGGTTTAGCGGGTTATACGACATGGGTGTTAAATAAAGAGTAGCAATGCATTTGTATCGTATGAAGGAAATCAGCCGATGTATGACTTTAGACCAAAGAGGATGCGGTCACTCAAAGTCAAGCTTATTTGGAGATAACTATTGCATGCCGGATATCTATCTATCTATCTATCTATCTATCTATATATATATATATATATATATATATATATATATATATTGACCTCAATGTCTACTTGTTTATTTACATGCTCTCTATCTCTGATATTGAGCATTTTAACCCATAAATATAGCATAACTTAAAACTATATTTTTATCACATAACACGTACACGCAGACAAACACACACCCACAAGCATATATATATATATATATATATATACCATAATTCATCGGCTCGAGAAGAATCCTCAACAGTGTACAGAACGCACTGGATGGCCATTTTGTCCTATTTTGGAGAATCGTCAGCATTTGTTGCCTCTCCGTCACTGTTTTTGTTCTAGTGGGTATGACGCTCGCGTCATATCGTAATGCCCCGGGTTCGATTCTCGGTGGTGAATGCGCACTGTAGATAAGTCCCAAAATATGATGATACGGCCGTCCAGGGCGTTCAGTTGAGGATTCTTCTAGAATCGATAAATTAATTATGATTATTGAAATGCACCTTAATTATATATATATATGTATGTGTGTGTGTGTGTGTGTGTGTGTAATGGAAAATAAATTATTTCATGTATACTTCATAATGACAGACAATGAATATTTTCAAACTTTTTAAAAATCGTCTTATATACTTGCAATTTTTTTCCTTTTGGGTTATTTTTCATAATACTTATTTGCTCGAACGTTTTTCATTTATACTTTGGCCATGATTTGTAATATATTTTCTTTTCTTTCCTCTTCTCCCTTTTGTAACAGGTAATTACATACATACATAATACATACATATATATATATATATATATATATATATATATATATATATATATATATATTCCTCCTCCCCCCAATACTAAGTATGATTGAAAGAAATATTAAAATAAACCGTTTTTAAACTCGACCATGTCTCTTACACCACCCCTCATTACTCTCTCTGTTAAATTACAAAAACTTAATACTACCCATCAAAAGTGTGAATTTTCATTTCATTTTTCGTTTCATCATTTGGAAGTTCTATCTGATGATCCAGCCTCCTTTAAAAGGGCTCTGGTGAAATAAATTATTACAATGTAACCTTAAAGTGGTCTGTTTTTCTTTAAAATATTAGCTTTGGATTTACATTGAGCTTTCAGGATTTCATTTTTCTTGGGACTACCAATATGGATTACCAAGTTTTTCATAACTTAACTATATATATATATATATATATATATAGTACATTAATTGTAACAAATTCTTTCTGATGTGTTTTGTTCTTTAGGACACTCATAGGCCAAATATTCTGTAGGCTGAAGATTGTGTTTAAATATGTAATAGACTGTCTCCATTAGGTGGTGACGTCAATATCCATATATATATATATATATATATATATATATATATATATATATATATATATATATATATATATAATAGCTGGACGCTCGTATTCATGGATACACGTCAATTAGGGCGGCTAGCCAATCCCTATTGCAGACTCTCGCTCAGGCACGTTCTGTGTTTGTTCAACATCCACAGAGCCAATACTGCAACTATGCTAAGCAGACCTTAGTTATAGTTTCTGGGTGAGAGCGTGTTTTCTAGCGTAATCAACAAATCTGAACAAGGCCAGCAAACTGAAACCCTTCGTCATGATGACTTGTAACTTCGAGCTAGCACAGCTATCGACCAAGGGTTACGTCTACCCAATTTCACTCACAAGTCTTGGGTCAACTCGTGGTATGGTATGGGATCGTCTCCTCCAGATCTATAACATCAGGAAGTCTACTTGCTGACAAATCAATCGTGGTGAGAATCGAATCCGCGTCAAATGGTCAGAAAGTGAACGTTCCAATGTCTGTATCTGTGCATAGGATTTGTTGTCTTTAAAATCCACAGAATCGATCGATAGTACAGAAATAGGTTCAGTTAATGGACATCCCAAATAGCCGATGCCTGAAGCTTCGATAATTCTCAGTCTTCAATGACAAGTTGGTAAGTGAATTGGGTACTTATATATTTATGAATTTTTTTTTTTATGACTTTACATTTAACCTAGCCGTTTTTCTCTCCAAGTACGCTAACAGATTTTAATTGTGTACGGGTTTGGGGAGGGATTTTGATTTTAATTTTTTTTTTTCCTCGGGCGTATTGCAGATTATTTAGTTGCTATTCTTGAATAACATTTTAAATACTAAATATCATACGACAAATTAATAAAGACGGATTTAAAACCGGCAACATATTAATCGAACATTCGGCACGTACTAGATGGAAATAGGATAATTCGATAAGCACTAAGTATATTACAAGTGAACAGGATTTTTTTTCATTCAGAGAGTGAAAAATCTGAAATCCAAAATTATTTTAGTTCTTGACTGTCGTACATTTGCAATCCTTCGGTGATATTTGTGACATTTTTTGTAGTAACATTGAAGGACGTCAATTAAATAATAATAAAATATTGCCTTCTTGATATTCTCTTTTAATCGTCTTTCGTTTTTAAATGTTTTTCATTATAATCATCAGATCCTAATATGCCCAAAATGGCAGCCGATGTCTTAAACGACCTTCAGTGTGTTGATTTCTAGTGCAAAATATAGTATCTTTATTTTAACGCCCCTGAAACTAAACTGCTCTCCATTAATCATCTGAGAGACCCTTCTATGTCTCAAAATTTTAATTTACCCCAAAATAAAAATAACTTATATTTACTAAAATTCACATCAAAATTCAGAAATGTCCTTTAAATTTTGTTAAAAAATGAATTCATTGATATTTTTGGCTTTACGTCGCCAGATGAATTAACACAAATCACAAATCATTCTGCGATCAGTTCTGAACATAGACTTATTCTTCATTTTGGCGTCCCCTCAGGCACTTTCGATTGTGTGCTGATACTATACTGGGTAAACGAAATTCATACTGTGATTTACAGTCAAATGAATATAATTGGGATCATCTTTCAAAGATGTATATCCTTTCAAATAATCCGATATAATCGTAGTCCCAGATAAAATACAGCTTTGAATTGTGTCCAATAATTTGCAGACTGTTCTCTCTGGCAACTTTATGGCAAGCTAAAATAATTTTGATTTAAAATTTATAATTTCAAAACAGTGCCAAAAATTTAATAAAAATAAACTTTGATTTAAAATTTATTTTTTCTTGCATGAATTAATATTTGCGATGAGCAACATTACATTATTTGGGGTGAATTAAAAGAAAATATCCTTTTATCTTATTTCATTTATTATATATGTTGTGATTATCATATTTATTTGAAGTTATATATGTATTAATTATTATGTATTAATTATTATTATATTTCAACTTTTCCCAAAGTTACCGGGATTTTCTGTATTAGGATTTATTTGTTTTTGTACAACTAAACTGAATATCCTTTGTCTTATTTTTATTTTATTTTTTTACCTAAAGATATATTTATCAGCTTTGCATTTTCGGAATAAATGAATTGAAAAACAAATCAGTCAGTTACTGTCATCAAATAACATAAATCTAGCGTCGGAAATCTATAGAAAATTATCTCTGTTGTAAAAGAATAATTCTTTTTTTTTTTAAAAGTTCATGCTTACCTCACTCAAGCCAATTCCAAGTAGGCCTGACGCGCCTATCAGTCCAGAATCGTCACATCATGATGTTTTCTCTTAGCATAAATAGCGAGATTGTACCCACGCCATTGTTTCTATAGTGATTACCAAGCATCACTTAGATGTAGCTCAAGGCTGAAAGTATGGAACACGTTTTCAAGGATCGTTCTATGTGTAGTTACGGAAATGGTTTTAATTTCTTCGTTCTCACGGATGATGGAATCAATTTCGATGTTGGTTGCTTCTCTTCTATTAAAATAGCCTCCAGAAGATGGCGTCATTCTTTGCACAGAGTCCTGTATAAACTTTTGATGTTATCAACTAAAATTCATTTATCCATTATTTTCTCTATTTGTCATATGTTCATCTCTCTCTCTCTCTCTCTATATATATATATATATATATATATATATATATATATATAATATTGAAACTAATATATATAAATAGATGTTATGTTTAGTAGTTAAAAGTGTCTGTATATATATATATATATATATATATATATATATATATATATATATGAAAATATATAGAAAATAGGAAAGAACTCGTTAGGTAAATAATCCAAAAAGTTCTTTAGTATTTTTGTTATTATTTAAAAAATTATTGTCTCTATTTGTCATATGTTCATATATATATATATATATATATATATATATATATATATATATATATATATATATATATATTGAAACAAATATATATAAATATATGTTATGTTTAGTTGTTAAAAGTGTCTGTGTGTGTGTGTATATATATATATATATATATATATATATGTGTGTGTGTGTGTGTGTGTGTGTGTGTGTGTGTGTGTGTGTGGGTGTGGGTGTGTGTGTGTGTGTGTGTGTGTGAAAAATATATATAAAATAGGAAAGAACTCATTAGGTAAATAATCCAAATTTCTTTTGTATTTTTTGTTATTATTTTAAAAAAAATAGTGCTCGATACAAAAGTAGAGCATAAATATAATTATTTATTTAAAATAAAATTTAGCGTGTTGGAATCATATTTTTAAATAAATAATTATATATATATATATATATATATATATATATATATATATATATATATATATATCTTTTTAACAGTGAAATTAATGTCTACTAGTTTAGTGACTGACCAATACTACTAAGAATAATGTGCATCCTGACAGAAATCTATTTCCTCTTATACTCTGGGAAGCCACTTTTAAGCTAAATGTGTCTTAGCATTAGGCCATGTGAAGCCATCATCTCAAAGCAAGACTCAATTACTCTATTTAAAAAAAAAATACTGACTTTTAGATAAGACGAATTACCGAATTTAGTGAATGTAACTCATTTTCAAATATTTTACGATCTAATATTTTCAGCAATATGAACATTTTGAAAATATAATCTTTTATTTTTTTCAATTGTCAAGAGTTGTTCCGCCCTTTGATAGATCTTATTTTTCAAGAGACAGTTGGAATTTCTATGGCACATAATGAGGAAAGAGTTCCTGGAAAATTTGACACTCACAAGATAGATTCAAAGCAAACGTAACAGAGGTAAATAATGTATAACCATACCTGGCGATCTTGAGTCAATGGATGGTGGATTCGTTGGTTGGTTGATTTTGTTTAACGACATACCAACTTCTATGGGATAATGTCGAAATCTAAATATTTTGAACACAATTTAGAACTACAAAGGAGAGGAAATTGTGGAGAGCCATAATCGCCAACGTTCTGAAGGGATACGGTACATAGAAGAAGAAGATTATAGCATTTGCCATTAGGACGTGTTCATGCCAAATCTTCTTTTCTTCTTTTATGTGCTGTCCCTTCAAGACGTAGACGATCATGGGCCTCCATATCTTCCTCTCCCTTGTTGCGCTTTATAAGTTTTGTATTTTTCTCATTTCCCCCAAACCCTGTTCTTCTATCCATTTACGCAAGCCTATCAAATATGTTAGGTACTGCTTTCCTCTATGACTCCTCGCATTCTCTACTTTGAGTATCATATTTTCCAAGCCTTTCTTCCCCCGTTAGGTGCCCCCGAAATTTCAACTGCTTCTTCCTGATCTTGAGTATGTTTCATTTTTGTTTCCATTTTCTATAAAACTTCGTCTTTGCTCACATGTTTGGCCCACGGTATCCTCAGCATCTTTCTGTAGAACCACATTTCTGTTGATTCAAGTCTCTTCTTCCTCTTTAAGGGGATTGTCCAGCATTCGTGTGTATACAAGAGGACAGATATCACGTAACAGTACTCTTTCCTTGGTTTCTAATAATTTTTTTCTGTCTCTTAATATTCTGCCTAGCGTTTGGAATGCATGATTGGCTATCCCAATACGTATTCAGATCTCAGTGCAGAACTTTCCCTCCTCTGTTAAAACACTTCCTAGATATTTAAATTGTTATACTTGTTTGATTTTAGTATGTAATTTGCATTTTGGGGTCATCCTTCTGCTGATAACCATGCATTCTGTCTTCTTGCAGTTTGTATTTAGTCCTTTCTTCTTGCTTTCTTCGCTACCTCCTGTAAGAGTTCAAGAACGTTCGTTTCCATGACTGCTATCAGCACTGTTTCATCTGCATATCTTATTTTATTAATATTGTGTCAGCCAATAATTAATCTTGGTAGGATTTCTAATTATCTAAGAATTGCATCGCTGTATAGGTTAGATAAATCCGGTGAGAAGACATATCATTGTCTTAAAACCTCTTTCTATTTTTGTGTATCAGTTGAACTCGTTTTCTGTTCGTATCCAAGCTGTTTCTTTGTTGCTTTTATAGATTCCAATATCCTTCCCCATTATGCCAAGGTTGCTGAGCAACTCTAACAGGTCTTTGTGACGTACTTTATCGAACACCTTTATCTAATCTATAAAGCATATGTACACGTCCTTCTGCATTTTTCTCTGGGCTAAATGTATCTGTTATTTAATACATTTTAATTCTTAGTTCCTAGACTTGTATATCCGTTTTCCTGACTCGGCACAGTAATTCGACCTCTTTCCCTAACCCTGTGCCAGACGCTCGCGAGTTTAATATCTTTATAATATTCAGAAAATTCTCCACTAAAAACAAAATTCGTTTGTTTTATCTTAGACACGTCTATTTCGCTTCGGGCCTATTCCTAAATGTTACTTTCAAATGTTTATTCAAGATGAAATTACTTGAAACAAGACATTGCATATTCATCTGTGCAAATATTTATTTTTGTCCACACACGTTTTTACCGTTCTCGCCGTTCCGTCTTCGACTATCAATGAATAAAAAAAAATGACCGAACACATCTTTGTTGAGATATTAAGAGAAAGAGAGGAAAGGTAAATAAAGGGTTGACTACCAGAAAGTAGGTATTTCGAAATTGTTTTTAAGGTCTAGTTGGGAATAGTGATTTAACTTGGTCAGCTCCAACGAAGCATATTGATGCAGGGATTAGTACAGACATTCGATCGGCATAATGGAGCGCTAATCATGACCTTCAGCCTTAAACCTTCTACCCGAACAAGCCTCCAATGCAGCCGGGTTACAGAAGTACCGCCACAAATCCAAGCTTTAGCGTAATTTGTTAGATTTAACATCCGACAGAAAAGGAAAGCACGCAGTCTTGGAACGTTATAAATAGTCTTATCTATAATCTGAGGACAATGTGTACAGATGTAAAAAAGGACATACACACAGACACACAAACACACACACACACACATATATATATATATATATATATATATATATATATATATATATATATATATATATAGAGAGAGAGAGACAGACAGACAGAGAGAGAGAGAGAGAAAGAAAGATAGAGTATGAGAGAGAGGTTATTTGGGCAGCAGTCCGTCTATAATGCATGCTTCATTAAAAATGGCTCTCAAGTTTTTACTTCTCAGATACTTTTTTTAATTGTGTTTCCACTGCTTGCACGTAAGAGAGCTACTTTTTCCACTATTTACATTATTCTGACTATTCTCCTCATCTTTGTCGCCATATTTATTAAAACGTTTCGGCCGTTGTACGCCCCGGCCTTCTTCAGGTGGTTGAAATGTCGAAGTGTCAGAAGGCTAGAGCGTACAACGGCCGACACGTTGTAATAAATATGGCGACAAAGATGAGGACAATAGTCCGAATAATGTAAATAGTGTACATAATACCTCATCTCAGAAATATAGACAGCTACCTTTGCCACTTCAGGAAATATTTTACGTTATTTTTTTTTTAAATTTTTTTAGGTATATAGTCTATCAAATTTCATTTAATTTCCTTTTCTTTTTGCTTATTCTTTTATAACTTTTGTTATTGTGCATTGTAATAATAAAAGACCTGCCAAGAAAAGGTAGATGTTGTAAGGACCTAGCTAATTTACTGTGGATGATCTATCAATTAAAGCACTTTCTATACACATTTATCTCAGAACTTTGCCTACTCTTTTAATTAAAGTAGGGTTTTTAAATCCAAATTATTGTCACTCTCGGTTCAATGTGCAACTAATGAGAGCTTTTGCTTGTGGTGAACTTTTTTAGCCGAGGCTGAATACAATTTGTCTTCAAGATCATATGAAGGTCATTTGTCTAAAATATCATATGAGATCGTAGGGATTATGTTAAAACATTTTTTTTTTATATATTTCAATAAATTTATCTGGGATTTTACTGGTAACTCATCAATGAACGAAGCTCCATGGTAGCGTAAAGCAGCTAGAATTCATCGTCATCAAATGACGATATTATTTGCGAATTACCAACGTTTTACAACGGCGCGTAAAAACAGCTAAATCAGACGCCGGAAAGCCTTTGCAGTTTGTTTATAGCAGCCGATTTATTGTGTGACTTTCATGTAAGCTTCAAAATCCTAAAAATGTTTAGAAAATTGGTCCGTATTTCCGTGGGCTAGCAAACAAAAAAATCAAAGCGATTGCGACGGGCAATAAAAAGTGGATGATTTACAACAACCCAGAACGTTGGGTTTCGCAATTGGGTGTCTTAGTGGCGATGGTGCCACTAAGATACAACGGGCTACTGGAAGTGAAAGAAAAGGAAAATACTTTAGGAGGAAACGGACATCCAATTCTGAAGAGGCAACAAAGGATAGAACTCTATTCAAAAGACCGAGGAGGAGTGTGAACCGGGCAATATGCAAATCTATTTACTCTTGGTGAATAAATAATAAACAAAATTTCAGAATTTACACGGAAACGTTAGAAGTACAGAGTTGAATTTGACTTTAGAAGGAATTTGAAGACCAACCCTAAACAAGAAATAATGGATAAATCTCTGCTTCTGTTCAAAAGACTGGGAGGAGTGTAAACCGGGCGATTGGCGAACCTATCTACTCTTATTGGTTACTATAATTTCGTCATGATACTTGTCTGCCTGTAACAAAGCAAAAGATGACTACCAAGATTTAATATATCTGCTGTATTGAGCAAATGTTGCACTTCTAAAGTGTAATATTTTCTCAGTACAGCGGAACGCCGTTTTTACCAAACTTAACATGATTTTATTAGTAATAAAAAAAAATCAATTTCCTGAAAGACTGCAAAAGTCACTTACTGTAATTCCTGGCAACGTTAACCGTTCTAGGATGAATGAATTATGAAGTTTTAGTAGGATATATTGCAAATGTTGAAAGAAAAGATTTACATATAGCCGTTTCTCATAGGCACCTTGAAGTGGTGTAATGGTTAACAAGCTTCTCTTGTCTATAACAATTACGAGTGAGTAATGAGTTCGATCCTCACTGGGTACCCCGTTCATTCGGCATTGTGACGCATCTGAGCTACAGGGGGCCGACACTATTTTTGAGGGACACTTTGAAAAGTGTGCTTAAATGTATTTTTTGCTGCCGAGAGTTTTTGTGTTGATGAGTAGGTAGTTCAGCAGTAACTGTCCATTAATGGTATGAACATTGATTGATGGGTTTGTCTTTGGTTTCATGTTTTCTTTATTTTTACTTCAATTTAGGCGACACTATTTTCCGGACATGACACAAATTCCGTTTTTTTTTTAATGATTTAAATGAACGTCTACAATATGCAAATTTTCTGCAGGTAAATTGTACCCTGACTATTTTCTTTACCATTCACTGCGAAAACGTATTAAAATCCTGAAGAAGAATGCATTCAAAATAAGTCATCAGTTTGCTCCAAAAGAAGAGACAAGACGGGCTCAGCATCCGAAAGATCGCCACTGAGATGAAGCTACCGAAGTCAACAGTTGAATACATTCTAAGTACAGACTATGAGCGGAAGAAGAAGAAGAGGGGACGGAAAAAAACAATTTCCAAGAGAACAGAAAGAAGAATGAAGAGGAGTGTTACGAGGTTGTTATCATCTGGAGAAAAGGTGACAGCGAAGAAAGTAAAGGAGAACTGTGAACTTGACGTCAGTGTTCGAACTGTACAAAGAAAGCTACACGAAATTGGACTTAAGTATGCTAAAATCAAGAAAAGAATTACACTAACGAGAAAACACAAGGAGGCAAGGCTGGGAAGCGCCAAAAGATGGATAACAAACCATGTCGACTTCAAGAAAGTTATATTTACTGATGAAAAACGTTTTAAGTTCGATGGACCTGACGGGTGGTGTACATGGTTGAGAAAAGGTGAACCTGTTATTCTCAACAAGAGACAGATGGGAGGAGGAGGGGTCATGGTTTGGGGTATGGTATTTCCGAATGGAAACTTGTGGCTCGAGTGGCTAAAAGGACGTCAAAATAGCTTGAGCTACAGAGAACCTTTGGAAAAGAGAGCCCTACCACTCATAGAAAAAGAAATTGGAAGTAATTTTATTTTGCAGCAAGATAACTGCAGCATTCATGTGGCCAAATCAGTGAAAAATTGGATGTGCAAGAAGTCCAGACTTAAATTTAATTGAAAGCATATGGGAAATACTTGCAGAGCTTGTTTACGACGGGCCAGAAATAATCAGAGAGGCTGAACTGTGGCAGCGCATACAAGATGCTAAAAATAGACTGCTAGAAACACGAAGAGACGTTATTATCAATATGGACGAACATTATGAAGATAGACTGATAGAAGTCATTGAAAAAAAGGGTGCTGCCATAAACTATTAGCATTATTTCTGCAATGTCCGAAAAATACTGTCGCCTGTGTAATGTGAAAATTTCTAAAAAAAATAAAAATACTTCCATTTGAATTCTGCTTTTCCATTTGTAGTATTGAAGCAGTTTTTAAATGTTATTGCCATTACACTAAAACAGTACAGACTGCCTGTGCTACCTAAAACTTGAAAAAATAAAGTGTCTGAAAAATAGTGTCGGCCGCCTGTACGCTTGGAATATCACTATATATGTTTCTCAGTAAATGTACTTACAAATAAGAAACGTTCTCCTTTTTTTTTTACTTAAAACGATATACATTTGAGGTTTATATAAAAAAAATGATTGTTTTCTATTATTTTAACTTTATGATATTAATTTTCAGCGTATTCGATCTATGGAATCCCTTTGAATTTTAAATTTCCAAATAACTTTTCTATTTTATTTTAAAGATAGCTACCGTTTTGTTTATATAATAATGTTTGTATGCTAACAAATCTAAAAATCAACCATTCGCCCTTGCATGAAGTATTGCTGCTATATATGGTCTGGAGCTTCTTCCGTTTGTCTCAATGTCCTTGATAAAATCCAAAGACGGATATGCAATGTAATTGGCCCTGATCTGGTATCTCGTCTGCAGTCGCTCTCTCACAGACGTGCCGTCGCCTCCCTCTGTCTTTTTGACAAATACTTTCACGGTAACTGCTCCGATGAGCTGATTTCGCTGGTTCCCAGACTTCATGAATTTAAGCGTTCAACTAGGCTGGCATCTCGCTCTCGCTCCTTCACTGTCGAAATTGTTAAATGTAGGCGTCTCTTCTACTTCAATAGCTTTATGTCTCGCACTTCTCGCCTGTGGAAATCCCTCCCCTTTTCCTGTTTCCCTGATAGCTAGAATGTGCAACTATTCAAATGTAATGTCTCCAGATGCCTTGATGTATCCTCTTTCTTTCTCTTCATCTTTTCCTCTATCAGTCCTCTTTGCTCTCGTTACAACTCTCTGTAACCCCGCTTCCCGCCTTGCTTGGGTTGAAACGCTTAAAAAAAAAAGAACAGCCAAATGTTTTCTACAGTTTCCTACTCAGTCATGACTCCTTTTGGAACAACTAACTCTATTTCATTATAATATTTTGTACTTCCACATCAGTCAATATTTACCATTTTCATTCCACGGTCTTTTTTTGACACTCACATAGTTCTTTCTTTTTGAATTGTTTTGAATTTGGTATGTTTTCATTGGCAATGATACATTTGATTCCCATCAACAATTATTTTTGCCTCTTTAAATGTCGTTATTTTTTTTCTTTTAATTTCTGGCGTTTAATAATACTCAAGTTATTCTTTGATTCCTATAACAGCATTTTGCTAGGATTTTAACTTCCATTTCTGTCCATATTTTTAATCGGTATCATCCCATACAAAGCAGTAAAGCCACTAAGACAGCAGGGGGTTACAGGATGTGAAATAATTTGAAACAGAAACATTAATAAGCGGAAAGAGTAATGATTAATCAGGGGGACAGTAGTTAGAAGTGCAAGTGAAGAAAATGTTAGCATAGAACTTGCGGCTACATCTAGCTATTTCAACTGTAAATTGATAAGATCTCGACGCCAGTACAAGTACTGTGCTTGAATTCGTAAAGTCTTCGTACCATAACGAAGAGCTCATCCATACAATTACCATAAAACTATTTACTGAAAGGACACACAGAGGAAACCTTACGACGATTGGAAAGTGACTGAATCCGAACAGACATATCAGGACGAATAGTATTGCTGATCCTTCTTTCGATTTTATCAAGGAGTTCAAGATAAATAGCAATGTCACTGGACCATATGTGGCAGTAATACTCTAAGAATGGATGAATGGTAGACTTATAAATATATAGGATAGTTTCGGGAGAGAAAATTTGTCTCGCACTACACAGTGAATCAACTTTCTTAGCAATGGATTCCATATAGTCTTCTATTTCATGTCAGCTGATGACATTAAACCAAGAAGGCGCAACAAGTCACTTTCCTGGTGGATAGCATCAGCCATTCCGATGGAAGGCAGAGAGGTATCTCTCAGAGAATTAATGGAGAGAAGTATAGTTTTGGAGATGTTAAGATTAACAAGGCATATTTTGCCCTTAGTTTACGGTGGATTCCAGATCGTTTTGGACATCGCCATTTTGACCTTGCCGGACTGATCAGCCGGACCTATCGAGGCAGGAGTAAATGCCTGCGCTATCAACGTAGTCTTCAGATACATTCGTCCTCAATGCTGACGTATCCGTTTCTTCACTTTCTTATTTAAAATCTTAGAGTTGTTTCTATTTCCGCTGATACCGCTACGGAATATAGTTTATGATTTCAAAACGGAAAAAAAATCTGATATTTTACTCATATTTTCGTATTTACTCGTATTTTGCAACCTGTGATGAGAAGCAAATACATTTTTGGGACATGTTCTTATCAAAAGGCACTTACACCATCATCATCATCATCATCATCATCATCATCATCATCATCATCATCGTCATCGTCAGTGTTCTAATTATTGGTAGTAAAATACTACTACTGTTTCTACTACTACTACTACTACTAATAATAATAATAATAATAACACTCATACTGATTTTGAAAGTATAATATTGCACTTTGTATTTTCTGTAAATTGAAGGCAAGGTATTCCTTAATAAATCCTCGCAAGATATTAGCAAGGGTCAAGATTGTTATCTAAAATTGTATCAACAAAGTTTTCTTTCCACCCGCCAGCGATTCAGGATAATTTGAGATTGATTTCATGCTTGATTGATTGATTTAAAAGTAATAGAAATATATCGAGTTATACTTCTTACAGCTTCAACTCAAAATTAAAGAGGCCAAAATGAGAAACAGCATGACATTGGATGGTTTACCTCTCACCGAATGAAAAACATGGACACAGTGGGATGACAAATGCGTGGACGGTCTACGGAATGATGTCATGTTGCTTTGACAGAGATTTACATTGATAAATGTTAACAACGTTTGTCCGTGAAATGACTGCTGTGACCAGTAACACGGCGCACCCAATCTCCGAGATGGAAAATATATTACGAACATTAACTGTATTCCGGACAGGTATTAGCGGAAATAGAAACAGTTCCTGGGGTTAACACCGAAACTCATTCTTTTCGCATTCCATTTCGCTATGGTACGAAGACTTTACGAATTCAAGCACTGTACTAAGCTGGCGTCGAGATCTTATCAATTTACGGTTGAAATAGCTAGATGGTGCAAATTTATTTGGGAGAGCTTCTTTCCCAAGTACGACTGCTTAGTGTAACAGACTCTCGGCAAAATGTTTTCCTAATCGCTACAATCTTGACTTCTCTAGGATTGAAAAATTATGTTTCCTGAATAATCTAATGAAATTCATTTCTTGCCTTTTCTTACGCGCATACAACACCACACAGTAACACTCTGCCTTGAGTGGCTCTTGGGCCGTGTATTGGTTGAACTTTAGTAGAAAAGTTAAAAGAAAGTTAAAAGATGCCGAGTAATAACGAAATAGAGTAAGAGATGATAAAACAATTACACTGAGACATTCTGATGCCATACATTTTTCGTGGTGTTGATCAAGCAAAAGAGTATCGAATTCAGTCCTATTTGCAGAGAGTACCAATCGTACATGGGAAAAGAACAATAAGTGTCATAATACGCGAGGGAGGTTTCAAAGTATCTGTAAAAGCGTTGGTATCAAAGAGAATGAAAAGAAAAGCAATGGAAATTAGGGGCAGAAAAACCATATGCGGAATTTCACTGCAGAATAGATCCGCCTAAGAAGTATTTGAAAAATTAAATCTGGACGAATTGATTTGATTTTCGAAAAAGACAGATTAGACTATTTCATGCGTAGGTACTTTTTTATTCGACAAAATGTCTGTCAGAAAACTAAAGAATGACAATATCTGAAACGATCTTTGAACAGATTAATCCCTGTAAATATGTGTTTTAGGTAAAACATTAATTAATTTCTAAAATAAAATGTTACTACTAATGTGCAAGCAAGAATTATACGTATTGATCCAGTTATGAATGGATGTTGTTCAAGAATATTCATTCAGAAATAAAAGTTTTATTAATTTTAATTTCAGAAAGAAATGTTAGTTCTATCCGTGTTCTTATGAATTTAATTAAGTTATATAAATGTTTATCCGTAGAAATATATCAGTATTAGATTTAATTATGGATATTGTTTTAAATATAATAAAACTGCATATTAGAAGCGTGAACTAAAACTTTTCGGTTTATAACTTTGATAATCTTTTATATATATATATATATATATATATATATATATATATATATATATACTAGTTATATATTCTACTTTATCGCTCGATTTAGCGTATTAAGCACTCTACGTTTTAGTCTTTCTACTCGTTTGTTTTTTTCTTCTTTGGACTAAGGACTTAAAGAACTTGGCGATTTGTTTCGTCTTGTTCTGATGTTCTTAGTTCATTCTTTGTTTCAATATTTTCCTCCGGTACCGAATTGTCCTGACATATCTGCAAGTTGGGCTATCCGAGGTTTTCCAAACGAAGACAACTATTAATATATATATATATATATATATATATATATATATATATATATATATATATATATATATATATATATATATATATATATATATATATATATATATATATACTATCAGAATTGCCCGCGCTTTTCTGCGTGTCACAATTTATATTAAGAAAATGATGATTGATTTTAAATTATTGCTATAATTTTTGGAGAAAAATTATGCATTTCAATATTACTCAATGATCTTGCCCATGTTATCCCCATCTTCTGAATTTCTCCTTATATATTTTCTATACGAATCATTCCCTTATTCAAATTTAAATTTAATTTAAATCAAAGGGAAATAATTCATTTGAGGGTTTGTGCAGAAACAGCTTGATCTGACCCCTTTGTTATGTATTTGATACGATATTTGAACGAGGTGAAATGAATTGATGAGGAGATTTCAACATTGATATGACTGTTGTAGCAACAAATATGTATTGTAAGGCATTAACGACTGATTCGTGATATCTTGCGCAACTTGACATCCATATTGTCTCATTTTAATCTTGCCGATGTGACCTTCATCTTCTAGATTTTTCCTTCTATATTTTCAACAAGAGTCATTCCTTTGTTCAAATTTAAATTTAATTTAAATGGGAGGGAGAAAAAATCAGTGGTGTGTTTGTGTAACCCTCACCGCTGGGACCTGCTTTGATCAAAATGGAATATACTTATCCAAGTACACTAGGAGTCATTCCCTTGTTCAAATTTAAATTTAATTTAAATCAAAGAGAAACAAATTCAGTGGTTGTGGTGTTGGGGTTTGTGCACTTACCGTGGACCCCCTTTGATCAAAATGATCTTACCCATGACCTCTCCATCTTCTGGCTTTCTCCTATATTTTGGATAGGAGTCATTCCCTTGTTCAAATTTACATTTAATTTAAATGAAAAGAAATAAAATTTTCCGTGTGTCGTTTGTGCCTCTCGGGGACTCCTTTGATCAAAATGAAATATACTTATCCAAGTAATATGGGTAATGTAGTTTCAGAATATGTATAGCGGTCTATCTCCAAAAATCGAGGAATTCGATAAGAAATAGATGGACAGAGGTCACAAGCAAGGCAGTAAAGCCATTGAGTGACAAGGGGTTACAGGGTGTGGAACCGTTAGAACCAGGGACATTGCTAAAAAGCGTGAACAGAGGAAGAGTAATCAAAAGGTAGAGATTGACATTGCATTCAAATGTTTTGCAGATTAAAGTTGACCGCAAAGCATGGAACCGGAAAAGAGTCCAACAAACGTTCGAGAAAAGAAACTGTTAGCATAGAACTTACGTTTACCAACTCAACTCGACTGTAAAGTGGTGAGACCTCGTTTCCAGTCTAGTACTACGCTTAGATTCATAAAGTTAGGTACCATGGTGTTGGAATTTTTGGGTACCCTGGTGTACTAGTGAGCCAGCCCATATGAACTGACTCATTTTATAGTTCACCAAGAGAAGGGTTAACCAATCAGAAGGCTCAAAATATTCAATGCCGCGTGTGTAAAGGCGGCCATGTTTTTCCCGAATATTGCACTGCCAGCCTTTGATATTGAAGACAGAAGAATTACGGAACAGCTTCTGGTGGTATTGGCGATATAGTCAGATTCAGTAGAGTATCTGACTCGTGAGTGTTAATCTTTAACGTTGTTTCATTGAACAGATTACGTACTGCGCTGTATTCTATATTCATAGACGATGGTGAACTTGGTCAACACATGGCGAAAAGCACATCCGAACAGTCACCATTAAAAAATATTTATAGTAAAGGCACAGGAAGGCGACTTTATGGTGGTGGGAAAGTGACAGAACAAGAAACACCAGATCAGGGCCAATAAAATTGCCGATTTTTCTTTGGATTTTATCAAGGATCACCAGATATATAGAGAGAGCACTAGACCATATGTGAATTATTATTATTTTATTTGATATTACTGGCTCATTGTCATCGTTTTGCAATTTTATTAAAATATTCTACAGTTTTGACTTTTACATTGCTTGCAGCAGTTTTTATTGCTTCCCAGACATCCTGGCTTGAATATTGCTTTTCATTCGCATATACATCTTTTATTTAATGATTTATAAAATGGTTTCTATTGTGTTTAATCGCTTGAGGCCATTGTATTAATTTGATGTCATGTTTTTAATCGAGTTCACCCCAAGTAAGTCAATAAAGTCACCAAGACGAAA
Organism: Acanthosepion pharaonis; assembly: GCA_903632075.3. Classification (NCBI taxonomy): domain Eukaryota; kingdom Metazoa; phylum Mollusca; class Cephalopoda; order Sepiida; family Sepiidae; genus Acanthosepion; species Acanthosepion pharaonis. The sequence continues at coordinate 3,572,466 of CAHIKZ030004677.1, forward strand.
GGAGTTACTGGGCGGAAGGTGAGTTAGAATCAAGATGAACGAGAACTGAGGAAAATTAATCAAGAGGAGAGAAGATAGCGATTGCATTTAAATTTTGGCAGATACAAGTTGGCTGGAAATCATGGACAAGGAAGGGAGTTTCACAAGTGAGAAGTGCAAGAAAAGAATCTGTTAGCGTAGAATTTACGGTTACATCTAGCCAGCTGAAGTGTAAATTGGTGAGACCGCGTCGCAGTCAAGTACTGCATTTAAATTCGAAGAGTCTAGACACCATAGCGGACAGCGATATTTATTCCGCTTATGTACAGAAATGTGGCAAAAGGCCAAAATGAAGAATGAGAAAAAAGATGGTCTTTTGTCTTAACATTAAACTTAGTTAGTCACGATCACTGACCCAAACATACCACAATATTGCTTGCATCAAAAGAACGCATTCTTACTTGCCATTCTACAATATCCACCATAATGCCTCAGTGTCTCTATGAAAATCCTAACTAGTCCCCATATGTACAATTCATAGCAAAGAGCTCACCCGAAACAATTACATGAAAGTATTTATAGGAAAGGCAAAGAGAGGTAACCTTACAGCGTTGGAAATTTACTGGAGCCGAGATGTCAGATTGGGAACAGTAATATTGCTTATTCTTCTTTGGGTTTTATCAAGGAACTCTAGATAAATATCAGGAGCATAGGACCATATATGGCTGCAATATTCTAAGCATGGACGAAGGGTAGATTTATAAATATGTGAGATATGCTCTGAAGAGAAAAAACCGTCTAGTCTGTCAGAGTGAATTAAGCTTCATTGCAACTTAATTAGAAATAAATTCAATATACTCTCTCACACTTGCCTGTTTCAAAGCAGTGGAATTTGCTCTCATGATCAGCGAACTGTTTATAACGGTAAAGCTGTCGCCAGAAACATTTCTAAATATATTTTTGTTGTTAGATTGTATAATTAAATATTTAAATGTAATGATTTTCAAAAATTAATTTAACTGACGCTGTAAAATTAAAAGCTGTATTTTTTATGTAAACTTTAAAATAATTCATTTTTCATGAATTATTTCTAAATCATATCTGCTCTACGAAGTTTATCATATCAACTTGTAAATTTTATAACACGCACGTATAGAAATATTTAAACTGATAACTATACACATAAAATATAATCAGTTAGTGATTATTTTGAAAACATTTATCAGTCATTGGTTTCTCTTTTCAAATTGTTTTAATCAGTAGTAAACTGACATCATATAAATTAACTATTGTTTGCCATTTATTTCTGATTCCCTTCTATATTACCTTCGCCTATATGACAATGATTTCTCTATTGAAGTAGTTATATTATAAAAATCAATAAATGATTGCATATGTATTTAATATAAGAACACCGAGCAGATTCAATACCTATAATAGATTTTATAGTAAGCTGTTGATACGAATTCGGTTATTTTTGTGTAAAACTCATAGAGCCGCATTTCGATATGTGAGGCGTAAAAGTGAGGTTCCCAAGAAGGGTAGACATTAAAAAGAACATGATGTAATATATTCCACGCTTCTCAAAACCTGCTATCTCCCGATCAGAGGACTTACTGCCGGATGTAGTTTATTGTCATACTCAGGGCTGGTTATGTTGATTACGCCAGCCTACTTTCTAAGCTTATGGAACTGTCCACAATCTTAGCAATTTTCTGTATACAGATATTTACTGTTTTTATGTCCTTTATTTGCGTTCACGTAATTGTTTCTGATACCTTGCTTCTAGGTTTCTATGAGAAGAGGTCCCGTTCTAGTTATCCTTTGTGTAACCAAGTTTTTTTTTTCGGCACCAACATCTTCATTTTGTCTTTTCAGTTCTCCGAGGGTGGCCAATTTCTATTTTTTTCTTTATTTACTGGCTTCTCTGTTTGACTTCCTTTTATCATCGATTATTTTTCTTCACGCCAAAGTTAAACAACAAATTGCCTTTGGCAACAATCTCTTCTAATTTACATCGCTTTTCTTTTCATTCTCTTCGACACCAATCATAGTGCCTATACTCTCAAACCTCGCTTGCATATTATTCTACATGTTTTTATGTACGACTGGTACTCTGTGGAAACAGGGGTGTACTCCATATATTTTCCTCGACCGACACCATGAAAGTGTATGGCATCGGAATGTCTCAATGTTATTGTTTTAAACATCTGTTACTCTATTTCGTTATTATTCGCCATTTTTTACTTTCATGCTTTTATTTTTTTAATTCCTTCTTTTTTCTTTCTTTCTTAATATTTTCTTCCGTTTTTTTTTTAATGTTAATATTTCAATATTTTGGCTTTTTATTTTGCTTCTGTCTTTTTCTTTTTGTAAGTCTTCTTCTTTTTTTCTTAATTATTTTCTGCTTCGTTCTTTTTTTCTTTCTTTCTGAATGCTTTCTTTGTTTTTCTTTTTTTTATTAATATTTTCCTTTTATTTGTTACATAATGTTTCCGTCTTTTTCTTTTCCTTTCTTTCTTTCTTTCAGTTTAATTATTTTTGTACTTCTTTCTTTCCTTCTTTGGTAATATTTTCTTTCGTTTTTATTTCTTTATTAATATAACAATATATTTTTACCTTTTTCTTTCTTACATAATATTTCCGTATTTTTTTCTTTTTGTGTCTTTCATTCTTTTTTTCTGTTTGTCTTCTTTTCCTTTTTTTCTTTTTTCATACTTGTCTTCTTTTTTCCTTTCTTTTCATCCTAATTTGAGGTCTTCCATCTTAATTGAGAAAATACTGTCAAGTGCCTAATAAATGGTCATCCGACGTTTAATAGCTGGAGATTCCATTTCCGTTAATTTTAGTAACGAAAAGCAAACAGAAATTTACTTTTATTAATCGTGTCCCGTTAGAACGTGCGCGATCATGGCTCTCCATAATTTCCTATTCTTTGTAGACCTAATCAATGTTTGTCCGCTTAATCTTTCTTCCACTCTTTGATCTACTATCCATTTACGCAACCTAGTTTTCTCGGTTTCCATCTGCCCCTCTTGCCCTCATTTTATGTAGAGAGCTTCAAATTCTTCAAACCTTTCTACATCATGTGAACATGAAATTTCAACTGTCTCTTTCTGACTCTAAGAAAAAGTATTCATTTCCTTTCATTTTATTTAAGACCCTTCATTGCTCACGTGTTCCCTTCATGCCATTCCCAGCATCTTTCTGTAGTATCATATCTCAGTTTCCTATTTATCTGTGAGATAACTGTTGTGGTCCAGTTTAGGACGAAAGGAAGAACAACACGAACCCAAGAGTAGAAATAACGAAGGTATATTACACGAAATAATAATACAAGATGTGGAAGGTGTATGACTGTCAGTCTGGTTTGGAGTGAACTACTATCGGCTCAACTCGATTCGGTATCTAGCCACCCCCCGCCAGGAGGGTTGCATGTGGCACAAGGCCGAGTTTAACGTGGGTTTCCCGAGCCCTCAGGCTCGTCCAAAAAATGTCCGTAGAACCCGTATAAACGGGATCGGGTTGGTCAACCTCCCCGAACGAGACTCTGCCCTTCGGCGGCGCCTCGTCCGGGTTCCTCTCTGCTCACAGGCAGAGAGTTCGACCGTCAAGCTCTTGAGAGGCGTAGTATACATAGTGTTAGGAAGAGTTCATTCTGTAGTTATAGGTAAGGACCCATGACAATAACAACATTCATTACCATATTGGAGTATCAATATCACATAACAGCTGACTACTCCTTTCTTTGCTTTTAACGATTTTTTTCTGTTTCTTAATACCTTGCTCATCTTTCGGAAGGCATCTTTCGCTTTTTCCAATGCACCTCCGGATTTCTTTCTCATTTTTCGTCGTCAAATACTGATTGTATTTCTTTTCGCTTTATTCTTGTGCAAATCGCGCATCAAAGTGAATTATATAATCACGCTCATGAAAATGATTTTCATCACTTTATTTGTATATTTCGAAATTGTTAGTTATTGCTATTGTCTTATAACGTTGATCTGACGTCAAGTCTTTATTTGATCACTAGTCTATTCAACTGTTGACCAGCATCCAGAAACACAACACCACTTTTAGAACGTTCTGTCGTTCGCAACACCTTCTCCATAAGCCGAATGATTCTCACACGATTGCGTTCCATTTTCGACTTTCTTGTTAGCAGAAAGTGACGTGTGGAATCCGCTCCCCAAACCGACTCTCGCAGTATCTATGAGAGGAGGAAGAGTTCATTCTACTTTAGAAGGGTTTACCACGACAGAATGACATTTGTATTCCAATAAAGAGCGATTTTTAATAACATTATAAATAACACTCCTTATGTCATTAAAAAGTAAATACAGAATGCATCTTTTGGTAAACTCACTATTTCAACTAGGTTTTCTTTATTCCTGTTAATTTCTATCACAGTTTTAACATTTACTACTAACCGTCATTGTTTAAATTCGTATAAATCTTCAAGATGTGAAACCAAGTCTTCTTTTTTCTATTGATTGAAACATGATCAGTCCATCTTGCAAGGTTCTGTCATTGGCTCAATAGTTTTACATAGTCTTTTGCACCCGTTGTACGTCTCGAGGTCCTCGACAAAATCCAGAGACAAATCTGCAAGATAATAGGTCCTGATCTGGCATCTAGTCTACAATCGCTACCCAACAGATGTGCTGTGGCCTCCCTCTGTCTCTTCTACAAATATTTTCAGAGCATGTTCCGATGAGCTACTTTCACTAATTCCCGGACTGCATAAGTTTAAACGTTCTACCAGGTTGGCATCTAGGTCCCACCCTTTCACTGTCAAAACGGTTAAATGTAACTGTCTCTTCTACTCAAACAGCTTCTTCTCCTGAACTTCCCGTCTGTTGAACTCCCTTCCCCTTGCTTGCTTCTCCGGTGACTATAATCTTCAAATATTAAAGTGTAATGTCAATCGACACTTGATACCCTGAACTTGTTCGCCGTCCTTCACTGTATCCTTTCCTCAAACACGCCTCTTTACACTTGTTCTCAATCTTCTATAACCCCTTGCATGCTAGGGTCATTCCCGCATTGCTTGGGGTGAATTGCTTAAAAAATGACCTTTTTTCACTGTACAGTTAATTAAAGTGGCGTATCATCTTTTACATGTTACATGCGAAAGCACAATATCTTATTCACCGTTACTCCATATCCATAGAAAGAATTGATAAAAAGCATATTGCTAACTTTTGTGATGTTGAACGGCCTCGGTTGTCACTTTTTCTATGTCAAGCGAAAGCTCTTTATCACTTCCAAAAATGCTCGTTATATTCGAGACTTCGTAGACGCTGGTACTAGAAGTAACGCCTTCCAATTATATCCGCAATAGTAATACTTGTTCAAGTAGTAATCGCCAAATACTATAATGATCAGAAGAGAATCGCGATCCGTATAGTAGCAGTGGATAGACAAGAAGAATAAACAGAATGAACCTTACGCTACTTCGTATTTATTCACTTGTTTTATGCTCACGTGATCTACTTAATAATGGAATCACACATGTTACTTACTGGCGATCTAGTTTTAAACCATAGTGTCAGCAACGACACTTACTCTTATACGGCACTAATCAATCGTAATTTCTTAGTAAAATAAAAGTTTATAATAATTTTATGTTGTTTGCCCAAAACCTTTGCCCACCAGTGTATAATTTTGATCTGCCGTCGATTCTTGATTTAATGATTACTTTATCCAATTGTGGGCCAGCATCCACCAAGATATTTTTTGCAACGTTCGAACGTAAACTGCATAAGTCGCACACGTTTGAGTTTCATTTTTACCTTTCTTAATATTAAAAACCTAACATGTTGAAGCTGTTACTTATTTGATACATTTTTACTTCAAAATAATAAAAATATATTCATTTTAAAAATCCTTTTTAGTGCACCTTCATATGAATAACACTGACATTTGTATCCATATAAAAAAGCATGGCACTTTATCCATGTAAAGAAGCAAGTGACTTCTATCCATATAAAAAGCATTACACATGACATTTTTATCCATATAAAAAGTATGGCACTTGTATCCATATAAAAAAGCATGACACTTGTATCTTTATAAAAAGCATGACACTGTATCGATATAAAAAGCATGACATTTGTAGCCATATAAAAGCATGGCACTTATCCATATAAAAGTGCATGACACGTGTATCCATATAAAAATGCATTGATACTTGTATCCATATGAAAAGCGATTCTTTAAGTAACGTTATTTATATCACAACGCTCATAGTGCCATTTAAGTGTAAATACAAAATGGGTCTTTAGGTCAACTCCCTAATTCAATTACGTTTTTTATTGTTTTTCAGTTTTTATTTTTATCACAATTATATTTATGTTTACAACTAAACGTAAATTTGTATTATTGCAACTCTTCTATATGTTAATTCAAGTCTTATTTTTCCATTGATACAAACATGAACAGTTGCTCTCGTGAAGATCATTTACTGCTATGTCCCTGTTGCCGTCTTATGCCATCAGGTCTTCGTTAATAATCTTAAATATTATGCTCAGAAAGAATATTGCCATTTCCATATCGCTCAGGAATGGAACGGAACACTTTTCGTCAAGTAAGCTCAATAACAGCAAATACGCGTAGAGACCTTTCATGCAATGTCATGCCAGACAACATAATTCCAATTCAAAAACCGGACACTTGAGATATCGAATCATAATCTCTCCTCAACTGAAAATGTAATCGATTTCTAGAAGACATGATCCACCAGTTTCTTTAGTGTAGGAAGCTGATCATAGCAGAATCCATTGCCTAGCTGACAGTTAATGCACATCAAAATATTTTCTTGGAATATCTTAATCTAAAAGCTACCTCCCCTTGCACATTGTCGATTGGTAAATTAAACCCTTATATTGAATGTGGCTAATTTTGATACGAAGCTAAATTTGCCAGCTCATGATTTCTAAAAAAAAGTTCCTTCTTTCTACTCTCTGTTTTTTTTTTTTTTTCAATTTTTTTTTTTTATTTTTTTTTTTTAGATGTCATCTGAATTGACGTTTGCTTCAAGGATATTCGGTGAATTTAAGACCAGTATACCAGGCTGCAAATCGTCCTGTCATTCAAACGTAAAGATTTATTTTATTAGATTTCTTAGGATTTTGTCGACTGCCAGAAATACATTTCCCGTGGGTTGGAGTTCCATATTCATAAGTACGTCTCATAAGTAGATTTCCTCTGTACTGCATTCAGATATTCATCAGCGCGAATCGTGAGTAGCCTTTATTTTGGGCTGTAGTTCCAGATGCGTCACATAACAGACATATAGTATTTCTGGCTCGAGATGCAATCTAGAAAAGTAGTAGAGAAGATTCATTGTAGATATAAAAATATATTCAAATTATATTGTATCCAGGAAGGATGCGAGCCAAATGTAAGCAACATTTTGTGGAGAAACTTAATTTCCCTGTTAAATCTAAGCTTTACATTTGCATTTTAAAACAGTATAAACGTCATTTTCATGTCGATTTAATAAAACGCTACATTAGTAAGCTTTCGCTGTCCTTCTTGGTGTCCTGGTAGCTATCAAAATAATTTTCAGTTTTCACAATTATAAGTTTTATTCTTAATGTGGCTGGTTCACAAGCCGTTTAAGTACATACGCTTTCTTAAAAACTGAAAGAGACTTGCACTTGTAGATATTCAGAAATAAAAAAAAATATCTTCAAATCAACATCATCTATCAAGTAAGAATTAGGACGTTTCTTTCTTTATTTATTTATTTCTGAAAGCACGTTGCGTCTTTGATGTCTTTCCACGCAATCAAAATGGAATAGTCCATTATTTATGAAGTAATGCGAGAAGATATTAAACACTTCTTTCTTATATATCAAATCTGTCTTTTGAAAACTCAGAACATCGGGGACTGACCCCTCGTGTTATCCTCTACCATTACATGAACGATCCCAGCCCTAAAATGGAGTACTTCTGTCATATTTGGCCAAGAGCTGCTCAGTCCTCCATTACCGTCTCAGCCTCCTTCTGGGTGACGAATTATTTTTCACCCTACGCCTCCCTCTCTGACAGACGAAACGTCGTAAGACTTTCATTGCTCTATCGCTATTTCTATAGCAAGTGCTAAGATGAGCTATATTCCTTATTTCAACGTCTAAGTCCCGCCCTGCTACTCACATTGTAGCAAACCACCCCCATTTCCTTTGTATTCCATTGGGGAGGAGTAGGCTGCACTCGAGCAGTAGCTTTTGCGTAGCTGACTCCCAAGAGGATATTTTCCCGATCATTAGAATCTGTTCAAGTCTAGAATTAATCGAAATGTTTTCAGATATCCGCATTAAAAGTGTGCCTCCATAGCCCTCTACCTGCCTTGTATAGGGGGAACCCCACTGTAAAAGAAAAATACTAGAAATTAAAAAAAAATATATAGATACTTTCTAGTGAAAATTACTTTTGATATTGCTCCTAAGAAATCTCTTCCAAAATTCTATTTGATTGTTTCAGTGAAACAGACTTTAAACACTTCTTTCTTTCTTTCTTTCTTTCTTTCTTTCTTTCTTTCTTTCTTTCTTTCTTTCTTTGGTCAGATGACGTATTTGCATCCAAATCTTTCAGCTCTCCTGCAAATTTACACCCAAACTTATCAGCTCCCCTAACATGCAAAATTAAAACAATAACGTCGCATCCAGCTTATGAAAAGATTATCAATATTTACTAGGGGTACCTGTGGAGTTTCCACTGTTTTACAGTTTTCAATTTAAATTAATAGTTTTGAGGTCTCCTAACTCCATGGAATGTAAAAAATTTATAGTGCTTAATAGCCTACTTAACAATTATATTATTACGTAGTTCTATCTGGCTGATATTTTCACAGCAGGGCCAGCAATACAATAATAATGGAAAAACGAAAAGGACATACCAACTAAAGAACGAACTAAAGAAGGGAGGGCACGGTTTTCTTAATTGGATTTTCTGATGAATTTTAATTATTAAGATAATGATTGAACAAGCAAATGGAGAATTCTACGGCAATAAAATATCAGTAGAAATTCACCTATCGTATCGTTAAATGTTTGAGCTTAACAACTTAAAAAAAATTAAAACCATGAAAAGATTTGAAATTTCCAAATTTTCCCATTTCAGTGAAACAGAGTTTAAACACTTTCTTTCTTTCTTTCTTTCTTTCTTTCTTTCTTTCTTTCTTTCTTACTGAAACCACGTTGCGTCTTTGATGTCTTTCCACGCAATCAAAATGGAATAGTCCATTATTTAAGAAGTAACGTGAGATGATATTAAAAACTTCTTTCTTTCTTTCTTTCTTTCTTTCTTTTCTTTCTTTCTTTCTTTCTTTCTTTCTTTCTTTCTTTCTTTCTTTCTTTCTTTCTTTCTTTCTTTCTTGCTTTCTTTCTTTCTTTCTTACTGAGACCAAGTAGCATCTTTGACATGTATTTCTACACAATCCAAATGGAATAATTCATTATGTATATGGTATTGGCAGGAGACGATAAACACTTCTACCTTCCGTTTCTTTATTTCTTGCTTTCTTTTTCTTTCTTTATATTTTCTTTCTTTGTTTGTTTGTTTCTTTCTTTCCTTCTTTCTTTCCTTCTTTCTTTCTTTCTTTCTTTCTTTTTTTCTTTCTTTCTTTCTTTCTTTCTTTCATAAAAACAAGTCGCATTTCCCATGATATGTAATTTCTGTCTTTTCACCCGATCAAAACGGAATAATCAATTATTAATGTGGTATTGGCAGGGCATATCGGTCACGGGAACTAACTAAAGAACTAACGATCGAAGGGAGAGACAAATAGAATTATAATAGAAATTTTCAATATAAACTTCTCCCTTGTCAATGCCCTTAATTCAGCAGAAAATAGTTATCACATAAATCGAATATTATACAGTGATAATGTCAATAACATTCTTTAACCTACGTACGTGTTTGGCTGCTTACAATTCTCTTCTATATCTCTACAGAAACACGATAATGAATTTTTAAAATCAATATATTTCTTAAAGCTTTTATTTTATTTTTAATTTCAACTTATAGATTAAATTTAATATTTCCAATAAATAAAATACATTACAATATTTCAAATATAATCTAAATTGACAGGAAGTAGTCTTTGTATCGAATATCACTAAAAATAGCAGGTTTTAGCGCTATTTTAGCCATTTGTCATCACAATGCAATTCTCTTTATTAAAAATATATTTTTGAAATTTTATTTAAAAAATTTTAGCTGATTTAACGTTTAATTAATCTGATTTGAAACGAGTATTACTTTTAGTTTAAAATATCGTTGAAATACATTTAACCCGGAGTAGATATTTATTTATGGTAGTGACTGCTTGACTGACAGGCGGAAGTTTATCTATTTTTCTTCTATGGTGGACATATCTGTAAAATGATTTGATGAATATAACGTGACCGCCTTTTTATATAATTATTAATTACCTAATAATCTTAACAATTTAGGAGAATATTCTCCGTAATCTAATTTTTTCAGGAATGTTTGGTAATGTGGCTTTAAATTTACTGTAATTACTGCTCTTAATTCATACTAATGTCGTATATTTACAAAATAACAATATTTTTTCACTTAATAACAATATATCCTAGCGGGTAGAAATTAATACAGAAATTTAAAAGATTTAAAACATTATAAATTGATCTAATTAATTTTTTATTTTAAAATGAAAATTATTCAAGCGAAAATTTATTATTCATCGAAAACAAATTTTTTCGAAGACAATAGTGTCCATAATACATATATCTTAATCATAAAAGCAATTAAAAGGTTCTCTAATTAAATAATGTCTTAGTTTTATTGCATTTTTATTGTAATATTCAGGACAGATTTTCGGTAACTAGGGGTCCTCTATTATAAAAAAAATGATGATTTAAATTCTCCAAGGAGTTTTGCGTATAACTAATGTAGGCATTAAACGGTACAAATTTAATTTCTCAAAATTTCATAAAATTGAATGATTGGTAATAGACGCAAAAAAATGTTTTCCCTAAGATTTTATATAAAAAGAAATATTTCTAAAATAATTCCATTCATTTGTGAATAATTCTTTAAAGTTTCATTAAAATCCGACAATTATTTGTTTTTTGAAAGAATTTCCAAATCAATGTATTTTTCACCGCCAAAAACGATACTAAAATTTCCTATATTAATCGTTGGCAACCACTGCAACAGCTAAAATAAGAAAAACAAGATATTTAAGCAAAATTCTGAACGTTCTAAGAATGGCAAAAATTATAATTTAATAATCAAAATATTCCTTTGGTCTTTACTGTTAGTAATAGCATAAAGATATGGAAATTCTGTTTTTATTAGGTTTTTTGGCATTTTTGTAATCATTTTTTTTACCGAATCAATTTCTCTCTCTTTCTCTCTCTCTCTCTCTCTTTCTCTCTCTCCCCATACACACACACATATTTATATGTGTGTGTGTGTGTATATATATATATATATATATATATATATATATATATATATTCATGAATTATTCACACAAAAAACAAATGCAAAGGTTAATGATTTAATTGGCGAGAAATCCATCGTCGCAAACAATTCAAATAATATACAAAACCTCGAATCCGTTATGAATGAATTGATCCTTGTTTCTATAAATTTCTGCCGTATTAGTTCTTATTTTTTACTACAAGCTTTCGTCTGTTCCTACAGACATCTTCAGGTATGGAATAGATGTTGTTCTTGTTTTTTCTCTTAGTAATAAGAGGACAACGAAAAATATGTATTGTTGTATCCGAAAATGCTATTGGAAATGAGTTATTGTTTTTTGGGCGCGCAGTAGCAACGCTGAGTTTGATTTTTAAATTTTTTACAGTTGTGCGTTCATGTACAAATATGGTGATATACGAATTTTTTTACTGGTAAATTTTTCTGTCAAAGTGGCATGAACTATATTGTTCAATAATTACAGTAATGTCGCACTTATTATCCAAAAGTCGAACTTGGATCAGTTATTTTAATTACAATAAACGTGCAATCAATTTACAAATTCATGAATTATACACACAAAAAACAAATGCAAAGGTTAATGATTTAATTGGCGAGAAATCCATCGTCGCAAACAATTCAAATAATATACAAAAACCTCCGAATCCGTTATGAATGAATTGATCCTTGTTCCTATAAATTTCTGCCTTATTAGCTTTTATTTTTACTACAAGCTTTCGTCTGTTCCTACAAACATCTTCAGGTATGGAATAGATGTTGTTCTTGTTTTTTCTCTTAGTAATAAGGGGACAACGAAAATATATGTATTGTTGTATCCGAAAATGCTATTGGAAATGAGTTATTGATTTTTGGAACAGACGAAAGCTTGTAGTAAAAATAAGAACTAATACGGCAGAAATTTATAGAAACAAGGATCAATTCATTCATAACGGATTCGGAGGTTTTTGTATATTATTTGAATTGTTTGCGACGATGGACTTCTCGCCAATTAAATCATTAACATTTGCATTTGTTTTTTGTGTGAATAATTCATGAATTTGTAAATTGATTGCACGTTTATTGTAATATATATATATAAATATATATATATATGTTAATTAAAGAATATTAAACACTTAAAATCCCATAGCTAATAATTTTTATTTCATGAGAGAGCTCTAAATAACAGCAGCTCCAATGTTCAAGACTTAAAAACAAATCACAAATCTTTGGGATTTGTTTGTAGGTCTTGAAGTAGGTCATGAAATAAAAAGTATTACTTACGGGATTTTAAGTGTTTCATATTATTTAGTTAATAATAATTTTGGTCTGTCCTTTGACATAGATCTCTCCTTGGATGTATATCCTACTTGAAATTCCATACGGATTACCATATTGTATCATTATATATATATATATATATATATATATATATATATATATATGATACACTTGTTTATTTCAAAGTTCATATCTGCGAAATTTTTTCTTGAAAAGTAAACAAATTTATTTCTAAATAATTTATGGAATTGGTTTATAATCGGACATTATCTCTTGTAACTGTAAACTTTATATCTAGTGAAGTATACGCCTATGATTTCTTTTTTAAATACTGAAATCTGGGAAGTTTGAAATACTCTACAGTGACATCATGTGCAATGGTTATTAGAAACGAGGATGCACAAAAATAATACAAATTGGTTAATGAAAATGACTGCGATTGTCGAAAGTACTTAGAGAAAACAACAAAATGTAAACATCGGACAGTTTAACCACAACTTCTAGCACAATACTTAACAACTTGTCCGAAGAATGAAAAATACATTGAATAATTAAACAGAACTTATTGTTTCTTATTAATCAAACTAAATTGCTGCCTAAATATTCCTTATTCATATATATTTTTGGTATTTTTGGCTTTTGTTTTAATCTCCCAGATATGTTTAGAAAGCAATGTGCTATTCACATATTTATAAATGGTGTTTTGTATGCGTAATTTCTTTGTTTCCAGATTCCTCCAGTTATTCCTATGCATATGTTTTCCGTTATCTGCTGATTTTATATTGGCTTGGTATATTACGTTGTATTGCAAGCAATTGCCGTTTAAAGGACATTTGCTCTTTGTTCTGAAGTTAGATGTGGGTTTGATTTGTGCGGGTGGTTTGTTGGTTGTTTTCCTCTTTTGCCTTTTTATTATTTGTGTCATGTTCTCCGTGCAACTGCAGCTGATATTTATTGTGTTATTGTTGAATATCTTGTGGAGAATGATTAATGCGAGGAAGTTTTTGTATATGAGTTTAATGAATATTTTTCCTATGTTTGTCTTCACGTTTTTGTTTTACGTTGGGTTGAAATATATATATATATATATATATATATATATATATATATATATATATATATATATATATATATATACACTAATCCGTTGGTATACGCCAAGCGAGTCCTATTAACACAATATAGGATTTAAAATATTAAATGTTAAAACTGCCTCACAAAAAGCGCTCAATTTTTATATTTAATTAAACAGAAGTACAAGTCGAATTAAGATACCATTAGTTAATTATCATTTTCAACAGCGGATTTTAAATTTAAAACTCGCATGATTTTTAGAACTCTTTATGTTTAACCATAAACAGTTTGAAAAAGCCTTTTATGTTTAATCGTTTACATTTAACCATAAACAGTTTGAAAAACCCTTTTTTTAATCCTAAAATTTAAAATATATATAGTCATCCACAGACAGACTGTTTCGCTGTATCACAGCTCATCAGTGTGACTGAACGTCCGGTTGCCTCTAGCTATGATCGAAACCTGACTGAATTGGCGTCTCTCGGGGATTCTACCACTAAGCCTTCGGCGCACGACAGGAATGAAGGTGAATTTAAGTGTATTTATTTTTAGATTAACACACAGTGACTGAGGTAACTCGATTCAATTTACCGAAGAGTCTTGTATTACGCTTGTATGTATGTGTACAGAAGAAGAATTAAGGTGAAAAATATCTATGCACTAGAAAGTGTCTTTAATTCCGAAGAAACTTAAGTCTCAAGGAAAACGTTCGCAGAGAAGAACATGTAAAAATCGGAGTTTTTAGAACTTTCATTCAAACGCACTTCTACCAATATAATTCAACCATAATTTTGATTTTAAAATGCTACACTCATAAAAAAGAAAATAGCTCACTCAGAACGGAAATTCTAGAGAGTGCCGCCATAGGATATTACCCAAATATTAATCTACGCCCAGGTTTTTCCCCATTTCACCTTTCTTAACAAAATTACTGCTCTCACAAACAAATGTACACAACAGATTCATAAAATCAAAAGAAAATGGTTGAATATATCAACACAGATATAATGACAATATTCTCCACACGTGACAAATACTGACGTTATTTTCAGTTAACAATATGAAAATAGCGTTCTCTACATTCCAGTTGATAGGAACACTCTTTTTTTGTTTTTATTAGTTACCTTGTTCAATCAAATTCATTTCGTATTTTGCTTTGATAAAGTCCACATTGGACGAAACGCGTCAGCAATAACTACAGTTTTCCGATTGTCAATTTTATTCATAAATATAATCGCCGTCACGACTCAATCAGAACTCGAACCGCGATAAATCACATCGACAGAAATGTAAGGTTATTTCTCATCACTTCCTGCGATGAAAGAGAATGCAATTTTGTATCGAGGTATATTGTAGGAGAAGCGTATTCTCTTCGACAAAGCAAATAGAGTAGTTTGTATCACCTCAGGAGATAATGGTTAGAATAAGTCGCAAAAGCATTTGACGTATGTTTTTTTAGAAATTATTTTGTAGAAGCCCCAATAGCCAAGTCGGTCCCCTAATGCGAATCGCATTAAACCTATCGTATAGTGTGGCGAGGTGTTTTGATCATCGATAGCATGGAAATCTGGGCGACTGTGGCGTTAAAAGCGTTTTCAGAGAATCAGCCGACACTACACTGAACCAGTAAAGTGGGTTAGATAAAGCTGATGGATGTAATTTCAAATGATAATTTTTCAGTTGAATTTTGTTAGGTACGAGTCTACGGATGATTATTTGTTTATTCACAAGTCTTGTTATATTCCTAACATCCTTCTTTGATAAATAGATACCTGGATCCTCTTATAAACAATGACTGATTTGATGTATGTAAAATATATTTCACGGTATTTTACGCAGCACAAGACAGATAGATAGATAGACAGACAGACAGACAGACTGGGGTAAAAGGCGAAAATGAATAATTTTTATAAAGCCAGAAAGCATTATTTAAAGATAGCAACCAAAACTTTACGCATGTTTTAGTTGTATGGCACTGCCAAATGTGCGATATAATTTTCTACTTTAAAAGACTATATCTGTTATCTCTGAACAATGTTGGCAGTTCAAGTGGATATAAATTCGGAATAATCGATGGGTTTTTATAACAGCAGGTGGAAGGATACAAAATGAAATATGAGATTATAACAGACAGCTTCCATGGATGATCAGTTTAAATAGTTTCTATTTTACCAAGAATATGGCGTTCGCTGTTTTAGATCGTTGTCTCTAAATTGAAATCTGATCTTAAAGAAGTTAGATAAAAAAAGGGTCTGATTGATAAGTATATTTGAACATGATAAATCGTAGTTTTGCAAATAGTTCAAATGCATACTAGTTATCACTGATTATATATATATATATATATATATATAAGTGAACATTGAAGTTAACACTTAGAGGCGACAGGCTGTTTTATGCTAGAAACGTGGCCTGATGATTGCGTCTAGTATTAAACAGCTTGTGGCCTCTAAGTGTTGATTTCAATGTTCACTTTTATAATTATACACGCTCTCTGATATTGAGCACTTCATCCCATAAATATAGCATACCTTAAGACTATATTTCTTCATATATATATATATATATATATATTATTATTCGCAGACAGTACTGTTTCGCTCTATGAGAGTTATACAGTGCGACTAGACATCCGAATGCCTCAAGCCAGGGTTGAAACCCAACCGATGTAATGTCAGTCGGAGTTTCTACCACTGATCTATCTTTATTCGACAGAACGAGGCAGCTAAATCTCGCCTATTGTTTTTACAAATGTAAACAAATATCAATTAGCCGGAGTGCTGAGATATATATATATATATATATATATATATATATATATATATATATATATATATATATATATATATATATATATATATATATATATATATATATATATATGATAAAATATAGTTTTAAGGTATGCTATATTTATGGAATAAAGCGCTTAATATCAGGGATAGAGCGTATGTAAATATAAAAGAGGACGTTGAAGTCAACGCCCTGTTGCGCCAGTCTGTTTCATGCTTAAACATTAGTGTACAGCGATTTGTGTTGTGTTTTCGCTTGACTATTTATATATACAAGTTTGTGATACATTGTAGATAGTCTGTTGTATTGTTCTAATGGTTATTTTGGGAAAGGTAACGTTTATGTTTCGAATTATTCTAGGGTCTGTTGGGTGAAAGTAATTGTGGATCCGGATAGAGTTTTTGCCTGTTTATAGTGTTGTTTGTTAATTTTATATTTATTTATTATTGATCATGTTATTGTTGTTTCTTATTGTGTTTATGAGTGCGGTCATGGTTTATTAATTTCTACTTTTATTTACATAATTTATTTACTTATATATTGGTTTTGATTCATTAAGTTTACTTTTTTGTTTATTTAATTATTTTTTTTCGTGTTCGTTATTCACTTCTGGTCTTCCGGAAAATATTGTTTCTTCCGCTACAATTAAAATGGTGTCTCATTAAACAATCATAGCTCTACAAAAAGAGTCTGCAGCCTTCAAGTATCTTCATGACTTCTTCTCTTAGCTGTCTGCGGAAAAATTCTTAGGCGGTCTCTTCGTCGGAGCACAAATAAAGAATATCACAGAGTGCAAGGAATTCCACAAGATCCTGACTATGACGTAGAAAACAGCGTAGAACAGCTTTGTTACATTGATTCTGGACTTGCTGTGGAACCACAAGGCCGAAAAGTATGTAGAGCTTGTTGAGATCCTGATGAAGAACTACAGCAAAATGGGCTGCAGTTTCTCCTTCAAAGTCCATATATATGACACTCATCTTGATATATTCAAGTGGAACATGCAGGCTAGGGCAGGTTGATTTTTCACTTTTTTTTTTTAGAAAATCAAAAAGAATAATGTACCGAAAATTGCGTATAGACCTATTAAGTACTGACACAAAAAATTAGATCTGACACTTCAACGGTCTTTTGAGCATTTGGCATCAAAGATCGTAGAGAAAAATGCACTGAAAAATCCTCAATTTTGCAAGATTTGGTCTAAATATTGATGAGAAAACCAAAAAATTTCAGTATTTAAATCAGGGAATGTTGTTATTTTATTTTATCAAAATGAAATAAAACAAAGAAATTATAACTAAACTTCAAATTGAAAACATGCTCCCCCATTATCAGTGACGACTTTGAAATGCTGTTTTTTTTACCTCATGAATTAAGCAGTAATAGTTGAATACATTAAATTGTTTTTCTATTATGAACAAAAATACAACAAACAAACAAATATGGAAAAATAAATAATTTAATAGGCCTTAATATATAGAGTCAAATAGCTCAATATAAGAGCCCTTCGACAAAAATGATGGTCTCAATTTCTGACACAAAACGTTTGCTATTATGTACTTGTGCCTTGCTTCAAAGCCATACACAGATTCAGAAGCTTCTATTGTTAATTTGACTGCCCGTTCCACGTCTTGAGAATGTGAGGGCAAATCTGGCAAGTCAAGCTTCATAACATTTAATAATGATTCCCGAAGTTCACTTTCAGAAAATTCTTCTGTTAGTGGTGGTTCAGAGATTCCACTTAATGACAGATCTTTTAACTGTGTCCAGTGCATGGCTTTAAAATTTATAGTTGTGATTCTTTTTAATCTTTTTTTGGATTGCTCCCCACTCTTGAAAGAATATAAAAATTAATTTGAGTTATTTAAAAAAATGCACTCTGTACTGCTTTAATATTTATGGTGAAATTAGATAAAATCCTTAAAATGATTCTATAAATCGGCATAACTAATTTAGTCAGTTTTATATGAATAAAAATGGCCAAAATTCTTTTTATAGCTTCTTCCCTCACTTCCAGTTCATCAGATTTGACCAGTGAATATAAAATATTTTCAGGCAGTAAGGCGAAAGCATTGTATTGTATATTCTTCAATGTGATCTATTGGATTTAATATGGTTGCTTCCTAATACTTTGGATCATATTGAAAATATACATTTGCTGATTGTGGAACTTATCTCTTTTAATTTCAAACCAGAAAATGGCATATATATTCACAATAAAATTTATTAAACTATGGAGTTTGGTTGAAATATTTTGTGGGTATGCACCACGAGTCCATAAACACATCAGCCTGATGGCTAAAGTTAACCACCTTGCCTGGTTTAATGGACCAATTTTCCATGATGCAAATCTAGATTCCACCTTACCTCTAAAAATACCCACTGTATATTCATAAAGGAGTCTTTGGTCACAGCTAAGGGTATCTGCATTTTCAATTTTAAAAATAGAATCCAGAGTACTACCAACAGCTGAAAATGATATTTGGGGTAAATTATGGTAATCATTTGCACATATTTTACCCAGTGGACCATTGAATGTGATAGGGCTTTTTGTGTTACCATCTACATGTTTAAAGAGAGCTCTAAACGGAAGTTCATTTTTATGCAAGGAGCAACCAATTGTGTGAAGATTATTGTTAATTTTTTCTTTCTAGAAGTGTAACAAGTCCACCTTCACAGCCAGTATTGGCATTAGTGTTGTCAACAAGGATAGCCTTGATAGTGCTTACACTTTTGAATTCATGCAAGACATCAGCCACTTGCTCGGCAAGAACAGTACCAGTTGTACCAATATTAGGAAGAACTCAATGTGTCAGATATTCACTTTCATATGGCATCTCCTTTGTGACAGTCAAGTGGCGTTCTGGTCCTTTGGTTTTGTTTTCAGAGTTTTCTCTTCATTTTCCTCCACTATTTCTTTGTACATTAGTGTCTTTGTCAGTTCCACCATCAACTCCAATACAAAGAAGATTTTCCACCTTTTCATCATGCCGTTGATAGGCATTCGTCTTCACTTAACCATTGCTCTATCAATTTTACATTTATCTATGTAAATATCTTTTATATTAATATTGGGGATAAGAAGGCCTATAGCCCTCAAATCCAAGAGCAAGGCATTGCCAAGGCTGGCCCCATGATTGGAAGATACATCACCCCTTATAAACTCAATAGCATACCTTAAAATTTTGCTAAGGCTATATGGCCCTTTGGGATGACTATCTGGTTGCAAATATTCATCTTCTGCTTCTTCACTAGGAGAAGATGAGAAGGAATGGGAAGAAATATCACCCTGGATATATAATGTTGAAGCTATCGGTGATGAATCTAAATTCTTTTGTTGGCTTAATCTCTGTATTTCTTTTTTACATCTTTTTATAGCACTTTTATCCGTTGGTCCAAGCTGGAAAATGCCCTTGGGACCTATTTTGAACCTCTGATCTTTCAAATATTCACGGTCTTCCACTGGCATCTGAAATATCAGATTTTACTTATCTTAAAAATGCCTCTAAACAGATTAAAATAAAAATTATTTTACATGAAAAATAAAATGGAAAAAATTACTTTTTATATTTCTTTAAATAATATAAAAAAAATGTGATTTCATTCAAAATTCGCATGATTTTAATATTACGTTGTTTCCATCACAAATACATTAAAAAAACAAAAATAGAAAATAACTTACTTTCTGTTTCATAGCACAAGTGCAGATTATGTGCTTTTTCTGGCAATTTTCTTTGTTGCATTTAATATTAGGATCGTCACAACTTAAAACTGGCAGTTTACATGAACAGGACGAAATATCAAATAACGTGTCCAGCTTTTCCTTCAAGAATTTCTTTTAGGCACCAGGGAGAGATTTCAAATTTATTTGCTTTGCCTTCTGGAAGCATAGAATTTTCACCTTGTTCACAATACTAATTTCATTTAATAGAGGTAAACGGGGATTAACAGCCTTCCAAATATCTATTATATCTTTTGCTATGAATTTACAAATAGCAAAACTTGAAAGGTAGGGATAAGTATTCATTAAAAAAAAGCTATATTGAATAATTTGTCGACAAATTGGGGGGCTCTGTTTTATCTAATGGCGAAGGTGGACCTGGACCTGAAAATTTAATTGCATCTTTACTACGAGTTGAAATTGAAGTGCTTTTTCCTGCCATTTTTATTAAAATATCTGAAAAAGAAAATATATGTATTATAAGAGGTTACACAAATGAATATTTTTCAAAATAAATTTGAAAATAAATTTTGAAATACATAAATTTTAAAAGTAATGTTTTGTTTACTTACCTAAAAGTAGAGTTAGTTCTGAGATTAACTTATAAGCAGGCCTTTTAATGAAACACTTTGAAACTATAAACAAATTACAATAAATATAAAAGTTGTATTTTTTTTAAATAGTTAAGTTTATTTTGATGAAAAATAAAATAGATATTTGTGCTAGTTAAAAGCGTAAACAGTAAAAAAAAAAATAAAACGAACTTACGAGAGGGGGTGATTACTACCGGTAAATACCGAAAAAATATCCAGTAAAAAAGGTGCCGTTCATAAGTAGTTATTTGTATTTGAAACTAAATGTTTTAGTGTATTTTATTTTTTTACTTTTAGTAATTTCATTTAATTTATTAAGAGAATAGATAATAAACTTAAAAATATCCATTATTAAGCGGATTTTCTTCTTTACTTTTCGTTAAGATTCGGTTTTAATTTAACCGTCACATGTTTTCGATGACACCGATATAATGATAAAAATCGCAATTTATTTTGTCTTTAAGTTCAGTTGCTCAAATAGATACGAAGTTTTGAAGAGAAATATTTTTTGTGGTAATTTTTGACGTTATTTTGCAACTTTCCCCGAGTTATTCTTTTTATAGTTCCAAAATCGACCCACCGTAAATTGCAGGCGGTACTCAGAGGAGCAAGTTGGGCGCTTCAACTAGGATATATTTGACTTTGAATGCCTCTACCAAGGATCATATAACGAAAACATGATGAGTAACTATATTTGGGGTCTGACTCGTCAATGTAAATTGCAGTATAAGCGTAAATCATGAAAAACAATTCACCCGTAACTTTTTTGTGGTTTCCCTAAATAAATAAATGCTACGTTTGAATTATATGTCGCTTTGTTTCTACTTTGTGTGAACGAGAATGTTCGCATTCGCCAGTTTTCTCATTGGGAATAGGTAAATTTCAAAAATATCATTATCCTGATCACAAAAGTAAAGATTGAAGAAACCATTAGCCATTTTCTATATTTTTGAAGTGTAAACAAATAGGAAATAATAGTTGCTAACCAAGGACAAAATCGTGTTAAAAATTGTTATAATTGATTTCTTTTTATGGTTTATCTACCATTACGAGGTTATTTAAAACCGAAAAATGTTTTTAGATTGTAAGAGTTTCTTAAGATAATAATAATGTACTCATACAACTTCTAATAATTAGCACATAGCATGATTTACTGCTCTAGATTTCTTTAAATTATTTTTCGCAAACAGTAAAACGTGAACACAAATATGTCATCTACTGCTCAGCAACGAATGATTTTGGTACAGAAAGCGGCATTTCAAATATCTAGGAGACATACTGAAGAAAGTGGGCTTGGAAAATTTTACACTCACATGAGTTATGGACGGCAAATGGACAGAGGTACGTTGCGGGTCCGTTACTCTTATGTAAATGGATAGCAGAGAGGGGAGTGGGTATGATGTTTAAAAGACTGATATTACTAAGAGATAGACGAGAAAGGAAATTGCGTCGAGTGATGATCGCCCATGTCATTGTTTTAATAATTTTCTCCCAAGAAAGGCAATAAAGCAACAAAGACGCAAGTGGTTACTGAGTATAGGAGAATATGAGAGAAAAACAAAATTAAAGGATAGAGAAAAATAAAAGAACAACAGTTAAGAAAACAGAAGATAACGATTGACATTGCATTTAAATTTTTGAGGATAAAAGTTGATTGGAAAGCAAGAAGCCGGAAGAGAGTTCCACAAGCAGGAAGTGCGAGAGAAGAAACTGATAGCATAGAACTTACAGTTATATATAATCATTTCAACTTGTTGTGATCATGTCGAGAATCTAGTAATTCTCTTTAACTCATAAAATCTCGATACCATATAGGAAAGTTCATCAGAATTTCATGAAAGTATTTATAAAAAAGACACAGGGAAGCTGCATTACGACGACGTGAAAGCGACTATAAACGAAATACCTGGTCAAAACAAATAACATTGTAGATTCTTAACTATATTCTACTAACAATCTCTAAATACATATCAAAAGCTCCAGACCAGATGTGACAGCAATAGTGGAAGCGTGGAAGAATGGTAGATTTAAAATATGTGAGATTGTATTGAGAAAAAAATTATCTAGCATGACAGAGTAAAACAGTTCCTTAGTAGCAGAAGATGAATCATTTGATTCAATATAATTTTCCATTTCATGTCAGTGGAAAATGTTAGCCCGGGAAGATGAAATGATTCTATCACCTGGAGGTTAGCATCAGCCATGTGGATGAAAAGCAAAACTGTTCTCTCAGAAGTTTAAAAGACTGCAGTTTCGTTTCGGAAGCGTTAAAATTACCAAGCCGTCCATTGCACCAGCTATCAAAATAATATGTGTCACTTTTTCAATGAGCTGCCAATATAACCTTATCAAACTCCTCAGACTTACTATTAAGACAGGGTTAAGTAGTTATCTGATCAACATCAGGAAAGTCGTTGATGAAAATTAGAAACAAACTTAAATTCAAGCATAGAGCCTTGCGAGACGCCTATGTAAGTGCAAATCGACCTTAGAGAGTGGTCATTCAGGACAACTTTCATTTCGCGATTTGATAAGATTGAATCAGTTAAAAAAATTCCTCCACAAAATACCATAAGTTGTGAAGAAGACTAATATTCCAAACCCTGTCAAATTCCTTCGAGATCTCCAAAGCTACAACCCGAGCCCCACTATTCTTATCTAAAGCTTGATAGACTCTTTCAACAATAATTGTTAATACATCAACACTTGATCTACAGAGGCTGAAACCGTATTGCTTATCTGACCCTGCGAGCTGAAATGCTTAGCTAATTCAAGAGGAGAACATGACTGCCTGTACGGAATTCCGTGCAGCTGCGGAAAGAAATATAAAGGGGAGACCACCTGCCCTTAACACCAAAAAGCTGTAACACGAGGGGAAGTAGAAAAATCAGGCGTGGCTGACCACATATAGAGAGAAAAGAGAGATCACCGCCCTCTGTGGAATCAGATGGAATTCATAGACAAAGAACATCATTGGAAAATTTGTAAACTTAAGGAATCAGCACATATGTTAGGCCACAAAAATATCCTGAGCCGATCAAGCATAGGAATGAACACAATATGGGAACTAGTAATAAGGAGTGTCAGAGAAAAGCAATAATAACAAAGAAAATTTGCAATATGAGTTCTGGTAAAAAAACATGCAATGATAACAACAAAAATTTCAATATGAGCACGGGTAAAAATGGCTGCTGAAGACATTATGTTCATAAATCCCAAAAATTCATACACAGATGTCCTTAAGGACACATGGCACAGTTGATAAAAGTATTGGTTGGATCCAGTGACAAGACCCAAAGAATTGTGAGTTCAATAACTGGTTAAAGCATTGGAGAACTTTCAGGGGGAAATTAACAGGAGATACCTGATAACTGACATCCATTAGACATGTCACGTGGAACTAGAACAGTCTATCCCAACGAGCGAAATAAATGGTTCAGTTCGACATTCCAACCACCTGAAGAAGGCTGGAGCATACAACGACCGGAACGTTGTGAAAAATATGGCAACAAAGATGAGGACAATAGTCCGAATAATGTTGATAGCTTACATAATACCGCATCTCAGAAATATAGGCAGAAAATTCAAGTTTGATTAAATCCAATAATAATTAGAAGGCTAGTTAGAAGGATTTGATTGATTGAGTTCTTAAAGCCTAAATATACACGAGATTTCCAACAAGCAAAACAACTTACACTATTACAAAGCCACCATTAGTCACGAGAACCAACCTTGTTAGAGGCTATATGGTACCTATACGGTACCTCATTCTAGCAGGAAACAAACAAAGCCTCCCTGATGACATGTTTGAAATTATTACGAGCAAACACAAAGAAGTGACTCTTGAGTTCGAAACTATGACCCTGATACAACCCGAAAAAGTGATTTCTGTGACCTGCAGTGGAGAAAAAGACTGGTGTGAACCATGGACAATATTCTGGTTTCATCTTCTATTTCTGAGAAGGTACAAAGCATCGATATCGGCTTTAACCCAAGAAGAAACAATTCTCAATAGGAAGTTTAAGAATATCAATCCAACGGGTGTCTCGAAGAAAATCACGAAATAAATCTCAATCAGTACGCTGGTAACAGAAAGTATTGTGAATAGGAGGTTCCAGTCTAACAGACGACACAAAAGAACTATCAACAGGAACTACAAACTAATCCGAATTGCCAAGAGGACAGAATTGTGATATTCAGCAAGCGCCAGAGTAGGTAAGGAAGCAAATTAATTATAGAATCATGTTGCTCATAATTATTAGGGAAACTAGTAAGGAAATCCGCTGTTTGACTAAAAGACTGAGCAAAGGTAAAACTGAATGTCTGAATACCAGCAATATCAGTAATATTAGAATGCTTAAGTCATTTGACGTGATGAGCATTAAAATCACCAATCACAAAAATATTTACAAATGAAAATAGAGAAAGAGTTATTTCTATATTATCAGACATATTGTTTAATATACTCCAGTCTTGAGAAAAAGAAGTGCAATAAAGGAAAAAAGGGGGGAAAAAGGGACCTGAAGCAAAGGTTGAGTTGGGTAGGTGATTTTAGACAACCTTTCTTTCAATTGTAACTGTAATAAAAAAAATCATGAAGGTTTTATACCGATAGTATGGAGGCCGAGGTGCCCTGTCATAAGAAGATAAGAAGATTAGGTTTTAAGAAGAAAAAAGGCCAAAATAATTATCATTATCTATCATCTATGGCAATACAAACTGGACAGAAGGTGACAAAGCTTACAGCATAATGTGCCCTCAGGGTTGCACACCGGGAATAAATGCAGGAACGCCACACTATGCGCAACATAGGACTACGAATACTCTGATATTATCCGACTGTTAAACAAAGCAGCCTCTTTTATCACTAAGTGAAGGGACACGTGGCATAGACGAAGAAAGTATAACGTTATTTTATAATTTTAATTGAAATACCTAAAAGACACTTAATCATGGCGGCTGTTTAGCTATGGCGTAGAGGGTACTGTTCATTTACAGGTTGTACAATTTAAATGAATCTGTAAATTAACAAAACTCTTTTGAACTGCTATTTTAGACCCAGGGAAGGATATCATAAAACGAGCATGTAAGCAACGATGAGGTCTTACAGAGAGGTTGCAAACAAGGAGGAGGCTTATACTTAATATCAGGAAGAGGTAGCTGAAGTTTCTGAGACACATAATGAGGAGGTAGAGCCTGGAGAATCTGATACTCACAGGTCGAATAGAAGGGAAAAAGAAACAAAGGAAAACAACGCGTCACATTCCTGGCGGACTTAAGCAAGTGGATGACAGAATGTGGTCTGGGAGGAGGAAGCAGAGGGAAGGAACTTGTTGAGAGCTGAAAGGGATAGAAAGAGGTGGAGAGCCATGACCGCCTACGTTCTGAAACAAAATGAATCATGCCACATAAAAAGAAAGAAAAAAAAAGATTTTAGACCCTGGGTGTCATAGAAAGTATCTGTTCTTAAGAAATATATATAGAGATTTTATACTTATTCACTAGATATTCACTGATTTACGCGTACGTAGACGAAATTTTGATTTTTTTTTTTAAACTTGGACAAATATGGTCATTCATTACGCATACTGGAAACTTTATTTCCAAACATGATCATAGCTTTGTACTTGAATAAACCTTTCTACATGTACGGTTTTTGCTTTTTATTCGGGTCATTATTCCAAATCAAAACTTCCTGCAACGGGCACCAAATAACGACTTAATTGTATCGCTTCTTCACTGATATTTTTATGCTAAAATGCTTTTCTATCGAGCTTGTCTTTTATTATTATTGCATATTCGAAAGTGCTTCAAGCTCCTTTTGCTTAAAATCGTTTTTGATTTCTCCCTTAAGTTTGATCTTCCAATCTTGTCTTTTATCCATTTTTTTTTCTCATTCCGATCATTAGTCTTTTCCTGCCATTAATGTTCTCTTCTTTCCATTTGAAATAGTTTCGTTCGCTCTTTTATTAACACGGGGTTCTCTATTTTTTTTTTACCATCTTCATCGAAAACTTTTTATGTTCTGTGTCCACCAAACATTACACATATTTCGCTTTCCTTCTCATTTCTGTATTTCTTTTCACTAATTGTATTTTTGCTTTAATTTCTTTCTTTTTTTTTTTCCTTCTCTCTATTCTTTTCCCTTTTTTATATTAAGATTTCCTTAGGTTATTTTGTTCGGCGCCTTGTGAAGATTGAACACACTTTTGTTTTACTAAACTTCAGCCAGTAGAATGGCCGAGAACAGTTCAAGTTTGAGTGTTACTAAATAAGGTATGTGATATGAATTTAGTGATTTTCTAAGTGCTGCTTAGATGTGGCACAAGGCCAGAAGTATGGGCCACCCAGTGAGGATCGAACTCACTACTCAATCGTAATTGTTCTAGCGAGACAAGCTTGCTAACCATTACACCACGTCGAGGTGCCCATGTGACATGAATTTAATAGAAAGTAAAAAATAAATGCGCATTATGAAGATAGGTAGGATAGATGATGATTGGAAGAGGTTAAGATTGTAATGTTTTGGGGAAGCATTTACACGGGTGTTTGTTTCATAAAGTAGCAGTTCTCTGAGATGCTGTCTGAAAGGGTCTTCCTCCTTAAATTGGAATATGGAGGAAATGTGGATGATTCTACTTCGTGGATGTAACATGAAGAAATTAACTAAGCTTTTCGGAGCTAAAATTGGAGCTCCTCTGAATATTTACTATGGAAATAGTGGTATAATAACAATAGGCTTGCGACATTGCATCAGAAGGAGAGGGGTTATACAGTGGGGTCATACTCTAGAACACGGGTAAACGACTTTAAACTCTATCAACGCTGGAAAAGGGCAACTCTGATATCTTTTTTTATAAAAGGAATTACATTGGTATGAAAGACGAGTAAAAACGGGTGTTAATGAGCTATTTTAGCAAAAACAAAAATCCTTTCTGTTAATTTAAATATATTTTGCTTATTGGAAATATTAAATTTACTCTATTAGCTTGAAATTAAAACTAAAATAAAAGCTTCAAAAAAGATTTTTCGTTTTTAAAAATGCATTTTAAACCTTAGGTATCGCGTCTTTTTGGTTAGTCCCTATTGTAAATACTTGCTAAGATTTATAATTTCGTAGCACAGCCTCGTTTGGCTCTGGTCCACAAACAGGACATCAGTTATGGATCCAAGTAATGATCCATCTTGATATACGATTTTCATACTATAAAAATAAAGTTTTGTAGTTTTCAGTAAGCTTTAAACACATTGTAATAGCTATCAATCTCACAAACTCTCGGCATACCAAATGTTCCACGCAAAAACACTTTCTTACATACTTTTTTTTTATTTATTCTTCAAGAGTCAAATCATTTTCCCGTCTTTAATACTTTTATGTTCATATTTTCTTTTCTTATTCATTCTTTATTTGGACCTTAGTAAATACATTGTTTTTTTTTTCATGATTATCAGGAAGCTTAAAAGTATGACAAGGCTCAGATTAGTCCCAAAATATTAAAGCTTATTTTAATCATGAACAGAGGCTCAGATATTTTTAAAAATCGTACGGAAATAATGGACCATTCTCTCGTTAATGTTATATTTTAAGAATGAAATAAGTTCCTAAGCACAAGCAGGCTCAGCTAAAATTACCTACTGAAAAAAAGGCAATTGACAGGCGCAACTGTGTTTCTAAACAGGATATATGACGTCTGTTCAAAAATTATCTGAACTGGTGCTATAAAAAAAACTACAACAATTCAATCTACTTCGGAATTTTCCCTTTCTGAAACCACATACTTTACCCAGTGCCGTTTCTATTGATGAAAGCATTCCTGAAACTCCTTCATTTGGGATAGCAAGAAGCTGCCTCATCACAATCTCTTGGATTTAATCGACGATTTGATATCTTGTTCTTAATTTTTGGAAAGAAGGATTAGCCGCAAGGGGTGAGATTTTTAAGCTTTTCACCCCACGCAAGGGGGGAGTGCCACTAGCACGCAAGGGGTTACAAAGAGTGAGAGAAAGAGTAAAGAGACGTGATAGAGGAAAGGATAAATAGAAGGACGAGAAATTGATCAAGGCATCTGGAGATGTCGATTGACATTGCATTTGGATATTTGGAGATTATAACTATCAGGGAAGTATGTAAGAGGGAGGGAGTTCCACAGACTGGAAGTACGAGACACGAAGCTATCCA
Organism: Acanthosepion pharaonis; assembly: GCA_903632075.3. Classification (NCBI taxonomy): domain Eukaryota; kingdom Metazoa; phylum Mollusca; class Cephalopoda; order Sepiida; family Sepiidae; genus Acanthosepion; species Acanthosepion pharaonis. The sequence goes on from CAHIKZ030004677.1 coordinate 3,601,543, forward strand.
AGTAAAAGAGCCGACTAAACAGTTTCGACAGTGAAAGTGTGGGACTGAGATGCCATCCTGGTAGCACGCTTAAATTCACGCCGTTTGGGAACCAGCGAAAGTAGCTCGTTGGAAATATTTGTAGAAAAGACAGAGAGAAGCGACTTTCTTTGCAGTACATGAAGCTATTGATTCAATGTATTTGTTCCATCTCCGGTCAGCGGACAGTGTGAAACCAAGCAGGCGCAGAGAGAGGCTCTCGTGGAGTTGAGCATCAGATATTTTAATAGGAGGCAGATCTGTGGAATGTGGTGGTTGTTGGTCTTGGCGAATGTTGATCTGCTGCAGAAGCCATACACTGATGGAACTTTTGTGGTCTGGCGAGACGACCACACTTTTCGCTCTTTTTTTTTGTATAAACAACTGAAGTGAGCAATAAAGTTATAGCAGCATGGCCCGGCGCTGCCCGTGCTTGATTCAAAAATCGTACGATTCATACAGCAATCGCTATAACTTGACTTGAAATATTTTTGCCCTTCCTTGACTTTAAAGGAGTGCCCTTTGCCGTGCTGATGTTACTACATGCCTTACTACTTGCCTATCTCACACTGCGAATTTTTTCTAAGCTCTATACTAAACATTAAGTCTGTTACGAAAAAAAGAACTAAACAAAATGAATACAAAACGATCAGCTTTAAAAAAGGACTCGCAACTGAAAAAACTGAATGAAAAAAGAATGTTAACAACAAATACTTTTTCACACCCAACCCAGTTCTGTGGAATCAGAATCAACGTTGAGTTTAAGCAAGCGAATGAGCCAATTGGAGTAAAGCGCCATGCAGATTTAAATTTTTCCCACTTGTGACGAATGCAGCTATTGATTTTTTTTTTTTTGCATGCTAGCATGCTAGTTAACATTCGTGTCAGTCAGCTGTTGGCTCTCACGCTGGCCAATAGAATCTTCCTGCCTATTTGTGGCAGCCAGCTATAGGCTCTCACTCTGGCCAGTAGAAAATGTCCGCAAACTACATGAAAAATGTCGTAGAATCATGAAAAATTGATTATTTCCACTATCGATGGGAGTTGGGAAATGCAAAGTCGGTCTTGGCCTTCCCGCTGACTTGGAGCATGTGCATGTAAATTTTGGTGCAAATTCGTCGAAAATTGCAGCCGTGCATTCGTTACACACACACACACACACACGCGAGCGCGCGCACACACACACATCCTGCCTTTTCTAGATAGAGATGCATATACGACAGAGTTCAGTCAATCCGTGCCAAGCGGTTTCAATCTGCGTACTTTAGCTCCGTTACAATAAAAACAGTCTCAATAGTTTTTATCAGACCTTGTATACATTATCCAAGCTTAATTCCTAAGACATAATATGCTAACCACTCCAATCAATTAACATAAAACAAATCATGAGAAATATGCATGGCGTCTCATCAGAGCCTCTTATTATATATGAAGTCGCATCATATAAACTCGCTCTATATGCAGTTTGTACGAATTCGCTCTATGTATAGTTTATTACATTGTAATATATAAACTCGCTATATATGATGTCTATAGAAGCTCTCTATCTATTCTATACGAAAGTGAATGTTGTGGAGTTATTTCGCAGTGGAAGCTTGTATTTGTACTAAATTGGTTCGACGTACCAAACGTTAGGAACTTGCTATAATAGGTATTACGAAGAGTGATCTTGTGGTCGCTGACTACTTTCGTATTCGACTAACTGTCGACTACTGTCGTCCGATATCGACTAGTATTCAGTCACCCCCCCCCACGAGGGTATCATGTGGCACAAGGCCGGTTTGACGTGGGATCTTCGAGATCGTGGGCTCGGCCAAAAATATACCCTTTGAACCTGTATAAACGGGTTCAGGGTCGGTTTACCTCCCCAAACGAGACTCTACCCTTCGGCATAGCCTCTTTCGGGTTCCTCCCCGCCCGATGGCAGAGAGTTCAACCGATCAGCCGGTCGTTCGACATCGACTGACCCTCGTTTCTCTTACTCCTCCTACTTATATTAGGTGGGAGAGTCTATTAACTATAGAATAGGGGTGTTTCACCATAACAGTGAACTATACAAAGTAGTTTTACATGTAGTTTATACGAATTTTCTCTATATGAAGTCGGACTATATAAAACCGCTGTATCTGATATCTACATGAAAATATACTATATCAGTTTTATAGGAAGGCGCACTAAGGTCGTTCAATATAAATAGTATATGAAGTTGTTCCAATACTCTTTTAGAATGATGCCATGGAGAAATGAGAGGTCACCAGTATGCGCATGTCCTGCCAGATAACAGAATGATTTTTGTCGACTTGAGTTTTTGTGTCTTTCATAAAATCGACGAAGGCTTTGCATGAATGTTGCCTGTCTGTTGCCTGTTTCTCAGTGCCGTCTTGTATCTTTGGCCTTAGGATTCGAAATCATGGACGACTAACAAGTGAAACGGAAAGTGGATGGTACGTTTGATTTGGTACAAGTTGGTATAAAAAAAAGACTGGCCTGAACGAAAATATTCATTATAATATCATCTTCAGCTCTCATGCAAAACCCATGTTCATTTAGAGAAATAATTTAACCACAGGCAATGTGTATCGACCAAATTTTACCTTAGATGCCGTTTTCTTTCATATAGTCTATAAACTTGATTTAAAAGAATAAATATTCATATATCTTTGAGATCTAAATATGGCTCTCGAGAGGAATCGAACCTGTACCGCCTTAACAGATTTTTTTTAATCAGGCACTATTTATTTTTACTATAAACATTATATGCCGTGGATACAAGTGTTTAAACAAAAAACCTCTTTCTTCTTTAGATAATAAAATTAATAACTACCGGCTTAGAAGTAGAATGTCTTACAAAAATAACATAACAATGATGGCAATAATATTAGATAAAAATTCATAAATTACGAAAAAAATTACTTTATTTAAATTTCGGGTATGAAGATAATGTTAGCAGATCGACTTTGAAAGGTCATAACGAGATATGTGCATTTTTTTAAACAGGGTAATTAATCGGTAATTTATTGTAAGGACTTTTCGTAAAGCGAATCTGGCTTCCCCGATTTTAAAATAATCGTTATCTTTCTTGCTTATCCTCCAAGTCTTCATTTTCCGTCACCTGCTCTTCCATTCATATCACACAACAGATTCATCCTTAACGTTTCAACCGTAACCCTCTACCTTGAGTGACCCTCGATTCTTTATTGGATGAAATGCTATTAAAAGAAATACTGGTGAGAGGGACGAGGCAAAGCGAGTTCACATAACAATTAAGGACAGACGTGTAAGCTAGTGGTCATTTGTGTTCAAAATGAACAAACCACGACCAACCAGCTGCCTCGTGATCATTTCAATGAATTTCCTTATCTTCTTGAAATGTCCAACCACAAAAGGTTAGCACTTTGACAGACACAATTATCTCCTCAGTATAAAAGTACTGCATCTTGGCGAATATTTGCGTCTGCAAGCAAACGATGATCGATCCATCTATTAATAACGAGATTAACACGTCTTTATTATTATCCTTTCAGGAATTCTTGTTATTTACTCCGTTTATCTGAATAAAACATAATGGTAATGTTAATGGTGAGATGAACCGTTTCCATACAGGTAACATTCGACATTCATTGCTTGAAGAGTTAGCGTTAATGTCAGTTGGAATTTATAAAATCACTAGCAGCATGGCCCGGCGTTGCCCGTGCTTGATTCAAACATCGTACGACTCATACAGCAATCGCTATCTCTTGACTTAAAATTTTTTTGCCCTTCCTTGCCTTTAAAGGAGTGCCCTTTGCCGTGCTGATGTTGCTACATGTCTTACTTCTTGCCTATCTCACACTGCGAATTTTTTCTAAGCTCTATACTAAACATTAAAAAAACGAAAAAAGAACTAAACAAAATGAACACAAAACGATTAGCTTTAAAAAAGGACGCGTAACTGGAAAAACCGAATGAAAAAACAATGTTAACAACAAATACTTTTTCACGCCCAACCCAGTTCTGCGGAATCAGAATCAACGTTGAGTTTAAGCAAGCGAATGAGCCAATTGGAGTAAAGTGTCATGCAGATTTAAATTTTTCCCACTTGTGACGAATTTTTTTTTTTTTTGCATGCTAGCATGCTAGTTAACATTCGTGTCAGTCACACACACACACATCCTGCCTGTTATAGATAGATATTCTCTAAAAAAAACAATTTCTCAGAAAATTAGACTTCTCAAATCACTCTTTCTAGTATTTACTTCCTAACATTTTATGAGAATTAGTGTGGAAAGTCAATGTCTCCATTATCATTATGTTACCCTCCAGTTACATGCGACCTTATATCGGTTGCGATTACAGTATCAAAGTGAATATGTTTTTTCCTTATTAAGTAAGATTCTTTATTTGTGATTTTGTAACGCCAGTCTATAGCGTCTAATGATCTTCTTTATGTTCTAGAAAATTCACTCGTTTGTAGCCATTTTTAATCGTTGATTATCGTCTGAGAAAACGGTTTTATGTAGTTGTGAGTTTAGACATTTCCAATGGGCTGGGCACAATGCATCACATCCATATTAGCGTCTGGATATGACGAGGCTATTTAAGACAATGGCTAATATCGCATAGAAAATACACTGTCAGATTTAATAATGCAGGTTAATATTTTCACAATAATTTTAGGATCAAACATACGCGTCTTTAATATTTTTATATTCCGTGCTAATAGGAATATATACTTGTAAAACAAGGCTGATAAAATAAGTAAAGGTTTATTATATTAAAAAAAACAGTACAATAGGAATAAAGGTACCAGTTATGTACAAGGTCGTGGCAAGTCAATCCAGTACTGAGGGCTACTACTGGAAGGTCGGTATTTCTTGCGTAAGTCTGAGTCGTACTCAACAGATCCCAGCTAGTAATATTTACCAACCTCCCCACGGGGCAGGATGCAGCACAAAGCCGAATTTAATGTGAGGCAATCCGAGCCCGTATGCTCGGCCAAAAATTCACGGTAACTTCCGCATAAACGGGTATGGGTCTGTCTAATTCCTCGAGTGAAACTCTGACCTTCAGCATAGCTTTTTCCGGGTTTCTATCATCCCGAATGCAAGGAGTTCGACAACAGCTAAGAGGTGAGTAACAGATCCCAGCTACTATATTTACTAACCTCCCAACGCGATTAGTTGCGGCACAGTGCCGAATTTAATGTGGGATATCCGAACCCGTACGCTCAGCCAAAAATTCCCCGTATAAAACGGGGTCTAGTAGCTGTTTCCAGAGACGAGACTCTGCCCTTCGACATAGCCTTGTCTGGGGATCCTCTCTGTCCGGTGTCAGAGAATTTGACCATCACTGCTTGAACAGATGTCAGCTAGTATTATTTGCCAATCAAAAATCGACTGACCATTTTCATAGAATCTTGTGATAATATAGTATATCTATTTTACATGGGAAGCATTAGTTATATTTTTAAATTGTTCGTATATACGACGACGTGTATACATTTTCTGTAATCCAGGAGAAGTTATTTTATTTATTTTAGTGCACTTATAAGTTTCTATAATTTAATTAATTTCAATTATAAAGTCTGAATTTTAATCTATTCTTATTGATACGTACGTTCTCTATTTCTTAATTCATATAAATACTGAAGATATGAGACTTGGTTATTTTAGAGGAATAAATACGAAAGATTTCAAAGAATATGCTGGCTTCTCCTAAATTGTCAGAACAAAATATCAGCGTCTTCCCTTCAGATCTGAAAAAGGGAATTTTCTGCTATTAAAAATAGCTGAAAATGACATATAATTACACACAAAAACCCAGGCAAAGACCGCTTCTTAAATTAACACATACACAAAGGGGGGTGACAAAACATTAATACATACATATCTTCTTAATATCACACATCACAATAAATATATGCAAAAACACAGACAAATATATAACATTATTGTAATTCAACGAGTCAAGAACAATCCTCAACAGAATGCAGAAAAGCACTTGATGACAGGTTCATCCTATTTTGGGACTCATCACCAATGTACATCCACTACAGACATTCGAACCCTGTTTCGATAAATCGGAAGCGTCATACAAACAGTACAAAGGAGCATCGGAGAAGATGAAGAAATTGAATAGACTCATTTGAGTAGCGCAGCTACTAGCGAATTCCCTGGTGATACTCATCCAAGTATTCATAACGCAACAGATATATATATATATATATATATATATATATATATATATATATATATATTTTCTCTCTTTCTATATATATATATATATATATATATATATATATATATATATATAATAATATAAATATAAAATATATAATATATACTATGAAGATATGTATATATAAATATATATTTCTATATATGAATGTGTCTAAATTCCCAAAATTCTATTATATATATATATATATATATATATATATATATATATATATATATATATATTTCCCTATATATATATATATATATATATATATATATATATATATATATATATATATTCTTTATATATATAATATAAATATAATATATGATATAAATATATATATATAATAAATTTCTCTGTCTCTATATATATATATACATGAATTAATATATATATATTCATATATACACACACATATATATATATATAATTATAATTATATATATATATATATATATATATATATATATATATATAGATAGATAGATAGATAGATAGATAGATAGATAGATAGATATTTCCATATATGAATTACAATAATGATTTGTCTAAATTTCCAAAAATTCTATATATATATATATATATATATATATATATATATATATATATATATATATATATATATAATTCTCTCTGAATTTCTTTGAAAGTCAAGATGAATGTATTTTGAAATATAGTAATGACAACTCTCCGAATCGTAGACCCCCTCCCTACTATATTCACCATTTTGATGTCTTCCATATGTGCTGCCTACGTACAGCCTATACCCTTGGAGATAAAATATTTCATATTTAGCTGTTTTAAAAGTGCGAAAACGGAGGCATAGAGTCATTTTTAATGCAATCGCAACTTCGATGAGTTGGTCTTGTTGTGCGCATGAGTGATGTAAGGACACCGGGAAAATCCTCATATAGATTCAAATGCATTACGGTGCTCGGAAGGTAGGACGACCTCTCTTGAAGTATAGGAATGAATTCAAAAGAAATTTCAATTCTCTCTCCATCCATCTGTCGTCCTTTGAGGTTGTGACTTCACAAGGAAAGCTGTCCCTTGCCCTGTGCTGGCATGTTGTGTGGGTGTCTTAAGCTAGCCTGAAAAACTCATCGAATGAAGAAACACAAGCATGACATCAAACGTGAAATATGCTGTTAGCAATCATATATATATATATATATATATATATATATATATATATATATATATATATATGCTGGCATGTTGTGTGTGTGTGTCGTGTGTGTGTATCAGGTGTAACAGCAAAATTGTAGAAAGCCTGAAACCAAGGGAAAATTATCCATCCTACAAAATGTTTAATATCTAGAAAACCACTAAACTAACTGAGTTCCTTTTTTCCATATTTTCAGATAAGATATTTAGCCATCACGACACCATTTGTGGTAAGAATCACTAAAAAGTCCTTTGAGTTATTTGACTAGAAAGAAAAGTGGTTAAAAATCACTATGTCTTCCCATATATATTATATATATTATATATATCTTATAAAGAGCCATCAATAGAACAATGAATATAAAGAGGAAAACAGGATCAGGGAGGTCACAACAGGAAGAGGGATCATCGTTTCAACTTAGAGCTAAATACATTCTTATTGTGTGTGTCCAGTAGTGTTGTGTGTGTGTGACATTGTTTAATTATAAGATACAGGGTTCAGAGCTTAAACTGACAATTAGACAGCTTTGTTGTAACACGATTTGAACAATTTTACTTATATATATATTTAAGAAATGGACAGGTCCGGACATTTTATTTATGTTTAATTTTATAGATACCATATTAAAAAATTTGTTTAATTCGTTCATAGACAAAACCATCCTATAAACTAACTGGAGTTCCATTTATTTTTCCATTTTTATTTATTTTCATTTTATAAGATATTTAGCAAATCTCGTATTAACACCATTTGTGGTAAGAAAATAATCGTTCTAAAGGATTCGAACCTGCATCCTTTGAACCGTTATTTGCCTTAACTAGAAAGACAAAAACGTTGTTATTTTTATAGGTTAAAAATCTGTTTTGTAAACAGTATTCATTTTACCCCACTGAGAAATTTTATGAAAATATTCGTTCCAGGATTCGAAATCCTATACGGAAGTCAATGCTGAGTCATTTATTTATTAAAAAGATAATTCAGGCCTTCAGTAATGGTACCAACATTAGAAAATATTCGTTCGACTTCCATCTTCAAAGTCCATTAAGAGCCATCAAAGAGAACAATGAATAAGAAAATATTCGTTCATAGAACGGAATTTTTAAAACAAGGGAACAGTAAAGAGGAAACAGGATCAGGAGGAATCACAACAGGAAGATTGGGATCATCGTTTCATGGTTTTAGACGGTTCCGTAAATACATTCTTATTGTTCAAAGGCCGGTAAAGAGTCTAAATTGTTAAATAAAAAAATAACAACGTTCGAAGACCTCGTCCATTTCTTAACATATGACGTCATTTGACAGATAAGATGAATTGATTTAATTAGTTTTTCTAAAGATACAAGGGTTCATGGTGGCCGAATGGTTAAGGCAGCGTTAAACATATGGGATGACAATTATGAACGAATAGAAAACTTTGTTATTTAATTGTTTATCATAAACAGAACATTTGCTTAAATTTGAACAATTTTACTTATATATATATACTGACGCAAAATCTCGTTACAATTGAAACAATGAGTAATTATGTTGTTGATATATTTCTGTATACGACAATATGGATGTACGGCTAGTGTAAGAGATATCAACTCCGAAAATAGAATTGGCGAATGAGAGTTCAAATTCAGATGTACTCTGTTACATCCACTTTAATATTACTGACATTGAGAAAGGAGTGACTCCGTCTCATCATCCTGCTATGGGTTAAATAGAAAGGCAAACTTGGTTCTCTGGCAACTAGACTAAGAGAAAACAATCTCTGAATTCCAAACCAAAAACAAAGCAACGGGGAAACAATTAAACTAGTTTTCCCAAGAAGGCATAGACATTCGCCGTAAATAAGGGAAAATAATTTGTGGATAGCCATTATCACCTATGTCGTCTAGGAACATGGCGTCTTTGTTATATGACAATACAATATTGGAAATTTTATTGATATAACTATCGAAGATGACATCACAAAACTTTCCTCTATTTAACACTTTTCAAGTACATTTTAAATGACATCTTTTAGCCTCTTCGAACCCAGGGCACGAATTTTCCTGGTGCTTTTCCTTAAAAATTTGAAAATTGAAACACTTAGTAAGGCAAACGCAATTCTTGAAAATGGGAATTGTTAAAAGCGAAGTGTCTGATCGGATGAATTCAGAATTCCATGAATTTAACCATTCTTCTATGTCGAGTATGGACTTGTTGCCCCAAACCATCGCTCTGAACAATTAAACTAACAAACTGATTTAAACATTTCGCAATATCGGGCACCAGTCACCATTATTGTATTCCCTCTCTCTTGCACAAAGAAGTACAAGCTGATTATTCTTCGTGGAGTCACAAAACTCCAAACTGGCACCTGGTACTCATAGAAGCCTGTTGAATTAATATGAATCGTCAAATATAGAACGGGACAAGAGACAAGATCCTTTCTTCTTATCGGAGTTATTCAATTTTAACAGATGATCCTTCGAAAAGACGACCCTTCGAGAAACAGAAATCCTACAACTATTCATTATTAGTGAACTTAATATTAACAACGTAATTTGGTACATTTTTGGTAACAGATACAGAGATGAAAATGCTGGGACTCTGATACAAAGTAGTAAGGAAAAATGAGAAAAAAATCACTAAACTTCAAGTGTAAGAAGACAGGATGTACAATGTGCATTTACAAAGTACTTTATTTTTCCCGCCAAAAATAATGCTGCCTGGGCAGAATCCTTTACCTGAGAGGTGACGCCACTTTTCCAGCGCTTGGGTGAAAGTTTTCGCACAAGTAGGTCGCGGCAATTATCGGTTGTTAGGCCTAGAGTATATAAGTGTAGTGCGCGCTTGTCGGATTTTTTTGTTCATGCAACATGTCCTAACGCTTTCAACAAATATATTTCCCCAAGCTTTCCTTGTCAAGTTGCTGCTGCTGCTCCCCATAGGGATGACACTCTTCGCACGCACAAATCCTCCGTTAAAATGGAATGCACTGATAGTGTGCATATTCCTACTTCGGTTGGGGGCTATGCAACGCTTACTGCATCAATAACCGCTACGGTACGCTACACTCACATCACCCGCGAATTTTGGTTTCTGCAAAACATGCAGTTTTGTCCATTGGCGATTTTTTTTTTTTAAAGTAAATGGATTTTATTGCCTAAGATTATTTTTCGAAGATTCTCATAATCGACTTTCAATATTTCCGGGAATAAAATGAGCTGTGTAATCAAGTTATATCCGGTGATCTAACGATTTTATCTATTGGAAGAATTACACACTGGCTAAATATCTATATAATTCCATATAGGGTCGGATAAGCCTGTTCTAGCAATACCAAGCTTTCTGAAACGAGGTTGAGTCGATGTTGAAATATTTACTCAATGCATCGATCCACTCGAGTATTCTTTTCTGAGGCTCACAAGAAACGTGGTCCCTAGAAATGCTGCAAATCGACGAATTAGAGAGCAAAAATCTACATTGATAAGAACGCGTGAAGGATATCCCTAAGCGACAGTCGTTAAAAATCTAGACTTTCGTACTTGTGCTGTGACGAGTTCTTCATATATGATTTATAAGGAAAAAATCTTAGGAAGATTTTTGATGGCTTTTAATGGTTGCGAGACATCCGGATTATTTTGACTATATCTTGTGTACTTTTGTTTTGTTTTGGTTTGGTTTGTTTTACGACATATCAACCTCAATGGGTTACTTAATGCCGACAATTTTTTTTTTATTGCTGGTAATATTTTGTTTTGTCAAAAATCTATTTCTGGTAATAATTTTTTACCTTCAAAACTGTATTGCTGGTAACATTTTTTTTTTCAAAAACGCATTGTTGGTAATAATTTTTTTTTTCAAAAATATATTGCTGATAATAATCTTTTACAAAATATTTCTGGTATTAAAACCTATTTTTACACTTTCATAGTGTTTTGACCCCAGTTTAGCGGTTAACTATTTTCCCATGGCTGGGACTCTAATAGGTGCTATCACACCGGGTCAGGTTGGACCTGGGAACACCAGCTGCTGGACGTAGTTTATCGTCTTACCCAGGACCCGGATGTAGTTTATCGTCATACTCAGGACGCTGGGCACTTTTGGATAGCAATGTTTCATTCATGAAGCTCTGATTGAAGACTAGCGATTTTTTAACATTCTGTATTAATTGTTCTATGTGTCGTGTCATTTTTTTTTCTGGAGAGACTTTTGATCATAAATCATCCAATGTCTTCTGAACGCTTTCTGTCAATATAAATAATTAACAAAAGCTACTGTGCGCCTTTATAAAGATGTATCTAAACGTATGCCTATTTCTTTGGTAGGGTCGCATGGTCATTGATTATCTCGTCTTCACACGTTAATGGGAGTTATGTATGGCTTTTCCAAGCACAGCGTCTTTCATAATAGGTTATGAAAATCGAACGTTTCACTACATATATATATATATATATATATATATATATATATATAGGGTGCGATGGGTAAATGTTCGCCATTTTATATTTATAGTTTCCGCGTACGCGTTGTTTGTTTTTGATTTTGTCGACTGTACAATACAGTAGATTCAGGTAGGTATTTTCCGTAAGAAAAAGAGCGCCATGAGGCAATTCAATTCGCAAGAAATTTGGAAAAATCATGCTGTACTGCTTGGCATTCGTGCCGGAACATTTCAGAGTGTTTTGGTGTCAATCTGATGAATATACAGAGGATTCGAAAGGATTTGGATGGGTCTAATGGTGATTACACATGTGTTTGGAATGATCACTAGTGCTTGCGATGTTATGCCTTCATCTTCTCACAGAGTCGCAAACGCAACATGGAGGCCTACATCAAGTGACTTGATGAGGTACTGCTACCCTAGGACAAGGGGGTGGCTGCTGGAAGAGAGTATGTCTGTCAACAGGACTCTTTATCATGCGACACAAGCAGGATAGCCCACTCATGGCTGTCAAACAATCTCAGCAACCATATCACCCCTTACATCTGGCTACCTAACTCCACAGAATAAGAAAAAAAAAATCCTTGATTATTATGGGTCGGGTGCAGTTGAGCCAGAGAGCAGCAAACCTCTTTGTAACATAAAAAAAAACAGAAGGTAACTATTATGACAGCATCCACCAACTTAAAACAAGAAGTATGTCCAGATGAAATGCAGGAGATTCCCAAGTCGACTAAGGTTATATTTGAAGCGAATGGCAATTTTATTGAATAAATTTACTCATGAATAAAAAAAATAAAATATACTTTTTAAATTCATTTATTTTTAAATAAAAATATTTTTGTGTAATTTTGGTAAATATATCTGATAAAATGAGATGCCAGTGTTATTTACACTTTTGCATAATTTAGACGGAAATTTATCCAACACACCCTGTATAGACTGTGTTGTACATGAAACTCCGAGTAGTGCTATTGTTGAGGGATAATATGCAAACTTATTAATATATTCGTAATAGCTCTGTTTTATTATATAGAGCAACATTCGATTAACATAAATTATATATATATATATATATATATATATATTTGTATTAAGGCAACAATCATTCATTTATACATGTTTCATTAAAGGCAACAGACAAGCTACTACATTTAAGCTTTTTATTTAATTTTTCTTGTGTTCGAACAAGTGTTACCATTTCTGGACACAGAGTGTGTAAAAACTGTTCCAACATTCTGTAATTCCGAGCGCTTACGGCTATACTTTTGGCAATTATCAAGGATGATTTCATTTTTATTTTTAATTGGGTGTATAGGTTATGTGTATGTTTCTATAATTTTAGGATTGTTTTATTTTACGTACACAGTATATTGTGGCTGTGTTAGTAATTAATATTAATGAGCGTTGGCTTTTTCTTTTTTTATTATGAAGGCTTTCATTTATTTTAATCTTTTTTTTTTACATGTGGATGAAGTTATTATGTTTGTATTTTCTACTAGTATGTTTCGAATAGAGCCTGATAAGATTTGTATGTGTGTTTAAATGATTTCTAATAGAGCTGTGGTTGGATAGGTGTAACTTAAGGAGTAACTACATGCCTATCCAGACGATAGGCATGTAGTTAAGTCCGGATGTAATTATTTATGAATACGGTTTGATCAGAAACACAGTTTCCTAAGCGGCATTTCAAGTTCGTTCGTTGTAATGTTGACTTTTCTTATGTGTTATTATTTTTGAGGATAAGTTTAGCTGTTTTAAATTTTTTTGTAGCAGATAATTAATTTGATTTTTTTTTTCTTCGTGTCCATTGGGATAATGTATTTGTTATTATATTTCTAAGTGAAGAATCATCTTGTAGTGAATGTGCATTTGTTTTTTGTAGAAAATGTTTATATTATTTTTGACTGTATGTTCACTATCGTTGTTATTTATTTTGGGAAGAAATAGTCTAATTTGGGGGTCTATAAGGTGGTTAGGGAAGTCATTGTGAACTAGTTTCTCTTATGCATTGTTGAGTTCAGGAAGAGTAGGCGAGAGAATGAATTCTGGTGTGCTCTTTTTAGGAAGTTTTTATCCCTGCTATTTTGTATCTGTGTGGGTAGTCAAACTTAAAGTTAAGGTAGAAAGAGTTTCTGCTAGTGTTTTTTATACAATGCGGTGATAAAAATGTTGTTACTGTATTCTACACACAAACAAGCAAACACATATATATATATATATATATATATATATATATATATATATATATATATATATATATAAAAGGCTTAAACACTAATATTCCATGGTCATAATTTATTCCATTGGAATGTAAATACGATCAATTCATCAGACCTTTGAATTTGTAGGTCTGATGAATTTGATCGTATTTCGATTCCAATGGAATAAATTATGACCATGGAATATTAGTTTTAAGTTTTTATTATATCTTTACTCTGTCTTAGACATTGACTTCTACCTGGATTCTTCCTCTTGGAATGTTTTATTCAAAAATATACATGTATGTGTATGCACCTATGTATATATATTTATATATTTTGCATATGTATGTGTATATTTACCACTATTAGCTATATATATATATATATATATAGCTAATATTAGTGGTAAATATACACATAATATATATATATATATATATATATATATATATATATATATATATATATATATATATATATATATATATAATATTAGTGGTAAATATACACACACATATATATATAAGTGAACATTGAAGTCAACATTCAGAGGCGACAGGCTGATTCATGCTAGAGGCGATCGTCAGGCCTGAGGATTGCGTCTATTATGAAACAGCCAGTCGCCTTTAAGTGTTGACTCCAATGTTCACTTTTATATATATATTTACATACGCTCTATCTCTGATATTGAGCACGTTATCCCATAAATATAGCACACCTTAAAATTATATTTCTTTATACATATATATATATATATATATATATATATATAGTTTTAAGCTATGCTATATTTATTGGTTAAAGTGTTCATGATCAGGGACAGAGCGCAAGTAAGTAAGTGTACATTGAAGTCAACATCCAAAGGAAACAGTTGATTTCATGCTTAAAGGCAATCACCAGGCCATATAATGGCTTGACGATTCCAACAGAAGGAATAAGGAATAAATAGAAAACGTTTATAAATTTAGCAATTTCACTTTTATTTAAACGCACGTCAGACAAACTATTATTTCAGTAACTTCAAAAAATTGATACTTAAAGAATCTAAGATCTGTCTAACTAGAATCATACCTGGTGTAATATAAATTCTTTCACACACACTTAAAACATTCCGCAATCAAAATACGGATAGTACCAGACATAAATAAAAATGTCGACTTGACGTACCAACGCAAATGCACATGAACATACATTATCAACAAATTCCACTGAGACGAAATAGAATTTTGTTACATAAACACACAAGAATCATAAATACGAACGCTGCTTGACAGGACAATTATACGTGAGGTCTGCTTAACCAATGAAAATCAAACAACCCAAGAATAAAGAAATATCAGAATTTTCTTTTCTCATATTAAATTTTCTGATGAAACTTAAAAAAAAACGAAACTTAAATTTATTAACGCTTCCTGTTTCTTCCTTGTCCAATTATTCATATATATATATATATATATATATATATATATATATATATATATATATATATATGTGTGTGTGTGTGTGTGTGTGTGTGTGTGTGTGTGTAAAATATATAGAAAATAAGAAAGAACTCGTTAGGTAAATAATCCAAAGTTCTTTAGTATTTCTGTTATTTTTAAAAATAGTGCTCGATTCAAAAGTAGAGCATAAATATAATTATTTATTTAAAAATATGATTCCATGAGAACTCTTATGTACCGATGGAATCATATTTTTTAAATAATTATATATATATATATATATATATATATATATATATATATATATATATATATATATATAATTGTTTCTTACTACCTACCTAGGTCTCACCACATGGGATCTTGAGTGTGATCCCATGTGGTGAAAAACTACGTAGGTAGTACCTGGTTCATTTTAATTTATTTTTCTTTGTTCAACTTAGCGTTTTGAGCACACTTCGTCTTAATTAATTACTAGCTTTCTTTTCATACCAGAAATGTAAGGTTCTGGCCGATTTTTTTCGTCCTATTCAGAGGTTTCTCGTTCTTTCTTTTTTTTCAAAATATTTCCTTTGGATGCCAGTTTGTTTCAAATTTTGTTATCCAGGTTTTTTAACCCACCAAGTGTAAACAGATTTCCATTATATATATATATATATATATATATATATATATATAGGTGTACCAAAATACTTTTACAAATTCTCGTAGTTACTGATATTTTCATCTCAAACTATATATATATATATATATATATATATATATATATATATATATATATATGTTGGGTGTATGAAAATACTCTTACAAACAAAAACAAGGTAAAAGGTTCATATAGGTATATAGTCAAAAGGCTAATGTACATCAACACAGAAACTCATTAAAAATGCTCAAAATATACTCCGCTTGCTTCTACACATGCATAACCCGTCGGATCATTGACTGGTGGACCCTTTCAAATACTTCCATACGGTGTTGAATGGCTTCGCCAGACACAATGATATGTTGATGAACCGTTTCTACATTATTAATGCCTGCCTATATAAACCAATTTTTAAAGGCGGCTCCACAGAAAACACTCAAAAGGATTGAGGTCGGCGCAACGTGCAGGCCATATAACCGGTCCTTCCCAACCCCTAGATAGCCACTGGAGCATCATGAACAATGTGACTAAAATTTGATAGGGCCCCATCATGCATGAACCACATGTGCCTGAGTATTAACAGAGGCACGTTCTCCAGTAGGTTTGGAAGTGTGTTCGAAATAAAGTCCCTATAGACAGCTAATGTAAGACGTGCTGGGAGAAAATATTGAATTATCAGACAATCACCTACAATTCCACCCCGCAAATTAATCGTAGACTGATTCAGGCATCTGGCCTGTATTCTACCATACTGATTCCGATGCGTCACCAAATGTTTGCGTCAATTTGTTATTCCATCTCTCTCAAATGTTACTTTATCCGTAAACAAGACTGAACAACGGATCGGCAGTTTGTGGAATAAACCATCGGCAAAAGATCTCCCGTTGTGAGTCACCAGACAGCGAAAGACCCAGCACACGTTTCAAATGATATAAATACAGGAGCTGCTCTTGAAGTACCCTCCATAGCGGACTATGGGATGGACGACATGTTAGGGCCACTTGAGGAGTGCTGATACTTGGATTGTCTCCAAAAGTCTACAGAATGTGTTCTTTGGGGTCAGGCGTACGTGTGAATCTCTGTCTTCCTTCTTACATAGTTAGTGGTGCCACAAATTCTGTCTCAGCAACACGACAATATATATATATATATATATATATATATGGTTGGATAGATGTGATTTTGTGACCCCGGGTTTCACGCTTTAGCGATCGTCACAAACTGATTAATTTTTTTTTAAATTTTGGGTTTATGTAGATTGCGTGTATTGGTGTTATTGTGGAAGTGGTGGGGGAAACGTCGTCGTTGTGTCATCGTACTAACGCAAACATCGATGTATGTTCATACGTCTAATGGAGTACGCAGACACATATACATACTTGGTCGCCCGTCGGGACTCATACATATATAAACATATGTGTGCAGTTTCGGATATGACATATGTATGTATACGGGTTGTGTTGTGTCTATACATACGCATTTGTATGTTGAAATTCAAAGATTGGAAGTGTAGCGAAAATTTCTTGTGAATGTATACATGTCATATTTTTATTTTTCCACTGAATAATATTTCCTCGCATGTATGTATATACGTGTGGTGGGGTTTGTGTAAAATTATTATAGGTAAAAATTATTATTTCTATTTATTTTTAATTTTTTTAAAAAAGGGGGTTTATTTGTTATATTTAAAGCTGGTTATTTGTTTGTTTTTGATGACTGTGTATATGTAACAGGTAGAAATTCGGTTTGTAATCCTTATTGGTTATTTTATATGGTGATATTTAATATTTAATATGCTGGGTGAGAGGGTAGTTTATGTTAATAATTATAGCGGGTCTATATGATATGATGTGATAGTAATGTTGTAAGGGATTGGAGACAATGATAATATAATTAGCTAATCGTTATTGTAAATTGGTAGAAGTGATTAGTAATGGTGGTGGGAGAATGATAAAACCATAAATGTAGTTATAGTGGTTGTAGCTTGAACTTAAAAGTGGTTGCTGGTGTTTTATTTTATTTTGTTATATGTATTAATTTATTTTGGTATAAATCCTGATAATAGGTATTCTGTGTAAAATTATGATAGTTGAAGATTGCTATAATTTTTAATTTTTAATTTAAAATTTACAAAAAAAAAAAACATTATTGTTATTATATTAAAATTTCCTTGTTTTTTTTTAGTTTTTTGATGACTGTGTATGTGACTGGTATAAATTTCAGTTTGTAATCCTTATTGGTTATTTTTATGGTGGTATTAAATATGCTGGGAGAGGGGGTAGTTTACGTTAATAATTATGGCGGGTTTATATGGTAATGATAGATGTGGTGTGATAGTAATGTGTAAGGGGGTTGGTGGCAATGATAATATAAGTGGTTAATATTTATTGTAAATTGTTAGTAGTGATTAGTAATGTTGGTGGGAGAATAATAAAAACCTATAAATATAATTATTGTGGTGCTAGCTTGAACTAATGAGTGGTTGTTGGTGTTTTATTTTATTTTCTATATTTATTTGTTTATTTTTATTTATTTTGGTATGAATTCTGGTAATGAGTATTTATTCTCATGGTTACATATGGAAATTATATCTGATCTTATTGTTTTTTTGTTTTTTGGGGTTTTTTTTTTAAAGGTATTAAATATGCCGGGGGAGTAATATACGTTAATGATTATAGTGGATTTATATGTTAATAGTAGATGTGATGTGTAAGTGATGGTGTTGGGTGTTGGTGGTAATGATAATATTATTAGGTAATAGTTATTGTAAAGTGGTAGAAGTGATTACTAATGGTGGTGCAATGATAATAACGATAGATGCAATTATTGTGATGGTATCTTGAAATTAAATTGTGATTGTTGGTGGTTTGTCTTTTTTATCCGTTTGGTATGAATTCGGATAATAGGTACTTGTTCTCATGCCTACATTTGGAGATTATTATTATTTTTTGTTTAGTAAATTCTTTTGCGGTTTGTGTGATATTATTGCTACTTTTTCGTGTAGGCAAAGTAGACATTTTTTTGTAATGTTGCTGTAGGCAGGGGCTTTTTTCAATATTTCCCAACTTATTGTTGGTGTGATATTTTTGTCTTTTTGCTGCCATATGTATGTAGAAATTGTGGTGCTGTTCGAATATTTCCTGTTCGTGAATGAAAGGTTGTGATTGTTATTCCTCATCTTTAATGGACCTTCGGTGGCACCGATGTAGTGCATTATGTTGTTGTTTGCACTTACCTTGGCCTTGTATATTGTGTTCGTAAGTTGGCAATTTCCCTGGAGTGGACATGTTGTTCTATTTCTGCAGTTGCATATTGGATCCTTGATTTCATTTTTGTAGGTTGTCATTTTTTTGTTGTGGCTTTTGATTATTTCTGTTATGTTTTTTGTGCAGCTGTAACTGATCTTTACGTTATTTTTGTTAAATATTTTTAATAATTTGTTTGTTTCAGTGAAGTGTTTTTCTATTAAGTTTAGGAATATCTCGCCTATGTTCGTTTTAACAGTTTTGTTATATGGTGGATTAAACCAGATAATGTTTCTCTTTCTGTTTTTGCGTTTTGGCAGTGGAGGTATATATTGTAGTTGTTGTGTTTAACCACTTGCTTTTAGTGCTTCGTTGCATGATGCTTTTTTGCTATTGAAAATGTGTATGTTAGATGAGTTCTCAGATAGTCTGCGGCTGACTGATTTTGGTATTTGTTTGATGATAGAAGGTGGATGGTTGGAGGATGTGTGTACGTAACTCGGGATGTCATTTTCTTTTTTGTACGGTTCATATGTGAGGTTGATCAGGTTAAGAGTGGCGTCAAGGAAGATTACTGTTGTTGTGCCTGCATTTATCTCTATTTTGAATCCAATATTTTTAGAGCGTTCACTAAATTATTCCTGAATTTGTCTAATTTGGGGCCATTGGATTCCCTTATTAAGATAAGACCGTCATCTCTGTATAATCCTGTGTCCTTTCTCTCCAGGATTCTGGCCAGGTCTGATAGAATGAGTATGCCTACTAATTCGCGTATACATGCTCCATCGTAGCTACCCATTGTTACGTCAAACAGGTTGTAGTTTTGTTTCTTTGCCCATGGTTCATTATTGTGAGACAACAGGGATTTGCGGCAATGTTTGATTATTTTTATATCTCCGTCCGTGAGTTTTTCATTTAGTTGTGCTAGTTGCATAGCTTCATTTAATATGCTTTCTGTAATGGAAGGATAGAAATCCACAATGTCAAATTCGATGAAAGTGGATTTGTTCTTGTTAGCTATCGTTTTAAACCACATATATAGGTTAGATGACCCAGCTCTCTTCAATCTGGAAAGGCAACCTGATGCACCCATGCTGCTTTGCGTCCATTGCGACTTGTTGAAAACAGCCTAGCCACAAATATACACGAACGACAAATATAACCTAGTCCCTATGGCAACGCAGCGCTGCCTAGCGAAAACTTCTTTAATCTTAACTCAAAAACGAAGGATTTGCGGACATATGTTTATATGGACATTTGTCCATATTGTTTTGGTGTGAGTAACCTTCCACCAAAGTTTATATTTTGATACACCCTATATATATATATATATATATATATATATATATATATAGTTACTTTTTTCATTTATATATATTATATACAATGATTATATATATCTTATATAATATATATATCATATATTTAGATATATTGTATATATATATATATATATATATATATGTGTGTGTGTGTGTGTGTGTGTGTGTATGTGTGTGGGTGAGTAATATATATATGTCATATATATGTAATATATGTCTTTATTTCATTGCATTTTGTCTAACGAGCAAGAAGAGAAATACTATTCATAATTCAACGCTTTAAACGATATACAACAAC
>CAHIKZ030004677.1:3625000-3627500 GCA_903632075.3 Acanthosepion pharaonis
ATCAGTACCAGCACTCACTATAATATATATATATATATATATATATATATATATATATATATATATATATGCGTCTGTGTATGTGAAAACAGCATGGATTACGTTTATTAAATGGTATCGATAGAGGTTGGGATTTCTCCGTGTGTATTCAAATCAACAATATACTCATGGTTAACACCAACATCATACGTTCACCTAGCTTCAGAAAAAACGCTTCAATATAACGGATGCCTTATTAAGATTATAAAAAGATAAACAAAAAAACAACACTTAATAATATTAACTATGAACACTGTCACAATGTGCTAACTGTGCTCAGGGATTAAAACATTTTTACTTCTAATAATCTGTATATTAAGACAAGAAAACCATCTTTGATAATGTTGAATTTCTACAGTATTTACACACACTATGTCCAAAAAATAAATATCTTGCAAGCTTACAAGAAAAATATAATCTAATAACTTAACCCATTCCTCTTCACATAATCTTATTATAACCACATGTGTAAGAACACATCTATTTTTTTTCATACAGTGTAACCCGGATATAAGAGAGTTGTCGGGACCGGAAACGAAGTCTCTTATATCCGGGTTACTCTTATATCCGGGTTTGGTCTAATTTATATACATTAACACAGGCTCTAATTTGGGACGAGAGAAAATCTCTCTTATATCCAGGTCTCTTATATCCGGATTACACTGTATATAGAAATACCATTCACCGGAAAAGAAAAGTCTTTTGTGCATTCGAATTTACTCCAGCACAGTCGATAAAATAATTCGCGAGAAATACACACCAAATGCAACGCAGATTTTACATCAAAAACAAACTACACACAAGTACACACACGAACCCTACACAACACACAACGTGTATATATATATATATATATATATATATATATATATATATATAAGTGTGTGTGTATGTGTACTGCACAAAACAGACAATAGTTTAAACTATCGTCGAAAAACATAACGAATTTTTTTTTTTATTTTAATATGTGGAAAGATCCACTCCTTGCCTAAAGAAGGTCGCGAGACCGGAAACTCGTGTAGGAAAATTATGGAAAATAAAATATAATATATATATATATATATATATATATATATATATTAACAAATCAGCATTATAGCCAAAAGCTTTTGCGGTTTCTCTCTTCTTTTTAAAATATACGATTTTCTCTCGTTGGAACAACTATAATCTCTTCCCTATATATACCTACAACAAAAGTATGCCTCGAACAGAAAAGAAAACCATGGAAGAACTCCTTGAGCTATACAAAATTACCAACAGAAAACAGGAACTTCTGGAGGAAGTAATACAGAAATTGAACAAAAAAAATGCCCTCTATACTTCTAGAAATCACATCGCAACAAACCAGGGAACACAGAAGTACGGATGGAATATTTCAAAACGCATTGTGGATAACTAGAAAATATCAAAAACTGTACATCCAAGAGGAAGCGTACAAAACGGAGAGACAGAATCTCCGGGTGTTGGACAACCTACTAATTCATAGAAAAGTAGCATTTTACAATACCATCAAAAACAATGATACAACAACAATATACACAACCTTCATAGAAATGGGCAAATCATTTATTCCAAGGAAATTCCGAGAAAAAATTAATCCTAAAGACCTAAATTGAAATGCAAGAAGACAAAACACTACACTTCACGAAAAAATACACCGAGATTGATAATAAATTATTGACTGAATTCTAGGTATTATATCCCATAGAAACTCACCAATTCCTGTCAGAATTATGGGAGTCAAAATGCAAAGAAAAGGAGGGAAAAACCCGGAATATTTTGGAAAGATAACCTGGCTGAAAACATTACCAAGAAAGCAAAAATTGGATAATGAGACAGAACCAAAAAAAACACGATCCAAACTCACAATAAAACACAATATTCAACACAAAACTACATGCGACATTTAAAATACAGAGAAAAACACACAACAAAGTTAAGAACCCTAATACATACTACTAGAAACACACCCACACAACAAATACAATTACGAAAATATACTTAACAGCTCGCAAACAAACCTTTACAACAACTATCACACTATAACGCAAACATAGGTCAGAATTCATCAAGCCAAAACTTACAAATACCACTTAGCACAACAAACCAAATCTAACAACCACTACCCATATCAAGGAATGCAATAAAATTCCCCGAAAATCTCTACATACAATCCATACAGAAACGACAAATCTAGAAACATCTAGAAAGGATAACGCCAATTTTACAAAGAGACACTTTCAATAACTAAATAAAGCTAAAACTTTTAGAGAGATTCTATCTCTTAGCAAACCCGAAATATGTGGAAAGAAACAATAATTATTTTTTAGAAGCCCCAGTCCGAACAATAAGACTAGTTTAGATGATGAAAACACAAAATAATAAACCTATCTATATATACATTTATAAACAAAATCAACCTTAATTAAAATTAGGCCTAAAATTCTGCCCTGCTCCGAAA
>CAHIKZ030004677.1:3630000-3687500 GCA_903632075.3 Acanthosepion pharaonis
TCGAATTTTTTTTCCTGTATTATACTTGCTGTTTACGTTCTTGCGTTGTCATGGAGGACAAGAACATTTTTTAACTCACTATGTACGCTGCAATCGCCGTGCAAAAACTAAGATATATTAGTGTACTCCGAGTTTAATCTTAACTCCCACGAGCTGTCACATTCGTCATTCCAAATGAAATAACAGTATCAAGAAATAAGTCTTCTGCAATATTTGAATGATATATCTTTTCTATTTCCATCTCGAACTAATGCATTTCTATAGATCGAAACTGAACTCAAATTTTAAATTTCCAGATTTAGGTGTTTAAGGAATGCACTTAAGTTTATGTGAATACTTACTTCTCGAATCAATCAATAAAAAATGTACTTTCCGAAAACCTCTTCGTGCTGTCATCCTTTTGAGGTAAACCTTTGCTTCCGGCTATATTTGACACATATTACTTATTGAAACTTTCTATCTGGCAACCATAGGAACAGTAGTGGTAAACTGCAGGTATAGATTTTGCTTCTGCACTGCTGTTCCATGAAGATTTTCTTATTTACCACCTTTGGAAATTTCAAGCTATCTACAATTATGAGAATGTGGTATAATTTGTAAAGGCTCGAAAGAAGTCTAATAGCTGAGAGGAAATTTCAACCAGCTTCGTTACATTCCTTTACGCGCAAATACACTTTGGTGAAAGTTTGATTTTATCTACCCCCATTTATAGGTTAAATAGTATCTGTAAAAATCATTGTTAGTCTCTCGAAAAAGAATAATTATTCTTACAATGAAAATAGCTTTTTTTCTATTTTTTTTTTTAGGTGTCATTTTTCAAATGCCCGGTTAGCATTTTTTTTATATATATATATATATATATATATATATATATATATATATATATATTATCAACTCTCCTTGTCTTCGTTGTCATATGCTACCCATCATTTTCTCAAACGCATCGGTTACCAGATGTTTTACCCTGCTCCTATTCCCCTCCAAATTTCTCGTCATTGTGATGGTAATGGCGATATTAGCAGTTTCATTATTTTCGTTTGAAGGCAAATAAAATAAGGAAAGAGTAGATCAAGAATGATGTTCTCTGAATTTTTGAAGGAAGTACCACTCACCAGTAAGGGTATTTCTATGGTTGTTGAAACAGGGTGGAGCCAACTGACTCACATATAGCGAGTAATTACGAATAGTTAGTCTGATAAATAGAACTGGAATAAATTGTCCGTTATTTTTACTACAAGCATTGTCTGTTTTGAAAATCACTTTCTTCATTAATTTTGTTGCAATTTGTCCCATCGCTCTTGAGGGTGGTTTTATCAGTTTTGCTTAAAACTTCCTAGGATCAAACATTAAACACAATATGGCTGTAGATAAACTGGAAGAAAGACTCGCCCAAACAGCGTCCCCAGGCTCAGAGTTAAAGCGACAGATTCATGTAAGAATACAGTCTTTTAAAAATCTAGTAAGCTTACCTTAGCTTAGTACAAGATTAAATAGAAGCAGATACTAGATAGAACGGAAGAGAAGACCGTGTCTTGAAAGACAGAATTCCGTCATAGCATTTTAACTTAGCAGATATACGGATCACTTGTATCGGCTTGAAATCTCGTCTCAACCTCGAAAACGACGTCGGTGTCTTTTATACGAATCTTTTTGTTTAAATTCTTGATATCAAACACATTTCACCATTTATTTCTAGTTTTTTTTTTATCCTCCCTATTTTTTTCTTTTCCTTCAGGCTTTCTTATTCCCTTCCTAGTTTCTTCTTTTTATGTTTTTTTTTCCGTACTAACTTACTAGTTTCTTTTTTTTTTTCATTATTTGCTTTTATTCCTTCCAGCTTTCTTCTTTTTCTTCCGATTTTTTTTCTTTTCCTTCCTAGTTTATAATTTTCTTTTTTATTTGCTAATTTTCATTATTATTTTTTTTCCTTTTTTTTTTAATTCTTCTTTTCTTTTACTAGTTTCTTCTTGTTTCTTCTTTTCCTTCATTATTTTCTTCATTTCCCTCGTACTTTCTTCTTTTTCTTTATATTTTCTACTTTTTCTTATTCTCTTCTTTTCCATCTTATTTTCTTCTTTTCCTTCCTATTTTCTATCATTCTCCCCATTTCTTTTTTCATTCCGAATTTCTGTTTTTATTTCGTGTTTCGTTTTTTCCTTCCTAGTTTTTTTTATTATACTACTAAGTTTCCTTCTGCATTTCCAAATTTCTTCTTCTTTCCTATTTCTTCTTTTCCTTCATAGTTTCGTCTTTGACTATTTAGTTTCTTTTTTCCTTTCCTAGATTCTTTTTTCTTCTGTTCCTTCTTTATTTTCTCGTTTCCTTCCTATATTTTTTTCTTTTTCTTTCCGTTTTCTTCTTCTACTTGCGATTTTCTTCTTTTCCTTCTCATGTGCTTCTTTTGCTTCCTAGTTTCTTCTTTTCCTTTCAGGTTTTTCACTTTTCCTTCCTATTTCTTCATTTATTTTCTATTTCCTTATTTTATTCCTACTTTCTTCTTTTTCTTTTTCTACTTTCTCCTTATTACTTCTTTTCCTTCTTTATTTTTTCTTTCTTTTCTACTTTCGTTTTTTTCTTTCTATTTTTTTACTTTTCCTTACTTTTTCTTTCTTTTCTTAATATTTTCTTCTTTTCCTTCCTAATTTCTAAATTTACTTCCGGTTTTCTTCTTTCCTTTCCTCGTTTTTTTCTTTTTCTAATACGTGTCTTTTATTCCTTAATAGGTTTCTAGTTTCTTTTCGTTTTTATCTGTTTGTTTTCCTTTCAGGTTTCTTCACTTCCTTCCTATTTTTTGTTTTTCTTCCTATTTTTTAATTCTCTTTATTATTTTATTCTCTTCATGATTATTTCTTTTTTTTTCCTTCCTATTTCTACTTTTCTTTTCCTACTTTCTCCTTGTTACGTCTTTTCTTTATTTATTTTCGTAATTTCCTTCCTATTGTCTACTTTTTACTATTTTTTCTTTTCTTTCCTATTTTCTTCTTTTACTACTAACTTTCCTCTTTCCTTTCCTAGATTCCTCTTTATTCTTTTTTTCTTAGTTATTTTTTCATTTTCTTCTTACTTTATTTTTTTCTTTCTATTTTTTACTTTTGCTTTTCGTAGTTAGCTCTTGTTTCTTCTTTTCCTTCATTTTCTTACGTTTTCTTCTTTTTCATTCTATTACTTCTTTTCCTTCCTATTTTCTTCTTTTCATCCCTACTTTCGTTTTTCATTCCTAGTTACTTCTTTTACTACTGATTTTTTCTTTCTTAGTTTCTTAATTTCTAATTTTCATTGTCTTCATTTCCTTCATATTTTCTTCCTTTTCTTTCTAATTTCTTCTTTTCTATTTATATTTTTTTTTTTTAGCTAACTGCCTTCTTTTTCCTACAAGTTTTTTAGTTTATTCTTTTCCTTCTTAGTTCCTTCTGGTTTCTTTGTATTTTGTTTTCATTCTATTTTCTTCTTTTCCATCCTATTTTCTTCCTTTCCTTCCAATTTTCTCCCCCTCATTTCTAGTTTCATATTTTCTTCTTTTCCTAAAACAGTTTTTCTATTTTTTTTTAATTTCCTAATTTCTTCTTTTCC
Organism: Acanthosepion pharaonis; assembly: GCA_903632075.3. NCBI lineage: Eukaryota > Metazoa > Mollusca > Cephalopoda > Sepiida > Sepiidae > Acanthosepion > Acanthosepion pharaonis. Next base: position 3,633,571 of record CAHIKZ030004677.1, read on the forward strand.
TCTTAATTCTTTCCTATTTTCTTCTTCCCCTTCCTAGTTCATTTATTTCCTCTTATTTCCTACTTTTCCTTCCTAATTTATATTTTCTTTCTTATTTCTTCTTTTTCTCCCTATTTTTTCTTTTCATTCATAGTATCTTCTTTTTTTCTTTCCTAGTTTCTTCTTATTTCTTCTTTTCATTCTTTATTTTCTTCATTTCCCTGCAATGTTCTCCTTTTTTTCCTAGCTTATACTTTTCCTTCGTATTTCTTCTTTTCTTCCTATTTTCTTCTTTCCCTCTTATTTGCTTCTTTTCCTTTCAATTTTCTTATTTTCCTTCATCTTTTAATCTTTTTCCTTCCTTTTTCTTATTTTCCTTCTTATTTGCTTCTTTTCCTTCCTATTTTCTTATTTTACTTTCCAGTTTCTTCTTTAACTTCGTATTCGCTCCTTTTTCTTTCCTATTTTTTATTCTCCTTCCTTTGTTTCTTTGTTTTCTTTCTATTTTCTTCTTTTCCCTCTTATTTTCTCTCTCTACTTTATAGATTGCTAGATTCTTCTTTTCTTTTCTATTTTCTTCTTTTTCTTTTTGGTGTAGTCTTTCACTTTGTAGTTCCTAGTTTTTTATTTTCCTTCTTTTTTTTCTCTTTTTCTAAATGGTTCATTCATTTTTCTTTCTAGTTTCCTTTTTCCATACTTAGCTTCTTGTATTCTATCTTTTCTTTCTTTCTTTCTTTCTTTTCTTTCTTTTTTCTTTCTTTCTACGTTTACTTCCTTTTTTTCTTTTCCTTCTTGTCTTCTGGTTTTCCTTCCAAGATTCTTGCTTTTCTTCTCAGGTTCGTCACTGTCCTCTTAGTTCTTTCTATTCCTTCCTATTTTTCATTTTTTTACTTCGTTTCCATTTTAACTTCTTCTCTTCCTTCTTAATTTCCACTTTATTTTTAGTTTCTGTTCTCGCATTTACATTAGACACACATTCTTATTTACTCAATTCTTCGATATTTCTCTAGTTCTTCTCTTATCTCAAACATCTGCTCTTTCGTCGAGTTGCTTTATTACAAACACCGACGTTTTAGGATTCAACTGAACACAGACAAATCTCCGTCACTGAAAAGGAGATAAAACATTTCATAGTTTCCCTGTATTCACTACTTTTGCTCGAGGATCTGCCAGATCGATTCACACAAGATCTTGGATGCTGAAGCAAATTTTATGTCTTCCTGTATCTAAGAATAGTAAGACTGAGTAAATAGATGTGCGTGTCGAACGCCCACTGCAAACGGACTAAGTCCATTGTAGCGTGGAGTCCTTTCTGCATAAATCAACACTAAAAATTGATCAACAAAATAGATCGTCTAAATCGCAAACGAAATAAAAAGTTCCCTTTGTGGTTGGTTCAATACTAGAATCGTTTAAAGTATGAGGTGCTATAATTCTTATCAGGAACATAAAAAGGCGAAGAATCATTGCAAGAAGACAGGAAGGCGAAGCAAAAAGGCAACGGCAAAAATAGTATTGAGAAAAAAAAGCAACATAATAAGTAGAAAAATGGTTGTCTATAGAAACAGAGGAAAAATATATACGCCAACGGAGATTTTTAAAATGTGTAAAATGTAGACAGAGAAAAGGGAAAAGAAAAGATCAAATATGGTTAGGAAGAGAAAACAATGTAAATAATTAATCGGTATAGATAGAAAGAAGGATATGCACGAAAAAGAACGAGATACTATAAATGGAGGCGTCTTCTCAACGAATTTATTCAACCAAAACGGCGGGAAGAACTAAAAGTCCTACCAAGATTTAATTTTTGATGTTGCGTTTTATGGTTTCATTTCTCAAGGCTCCAAAGCGACATCAAGGAAGAATAGATTCTTTTTCTATCTCTCTTTATTTTATAAGAGTGGTAGTGGTATCATCGTTTCTAGTAGGAAGTATGTTAGGCGGGTACCCAAAATCTTATCCACACGTGTTTCTTGCCTCACTAAGCAATCTGGGTGCGGAAGGTATCTTGGCCCATTTAATTCTCGAAGCCGTCTCCTTGTCTTCGCTCTCTTTTTATCCTGATATAAAAACAAACAGAGACGATCCATCAAGCTTCTGGTAAGTAACTTGCCTTTCTTACGTATTTTGCAACAATGGTGAATAGAATATTAGCAACATAAGATACGTAGATGACACATTGATTGCAGACACAGGACTGTAAACTGTGAGAAGTCAATGCATAGTCATTGGCAAGATGAACAGAACAAGGCGTGTGATAAAAGATGTGTTTCAAAAAAATCAAGTCCATAGAGAAATGGAAATCTGAAATCTGTCATGGAATCTAAAATTTATACTCATGAGAAATATACATTGTGCTCCTCGCCGTTCCTCTGAGTTTAATTTATGAGGCAGTCATCAGGTGCGGATTAAAAACTGACCGCAGTCAATTTAAATATTGACATTTATAACCTACTTTTAAAGTAGTAAAGCAGTTCATTTACTTATGGGCTAAAAATAATATATATATATATATATATATATGTATATATATGTGTGTGTGTGTGTGTGTGTGTGTGTGTGTGGGAGAGAGAGGGAGAAATGTTTTTTCTTAAATATTGTCCTTTTATTTTCTATATTTCGACCCATTTAACATGTTTCCGTTAAAAATTTAAATTGTACTTGAGGTATATATATATATATATATATATATATATATATATATATATACGTGTGTGTGTGCGTATGTGTGTGTATGTTTGTGTGTGTGTGCATGTGAGAGAGATAAATTAAGGTTTTGTAAATGTTCTTGCTTAAATATTGTCCTTTTATTTTCTATATTTTGACTCATTAACCATGTTTCCGTTAAAATTTAAATTGTACTTGATATATATATATATATATATATATATATATATATATATATATATATATATATAAATTGGGGGGAATCAAATATTCGTACACATACATTTATATATTTATTGTATTTCTAACTATTATTCATATAAACATACTTTTCAGATATTTAACAGCACTCAGATGCATAATAACTAAATATGCACAGAAAACAGAAAATATTTGATTCAATAGAAATAAATCCGATTTATTCATTTTAATGGGTGAAAAAGTATTCGTACCGCAGAAAAAGAATAGGTAATGTTCATTTAATACTTTGTTGAATGGCCATTATTCACTTCTACAGCACCCAACCTCTTCTTGTGGTTCCCAATTAATGATGTGCAAATTTTAGTTGTTATTTGGTTTCTTTCTTCTTCGCATATGGTCTTCACATCCGGGATGATTGTTGGAGTTCTCGATTTAATTTGAATTTTCAAATAACGACACAGATTCTCGATCGTTGGGGACTTACTTGGCCATTTCAGGATATTTACATTAATTTCAGCCACTCCTTTCTTTGTAGATTTTGCAGTGTTCATTGGATCACTATCTTGTTTTAGTATCCAGTTAGGAAGAAATTCAAAGTTTTCAACTGAAATCATTAAGTTTGCTTCCAAAATATTTTGATATGTTGCAGTATTCATTCTACCATCTATTACTGATATAATGCCAGAACATTCTGCAGAAAGAACACCCCCAAACCATGATGCTGCCACCACCAAATTTTACTGTTGGAACAGTGTTTTTTTGTTTGAAGGCTACGCCATCTTTCTTCCATATATAATTTTTAGAATTAAGTCCAAACTGCTCGATTTTATTTTGTTTTTTTTTTTGTCTCCATAATACTCTTTCCCCATACGATTTTTCCTTATCCTTATGTTCACGAACGAATTTCAATATGGCATCTCTGGGTCTTTTCAATAGCAACGGAGTTTTCCGAGGGCAGCGTGAGTTGTTCCTATGAATTTCATTGCTTATTGTCCGTTTATTGACACAGATTCCTTATGAAGTCAAATCATCCTGCAATTCTTAACGAGTAACCATTGGATTTTGTTTAATTTAACGCATGATTTTCCTCGAAGAGTTTGAAGAAATCTTCCTTGGAGCGCCTGTTGTCTTAGATTTTTCAAGAGTTTTCATTTTTTATACCTTGCAATGAATAAACTAATAGTAGTAAATGAAATATTCAGCTTGAGATTTTCCTTTAACTTTTCCCTTCTTTCCAGAGCTTAATAATCTGTTTCTTTACGAATTTGTCAATTCTTTACCTCTTGCCATGATGATAACCTTCTTGCACGAATAGCAATTACAGAATGTTCTGTTTGCATTTTTAGGCTAAAAATAACTACTTATAACATTATTGGAACATTCTAGAATATTCTACTGGAATAGTCTAGAGTATTAAAGCAATTTAATAGTTTTAAAATCTGAAATTTGCATTGTACTAACACTTTTTTCATCAATTAAAATGGATAAATGAGATTTATTTCTATTAAATCTGAATTTGTTCTGTTTTCTATTCATATTCAGTTATTATGCATCTCTGTACAGTTAATTACATGAAAAGTAGGTTTATTCATTAGTTAGAAATACAATAAATTAAAAATTTGCATTTGTACGAATATTTGTTTCATATATATATATATATATATATATATATATATATATATATATATATATATATATATATATATATATATATCATGATTAAAGTCAATATTAGAGGCGACAGGCTGTTTCATGCTAGAAGCAATCGTGGCCTGACCATTGCATCTAGTATGAAACAGCCTGTCGCCTCTAAGTGTTGACTTCTATGTTCACTTTTATATTTACACACGCTCTATCTCTGATATTGAGCACTTTATCCCATAAATACAACACACATTAAGACTATATTTTTTCATATATATATATATATATATATATATGCATGTATGTATGCATGTATTTACATTCATTCAAATGCAAAGATATAAATATCTAAATATATAGCAATGCAGAAAATGTAGACAAGTATGCAAAAGCATACATATCCCAGTTCAAAATATTTTAATAATTTTATACATATATTTACACATACCTATATACATATAATCTCTAATATATCCCATAATTATAATGTAAATACAAATATACACATATTATATATATATATATATATATATATATATATATATATATATATATAAATTGACAGTAGTACTGAGTTTGTCATTTTAAATAAAACATGTATTAAATAGGGACTGCTACCAAAATACAAAACTATCTCTGTGTGACTGTGTTTGTGTGTCTGTATGTGTGCGTGCATCTGTGATTAGACAAATATTAAGTTATTTCGCATTTACAAATGGAAGTTTCGCTTTGAAGTATAATATATAAAATAACAGTAAAATCTTTTAATGGTGTTACCAGGTTATGTGAGACTGTCGATAATTAAGTTTGTGTATTTGGTCTTTGGCAAGAGAATAAAGTAAAGTATAAGTAACAACAAAATTTTCATCAGATAAGCAGAAAGAGAAAACTAAACAGACATGATGAATTACCATAGAGACGTAGGATAAGAAAAAAAAGAAAGAAAGAAAGAAAAGAGAAATTAATTAGATTAAGAAAAATAAATGAAGAACAAAAAAGAAAGACAGAATGAAACTACGAAATAATGAAAAAAATAAAAAAGAAAGAAAAAAAATAATAATTAGATTAAGAAAAATGAATAACGACCCCCAAAAGAAAGACTGAATGAAACTATGAAATAATAAGAAATCAGAAAGAACAATGACCAAACAAAAAAAAAAAAAAAGAAAGAAAGAAAGAAAGAAAGAAAGAAAGAAAGAAAGAAACTAATTAGATTAAGAAAAATACATAACGAACAAAAAAGAGAGATGGAATGAATCTATGAAATAATGAAAAAAAAAAAGAAAGACCAACGACTCAACAAAAGAAAGAAAGAAAGAAAAAAAGATAGGAAGAAAGAAAGAAAGGAAGGAGGGAAGAAGGAAATAAAGAAATAAATAAAGGAAGGAGGGAGGAGGAAAGAAAGAAAGAAAGAAAGAAAGGAAAGAAAGAAAGAAAGAAAGAAAGAAAGAAAGAACGAAAAAAAGAAAGGAAGGAAGAAAGAAAGAAAGGAAGAAAGGAAGAAAGAAAGAAAGAAAAAAGAAAGAAAGAAAGAAAGAAAGATGTTTTGTACAAAATAATGCGATAAAGATGCAGAGAAATAAAATGAAAGCATCAAAGGGAAAAAAAAAAAAAAACAAAGTATTTTGGAATAAAAATAATGAGAAAAAGATGCGAAGAGAAACATTAAAAAAAAGTCAACCAGCAAGAAATAAATAATTAAACAAACAAATAAAGAAGTTTGGAAAAAATAATGACAGAAAATGCGAAGAAAAATATTAAAAGACAGATAAGAAAAAAGTAGAAAGAAGCAAATAAACAAACAAAAAAAAAACCTGGCTGAAAATAATTAAAAAAGCGGAAAGGGAAACATTTAAATAACAACCAGTAAAGAAAAAAAAGAATTGTAAAAAATATGAGAAAAAAATCAATGAAGGAAAAACAACCCTCAAAAATCAACAAATAAAGAAATATCTTGCATAAAATAGAGAAATAAAGATGGGAATGAAAAAAGATCATGAACAAGAATAAAGGAATAAAGGAATGTATGAAAGAAATAGTGAAATAATGCAATGAAGAAGAAATGAAAGGAAAAAAGATGAAGCAATTATCTTGAAGGAAACAAATATGAAATAAAATGTATTTAAGGAAAATCGAATCGAATCAATATATATATATATATATATATATATATATATATATGTAAAGACAATGAAATGGACAAACTCCGGCAATTATCTCATATATATATATATATATATATATATATATATATATATATATATATATACATACACGAAATGAAATGGACTAAGTCCGGCAATTATTTAATATATTTTCTGTTTATATCTTATTTCATTAGATACAATTTATTTAGGTAATGCCATGTTTTTTAATTAAACTGTATTAATTAAATTTACCGGCATGAATGTTCAAGAAATGTAGTAGAAAATATGCGTTCCCCAACAGGAATCAAGAAAAATTGTCGAAAATTGTGTGTTTGAAATCATTAATTTGGACCTTGCTAACTTGGCGCTTCTCTATAGTTAAGTGGTATTTCACGTCCGCTCAAATTACGCTACTGTATCAAGATACAGGCTCGATTCCTGTTGAAGGTCGGTATATTTAATTAATACGGTTTAATTAAAAAGCAGAGCATTTACTTACATAAATTATGTTTAATTATATAAGTTATAAACAGAAAATATATTATATATGTAATGGGCAGCAATCATTTTTTTAAATATCTTTTGTTGAATATGACAGACAAAGGAAATTTACTTCATTTCTTATTTAGTTTTTCCAGTATTCTTACATGTTTCCCTTTGTTGAAAATAACGGACTGCAAAAATTATCCCTATTTTGTATTGTCCTAAGCGCTTTCAGCCAATTCTTTATCCATTTTCAAGGAGCGTGTTTTTGGGGTGTTACTAATTTCTCTTAATGTTTGTCTGTATAAGATATGTTTTTGTTTTGCTTTGAATATTATTAGGAGGGTTATTTACATTATTTGGACTGTTGTCCTCATGCTTATTGTCATATGCAAGCGGCAATTGTAACTAGAACAATCTACAGCGGTGGACGAAATAAAAGGTTCAGTTAGAAATTACAATCACCTGAAGAAGGCCGAGACGTACAACGGCCGAAACGTCGTGAATATGGCAATAAAATGAGGACAGCATTTGAGAGCCGCTGGAATACAAGTGAGTGTTTTTAAAACACTTTCACTACCGCCTTACTCTTGTTGAATAATGCGGGCTTATATATATATATATATATATATATATGAAAATTTCTCCGATTTAACCAGTAGAGAAGACAATATTTATGAATAAAAATGTAAAAATGACAATAGGAAAACTGATAATTGCTGACGCGTTTCGTCCAATGTGGACTTTATCAAAGCAAAATACGAAAATGAAATTAATTGAACAAAGTAACTAATAGAAAGAAAACTGTTCCTCCCAATCTATTGGAGAAACAAGTAGAAGTTTGAAAAAACGCATTTATGAGCACAAAAGAGACCTCACAAAAATCAACTTAGCTAATGCACCTGTCATACATAGAAATAAATTCAACCATAATTTTGATTTTAAAAATGCTACACTTATAAAAAAAGAAAATAACTCACTCAGAAGGAAAATTCTGAAGAGTGCCGCCATAGAAAATTACCCAAATATTAATCTACGCCCAGGTTTTTCCCCATTTCACCTTTCTTAACAAAATTACTGCTCTCACAAATATACACAGCAGATTCATAAAATCAAAAGAAAAAGGTTGAATACATCAACACAGATATAATGACAATATTCTCCACACGTGACAAATACTGACGTTATTTTCAGTTAACAATATGAAAACAGCGTTTCTCTACATTCCAGTTGCTAGGAACATTCTGCTTTTGTTTTTATTAGTTACTTTGTTCAATTAATTTCATTTTCGTATTTTGCTTTGATAAAGTCCACATTGGACGAAACGCGTCAGCAATTACCAGTTTTCCTATTGTCATTTATATTCATATATATATATATATATATATATATATATATATATATATATATATATAAAAACATATATACTGTTAAATATAATAGATGACAAATGCCTATCATGTTTTATCATGAGCCGTTCTAAGCTTAGTATAGTGGTTTTATATTCGGGAGAAAATAAAGACAAAACCTGTCCAACATTTGGATAATTCTTTATTATGCTTTTCCACGATCTAATCATTCGGCTCACATGAGCCATCATCAGAGTGGTTATATGAACAATACAGATCGAATAACAGCATAATAAAAAAATATCCAAATGTTGAACAGATTTTGTCTTTATTTTCTCCCGAAACTAAAGACAGTATACAAAGCTTAGAACGGTTTATGATCAAACATAATAGACATTATTTTTCTGTTATATTTAACAATATCTCTCTCTCTCTCTCTCTCTCTATATATATATATATATATATATATATATATATATATATATATATATATATATATATATGTATATCTGTATACGACTATCGTGAGTCTCTAACTAGAGAGACTGATGATAGCCATATGCAGAACGGCTTGAAATAGACTATATCTATGTTCACATTTTTTTGGGCTGTAAAAATACATATGGTCTGTTAAAATAAAAACATCGAGATCTCTGTGGATCATTTTTAATAATTAATATTACTAGGATAGAGCCACCCAGATTATATACCAGCGGATCGATTGCCTGTACTATATATATATATATATATATATATATATATATATGTATGTATGTATATATATATATGAGACTGCAAGCAAGGGATAAATCGCCCTTGCATTCATTTTTTTCTGCTAAATCAATCTTATGTATAAATGGCCAACTTTTAAAACAGTAAGTTTTCACAAATTTATTGCATTACTCAACTTACAATTTACATCATTACTATTCTTTGAATTCTTTTTTTGGCAGTTTTCGTTGAGGCCCAAAGTGCATACTGCCTTGGTACATTAATATTTTCTCTTCTTTTCAGAAAAAGGCCGAATATCATATTTACGAAACTGCACTCTCGTTTCAGTTTTTAATTAAGATTCGCATCATTTGTCCTTATTGGCCATTTCTCTTTAATTTATTGCAATCTATAAATGGTTTAATTTGGTTTGTTTTATTAATCTCAAAAAAGTCGAGCTTCTTTTTGTTAACTAGTTTTTTCGGGGGGAAATTTTCGATTAAAGGTTAATGTAAAGTACACCGAGTTCTGTTATAGGAGGATTGGGTTTAATTAAAAATTAGATTCACGTTTATATCCTCCAGAAAGTTCAGAATTTCCATAAAAATAGCCATTTGGAAAGACATTATTACGTAAAAAGTGAAACATTGTTTATATGAATTCGCAACTCTACGGAGATGGCAAGAGAATGATTAATTAGTTTAACTGATGATGATGATGATGATGATGGCAATTATGTTTATTGTGGCGATGGATGGTGAAAGATACACATCTTGTGTGTCGTGTTTTGCTTCATCATCATCATCATCATCATCATAATCTTCTTCTTCTTCTTCTTCTTCTTCTACTACTACTACTACTACTACTACTACTTCTTCTTTTATTACTTCTTCCTTAATCACAGATCAGTTAAACCATTCCATACCGAATATCAAATAAATCTACTGAGAGAAAACTGCGTTTTTCCTTCCCCAACCGACGTCAATGTGCAGAGAAAGAAGTGGAACTATGCTGATGACATAGGCATTCATAATTGGGACAAGAATAGTCTTGATAAACATTCTACTAAATATGATCCTTTCCAAAACAGATACTATGATCTAGAATTGGAATGAAAGCGGTCTCATCGGGTACCCTGAATAAATAACCTTGTAACTTGATGGCAAAAATATATAGATGATCACGGTTCCTATTTTGACGCATTTAACAATTGTTTAAATACATCAATTAAGTTTTTAAATTTGATTCTAAAATCGAACATTATTTTCTGAACAATCTAAGACTTTTCTTAGCTGAATGTATTTTTCGCTATTCAAAAGCACAATCGGATTCCCGTGTCAAATTTTCCGTCCTCCGTTAAGGCACTTACTAGATATTTAAATTTTCGTATTTACTTAATTTTGGCATCTTCAGTTCAGGGTTCAAATCTTGGGCAGTTCCTTTTTCTGATGACCATAAATTCTGTCTTCTTACAATTGATGTCTATTCATTTCTTCTCTTATTTCTTTGTGTTGTGGTAGTATCCACCTAATTTGCATAGTGGAGTACTGACCATATAAATATGGTTGGTACCGGGAAGAGAGGGAGGAATCAAGAGATTCAACCAGAGACTCCAGGAACGGTCTTACCAGGAATATACAAAAGTCTATATGTAAAGATTGTGTACACTTTCTTGTTTCAATACATTTTGTTTTAAGTACATTTTGTGTTGCATTGTTATTCCATGCATTAGTCAAGTTTCAACACTTTGTTACATTGTCTAGGAGTCCTTACAGTTTAGTTTTTGTGTCTGCTATCAGTACTGTGTCATCTGCATATTTTATTTGCTAATAATAAATCCTGATATTACATTTAGTTCCCTCGGGATCATCTACTAATGTTAGAATTGTTCTGTTGAGAACAGATATCCTTGTCTTACGCCCCTTTCAATCTCTACTTATAAAAATAAACACCTGTTCTCATTTTGTCTTCTACTCAGAACCCGTTGCAAAGTAAAGCAACCGTATTCTACAGTCTTCTCATCAATAACTTATTGTTATCAGGATTTCAATCAAGTGAAAGAATTTAATATCAGCATTAAGAAGCTAATCAGAGAATTCGAGAGGATTAAAATAAAAATAGACATAATATGTTCAGATTATTAAACCAAACATGCTTGAAATGCGTGTATATATATATATATATATATATATATGTGTGTGTGTGTGTGTGTGTGTGTGTATTACGTTAATGCCTGGCCACTCGTATTCGATGATACTCTGTCTACTATTTATATACTGTCTACTGTATATTTTGTATATGCATGTATATATATATATATATATATATATATATATATATATATATATATATATATATATTTAGGCAGCAGTCCCTCTTTTACACATGTTTCGTTAGAGACAACTGACAAGATACTGCAATTAAGCTTTTTATTTAATTTTTCTTGTGTTCGTACAGGTGTTTTCTTTTCTGAACCACAAAGTGTGTAAAAAATGTCCAAACGTTCTGCATGTCCGATCGCTTTTAGCTATACTTTTATCCATTTTCAAGAATAATCTTATTTTTACTTTTAACTGAATGTATGTGTTGTGTTATATATGTAACTAGATTTATAGGAATGTTTTATTTTGTAAACGCGGTCAGCATATTGGGGCCGTGTGCATAGTTAATGTTATTGAGTGTTGGTTTTTTTAATACAAGGGCTTCCATTATTTTCATTTTTTATTGGATGAGGTTATTATGCTTGTATTTTCTACTAAAATGTGTCGGATAGAGTCTGGTAAATTTTTATGCGTCATTAAATGAGTCCTAATGGAGTTATGAGTTAGTTGTGATGTAAGTCGTCTGGATAGGCATGTAGTAGTTTGACCGATGTAATTATATATGAGTTTGGTTTGATCAGGAACACCGTTTCTTTAAGGATCATTTGAACTCGTAAATAATACTGGTTCTTTGTAGTTTTGATTTTGCAGGCGTGTTACTATTTTTCATGATATCATTAGCTGTTTTAAATTTTTTGTAATAAGTAATTAATTTACTCTTTTGTCCCAGCCAACAATGAAGTGTATTTCTTTACGATATTTCTAAGTGAAAATTCATCTTGCTTGCAATTGACGTGTATGTGTCGTTTGTAGAAGATATTAATGTTATTATTTTTTGTCTGATATATATATATATATATATATATATATATATATATATATATATATATATATATATATATCAAGTACAATTTAAATTTTTAACGAAACATGGTAAATGGGTCTTAGACAAAAACTATATATATATATATATATATATATATATATATATATATATATATATATATATATATTTGTTTTATTTTTATATATCTTTCAGTGTTACTTTTTATAGGTTTACCATTTATTTTCTGGTAACGGACGGCTTAGTGGCTCTTTTAATTAAAAAACAAAACAAAAAAAAAACAGGCATTTCAATTCCACACGATTGACAGACTAATTCACCGGATGTCTGCAGGTGCTGCTGTATTTAATAATTATCTAATAACATTTTCCAACGATCGATGAAACTGTAAAAATACAAGAGATGAATAATTAGTGGTTCTGAAGTGTATTATTGAACTATTAGTACGTGACCTCTGTTGGGCCTGTTAAACGATTAATCCGATAAGTTTGTTGAAATATCAGTGCCGGAAAATCAGTGCGATACGAATATTTGGTTGAAATGTCATTTACTAATTTAATTCTTCACACACACAAATAATCACACATACACACAAACAAAGACTCACTAGCAATTGTACTGTTCAGATTAAAATTATGTTATTGAAGATTCTGATATAACACAAGTGCATTAAGTTTGGTGTAAAGAAGAATTTCCATATACACTATCGTTCAAAAGTTTGAGGATAACCCAAGGATTAGCATGGGGTGAACTTTATAGAATAATGCAAAATAAATGAGCTCTTAAAATCATTGAAAAAAGAATGGAATTAATTATCAAAATTATACTTAGAGAAATTTTTGCAACGAGTACCAAAAATTTATGCTTCAGTAATCAAGGCTAAAATAGGATGTTTTGACGAGAGTAAATTTTATTCATAAAATGCTTTTTTATTTGTCATAATAAAATTTCTAATAAAAATCATGTCTCCCTTTTTTAACCATGTATCATAATTTTCTTTTATTTAAAATACAAAACAACTAATTTTTCGCCAATTTAAAAAAAAAATTACCAGCAGTTACGTCAAACTTTGAACAGTCGTGTATATGATATGTATTTGATAATATCGATATTATCTTGAAAAATAAAAAAAAAGTTTTTGTGAAAAATATACTTTTTTAAAACATTTCGTTCCGCTTTGGATGACATATTAATATATTTACTTACATATTGGGAGATATTTAAAAGATATCGGCTCTATCCATTTCGAAAAATCTGACTAAAGTTCCATATATCAAAATTTAGATTGGAATCCTTTTTTTTATTCGAAGGTGGGGGAAATTTTCATAAGCTTCTCTTCTAGTATGACGATTATTAACAAGAAAGAATGTTGTAGTCATGACGACATTGATTTCTAATCAAGTTTGTTGAGTACCGTTATATACCTTACGTTATAACACTAATGGGTACGTCCTAATCCTCATAAATACGTTGTACACTATTATAAGTGGAGGTAATATGTTGCCTAAGTAATCCAACACTAGCAGTGGTTTATCTATCTCACGCCACTGGTGAGTATTGTATTTTGTTGATGTCATAATGATTACCATTTTCTTTCCAACCTCCGTTTTGGTTATTCTTTATTCAGTAACTCTTTCTAAATAACAACAAGTTCACTTCACACTATTAACCTCAGTAAAGGTATGAATCTATTTATTCTCTTCATATTCATGGTCGGGTGCGTGGCTGGTATAGCATGGATAGGGGCTCGGAATTAAAAATCTAAGAGGTGAGTTCAAATTCCACTTGGCTTACTTACATTTACATGCGCACAAATACCCATGGGAAAAGTATAAATTTCTTCTCCTCCTCCCCTATCTATAGTTCAACTAACAGGACTTGGAATTGAAAACATCACTTTATGCAAAAACAGTTAATGCAATATTCCCTAGAAAAAACAAATATTCTTACAATATTTCGACTTTAATTTATATACAAAAGGTTGACAAGCCGTAAAAATCCAATCCATCAATCAATCAATCATATCTATGGGTTAAATAATAGTGTAGTTAAGGCTCTAGCTTTCCAAGGGAATGAAATCGTACTGTAATATTTATCGAGAGTAGCTAGGTTCACTTAAGTACTGCGTAGTGACCTCGGTCCTCACTGGGTGTTCCATAAAAAAAATTCGGTATTAAATAACCTCGTGTCGTATAATCAACCTAAATCATCTAACCAGAGGAAAAATCAAACTACCTGGGAGTATGTCTTAGGCCAACAGGAAAAGCAATGCCTTTAATTCTCAATATTTTCGTGGGTCTTGATGAAGGATTGAGAAAATAACCAATGCTAATAAAAACCATGGGTTCTGAAAAATTATCGGCCCAAGAAAGAATGGATGGATTATCTGTAAAAATATTACTATTTGGTTATTTGGTCAGATTTTGGGTAAAAGTTCAAGGCAATAACTTTTCACCATTGAAATTATTATGTTTTTTTTGTTTTGTTTTTTTACAAAGATACAAGCTCAAGAATCACTCCCGTTTTGGGTATGACAATAAATTACATCCAATATTAAGGACTCTCATTAGGAGGTTTCGAGGAGCGTGTAAACACCTCTTAATTCAGATCCACACTGACCCAGGGTGGTAGCACCTGTCAGGGTACCAACTATGGGCAAATAGTTAATCACTCCAAAAGGGGTCAAAACAGTATCAAAGTATAAAAATAGGTTTTAATACAAGCAAGAACATTTTGTGAAAATTTTCATCAGCAATACATTTTTCAAAAAAAAAAAAATATTACCAGCATAAAAATCTTGTCGGCATTAAATAACTGTTATGGGATCTTACCCATAATAATAATAATAGACTATTCCATACTTAATAAATACTGCGCCTCAGGAGTCAATCAGTAGTTCAAGTCGAGTCAAGAGTCGAGTCAGAGGCAGTCCGAAACAGAGTCGCGTTCAGACAATTACTACAAGACATTGGAATAGTGATACTGGTCGAGACTACATTGTTCTCTCTGCTAAACCTGATTGTTCATACTAACACTTCTACTTCTCTGTATATATTCCTGTTTGTAATATATCTGTGTTATTCTATACATGTGTTCGAGTTCTTCTTTATTGGTTCTACCTTGGACTATCACCATGGTACAAGGAACCGGACCATAACAATAACCCACTGAGGTTGATATACCGTAAAACAAAACAAAAAAGAACAAGAATCACTCAAGGTAGAGGGTTACCGAATAAAGAGTATGACATTAATGTATGTGTAAAAATCAGGAAGTTAAGATTAAGTGGATATGGAGTGTTTGTGGAGTAGCTGAACACCCCCAAAAGATGGACTGGTCTAAGATTATTTTAAACAGCACTCTCTCTTACTGAGAGATAGATAGATAGAGAGAGAGAGAGAGAGAGAGAGAGAGAGAGAGAGAGAGAGAGAGGAATTAACAATTACAGTTAATTCTGCTGGTAGACTCTCTGCCTTCAGGTGGCGAGGAATACAGACGAGACTATGCCGAAGGGCAGTGTCTTGTCTGGGGAGATAGACAAACCAGTCTTCGTGTATGTAGGGTCTACGAGGAATTTTTGCCTGGGCCTACGAGGTCAGAATGCTCCACATAAATATTGGCCGTGTGCCGCATCCTGCCTCGTGGTTAGGTTTGGAAAATACCGAGCATTTCACGATTGCAGTCGACTCTCTTCCCACTTTCGGAGAGGAACCCAGACGATGCTATGCCGAAGGGCAGAATCTCGTCTGGGGAGATAGATAGCTACTCCACACCGTGTATACGGGGCTCTGCGGGCAATTTTTCGCGAGCCTACGGGCTTGGAATGACCCACGTAAAAAATGGCCTTGTGCCACATCCGCCTTGTGTGGAGACCTCAGGTCTAGAATAAATACCGTGAAGTTAACGATTAGATTTTGTTAAAGCTCTGCTAGTCAAACTCTCTGCCTCCGGCCAGAGTGAAACCCAGACAAGGCTATACCTACGAGTAAAGTCTCGACTTTAGACAGCCACGCGACTCCGTGTATGCGAGGTCTACGAGGAATTTTTGCCCGAGGGTACGCGCTCGGAAAACTCCACTTTAAAACCAGCCTTGTGCCACATCCCGCTTTGTGGGAAGGTTCCGGGTAAATACCGAGATGTTAAGGATTAACTGTTTATTACATCAGTCTGTGTTCTCGACTGTGTACCATATCATTCTCCAGAATAAATTAGTTATGTACTATATGCGTCTCAATCTTTCATGTTTACGTCACCACAGGAGAATAGTTAATGACTGATTCTTGACTTGGTCATTTCAAGATGGTAGTGTTCGGGGTAGCATCCACATCAAGTCTGAATTGTTGCAACATAACAATTGATCTCTTCCAAACGTTTGCCATGGAAAAAGAAATAGGATAGCGACAGGCTGTGACGAATGGGTGACATTTTGGCGAATATTATTATAAAAAAAAATGAGAGAAAGTAGACAAAATCGAATAATAGCCATGATTACATCCAATAAATAATTTGCATTTCATATATTTAAGCTGATTTTGAATTAATGAAAGACAGCCTTTTGAATTTCTATTCTTATTCTTTTTTTTATTTTTCAAGAAATCGTTAACTGATAAAACAAACGACATTTCGAAGACGATCTGCCATTTATATATTTTATTTCAGTCATTTTTCTTCCAGTCTCGATAGGTTAAAATTTGTTCAATAAAATTAATAAATCAGGTCAAAACATTCGAACACACACTTGCCCAAATAAAAATTGTAGAAATGCAGTTAGCGACGGCAATATAATACGATTAAATGTTGTATTTAATATGCAAAAATGTTTTTAAAATACGAAATAAAAGATAATTCGGCAAAGAGATTACGAGAAAATAAAACTGTGTTGCAGAATTCAAATTAGTTTAAAAAAAGGAACACAAAAAGGCAAAATATAAATGATTTTAATTATTTCAAGTGTTTTAAAATGCTTGCTGATTTCACCGCATAAACGTAATCAGCATTCGAATTCAAGAATCTCGTTATGCTTGTCTCTCATTTGAATTTCTTGTTTAGAACATAAATTGCAACAGCAAAATGTAAAAAGAAAAGAATTATGAACGTTAACATCGTCGTAGTTGGGATAAAATATGTATCAACAAATCGTCACCCGAAATTAAAAACGTTCTATGTGAACCTTTTGCAGTTTTGAGATATTTAGCTTCTAAACATTTGTTCACCTTAAAACTCACAAATTTATGTCAGATTTTGCTCATACTTTATTTCACATTTGCTGATAAAACTTTTATAATGTTAATCAGTTATCTGCCATGCATGATAGATGCTTAGGCGATGATGTATCTTTTCGATACATGGTTGACGAGGCAAATATTTTCACAAAGTAGGTTGCCATTTGTTTCTGTGGGTAGACTGGTTGCCAACCAAGTCCAAGTCTGTCCTACTTTTCAACTAATAGCTAGAGAGAAGAGATGGATTCATGTCTTTCCCAAGGATATTTTTTGCGTAAGTAAATCTAAGGAACTCGATTGTAATTCCTACCCCAGACCGATATCCATGACATCCCAACGCACTTACAAATTTCGGTCAATTATGTGCCATGCATGATATACGCTTAGGCGATCATGTATCTTTCGATACATGACTGATGAGGAAGATTTTTTGCCGCAGTAGGTTGTCATTTTTTCTGTGGTAGACCAGTTGCCATCCAAGGTTATAGAACCCTGTCTGTCCTGCGATTTGGGAGAAGAAGAAGAGGATTCATACATTTCCCAAAGGATATTGCCATGTAAGTGAATGTAATGGATTTGACTGAAATTCTAACTACAAATCTAAAAAAAAATGTTATTTCTTTTTGTTTTTTTTTTGTTTTTGTCTTTTTTTACAATTCTATAAAAGATAAGAAGCTGTTGCTCTTATGAAAATTCAGTTAATTGGTATGCGTGATTCACGCTTGGTCGATCATGTATCTTTTCGATGCATGATTGATGAGGCAGATTTTTTCACAAAGTAGGTTGCCATTTGTTTCTGTGGGTAGTCTGGTTCCCAACCAAGTCCAAATCTGTCTTACTCTTCAACCCATAGCTAGGGGGAGAAGAGATGGATTCATACCTTTCCCAAGGGTATTTGTGCGTAAGTGAATCTAACGAACTAGATTGGAATTCCTACTCCAGACCGATATCCATGACAACATATTGCACACCCAGATTCAGTCAATTATGTGCCATGCGTGATACACGCTTAAGCGATCACGTATCTTTCAATACATTCCTGACGAGACAAATTTTCCCCGCAGTAGGCTGTCATTTCTTTCTACAGTAGACAAGTTGCCATCCAAGTCTATAGAACCCAGCCGATTCTAATATTTACCCATAGCTGAGGAAGGAAGACGAGGATTCATACCTTTCCCAAGGGTATTAGCACGTATGTAATGGATTCGACTAAAATTCGAACTACGGTCCTCCGACTCATCAATCCGAGCCGCTATCCATTACTCTCCACATTGGGATTAAAACTGTTCTACAAGTTTAGAAACAACATTATTCGCAATGCGAGGCGTTGAGATATATTTGACATAGTTGATATTTACTAAGTTTTAACTTATGTTAAAGTCGGGGCATAAAGAAAAAGTGTGAAGCATCTAGTGTGGCTCGAACTCACAACTGTAATACTAGTCTAGTAAACTGGGTCATTGGATATGACTCAAAATTGTCTCTGATGTAGCGTGAGTATAGGTGTTTCCACTGAATGGATAAAAATGGTAGACCTAACACTCATCCTGAATTAGGAAACGTTCAAGTAATCAGCTGGATTTTGCCTCAAAGAATGTTAGACGTTCACGTGATACGATCAGCCTGGTGCGCTTTTGATCAGCTCTCAGAAGACGTGGCACCTAACAAGCAGAAAGTTCGCTGTGCAGAATATTCTCGACTTTTCAACAGGATATGCCAATAATAATGGCTATTTGATTTATAGTCAATTGCCTCTCATCTATAACCTTGTAGTGAAACAATCAATGTTTTCCTCTGTGGAAGTAGTCGCAGAACGTCCAGAACTTCGATCTACTTCAAGACTCCCCCTTTCTTCCCTAAATCCAGCTGCTCATTTTTGTACTGTTGATAAAGCAGGAACATGATGCACTAATGTATCAGCTATGTCAGCATGAATATTCTTGTGTGCTAAGCTGTTTTACTGCAGGTAATTTGTAAAACTACGAGGTAATATTTTGTCTAATTTCAAGAGAAGCCCTACCAGTTACAATAGAAGATTTCTTTGAATTGTCAGATGTCAGATTACTTGAAAATAAACAAGGCAGTTATTATTAAAAGGAACTGCAATTAATGCATGCAAGAATTCACAGCTCTAGTATCAAACCTTCGTAGTCACCCTATTAACCTTTGAACCCACCTGTGTAATTAATACGATGTTTGAGTTCGAAGTGCTATTGAGCCCAAAGAATAGGTAAAGAGAAATGGGTTAATAGCTCTCTAAACTCAGCTAAGCCAGTTATTTAAGCCCAAAACATCGATGCGAAGAGAGTGATTAATAAATGTCTCAACCCTGGTAGACCTGTTACTTAGCCCAAAGCATAGGTACAGAGATAGTGTTTAATAATTGCTCTCAACACTGATAGACTTGCGATTTAGCCCAAATCATGGGTAAGAATAGAAGAGTTAATACCTCGCTAGACCCTTCTAGACCTGTTATTTATCCCAAAGCATAGGTAAACAGCGAAAGGTTAATACTGCTCTCAGCTTTACCGGGCCTGCTTTTTAGTGCAACCATAGGTAAGAAGAGAGATGTTAATACCGCCTTCAACCCTATCGAGTCTACTATTTAGCCCAAAGAATATGCAAGAAACGAGAGGTTAATAACGCCCTCAACCTTGCCAATCTCTTATTTAGCTAAAAGCATATGTAAAGAAGAAAAAGGTTAATACCACTTTCAACTCTGCCAAGAAAAGAGGGGTTAATACCGCTCCCCTCCCTGCCAGCCCTCCTCTTCTTTGTTGTTGTTGTTCTTCTTCTTTTTCTTCTTCTTCTTCTTCTTCTTTTTCAACTGCTGCTCTTTTTTTCTTCCTCCTCCTCAACTATCTGGACCTTCATTTCCGCTTTTCAATCTCAGCTAGGTTAGTGATTGTAGCATCGGGCTCCAGGTTTTATTTTCGATCCCATTTTTTTTATTTTTTAAACTTTCCGTTATTATGCAGAGAGTAACTTTGTATTTTTACTTCCAATTAAATTTCTCTGTGCCTGTCTCCCAATTAGTGAGGTTTTTTTTTGGGGGGGGTTCACTTGTTTTGGGTGGAATTTTTTTCCCCTTGAAAACCTTGTCAACTCTTCTCACTATGTACAATCAAGTCGAGATAAATTTCCATAAAATTGTTCATTTTATTCAAAGTTTGGGAATTTTTTGTCCCCCTTAGCAATTTTAAATATTTTTTATGTCATCCATGTCATTTTTTTAAAACAAAAAACTGTTTTATTCCATTTTGATTAGTACAATTCATTCTTCATGCAGAAATGGTATCGTTCAACGCTACCATCATGTATGATATCACCAAAGAGCATAAGAATGACTGGATCAAGACAGTCACTTCTGAGACATCTCTAAGTCTGTTATCGTCAATAAAGGCGGTTTTAATAACCTCTTTTACTGTTTTTCTAAGCTCAATATGCGTACAATTTTGTTTGAGAAAATATGCAATTTAATATGGAATATTTTCATTCACAATTACTTGAAGAATTCTATATTCACTGACAAAAGGCAATGATCTTTTAGATCTATTATTATTTCTTTGAAGAAACAAAACATTAAAATATTTGATCTTTTGCTTACCTTCAAGGTATATAGAAGAAATAACATAAAAATGTTTGATGTAACAATAAACGTACAAAAGAACGTTGAAGATATTCAGCATCGCAAATTGTCTGAATAAATAAAGTTTGGTTTGGTTTGTTTACCGAATATCAACCTCAAAAAGGATTATGTAATGCCGACAAGATTTTTATTGCTGGTATTTTTTTTTTTTTTCCAAAAATGTATTACTGACAATTTTTTCCTTCAAAAATGAATTGTTGCTAATAATTATTTTACAAAGACTTTTTCCTTCAAAAATTTATTGCTGGTAATATTTATTTTCTTTAAAAAAATGTATTGCTGGTAATAATTTTTCCACAAAAAATTATTGCTGGTATTAAAACCTATTTTTATACCGTCATAGTGTTTTGACCATAGCTGGAATCCTAACCTACCACTCTGGGTCAGGATGGACCTGGGAAAACGAGCAATTAAGAGCTAGTTCCACTCTCTTCAGAGCCTCATATTCAGAGGCTTTGCTGTTAGATGTAGTTTAAGGAAGCGGATGTAGTTTATCAAACTACTTCTTCGACTATTTTTATGAGTCATCTTTGGTTTGCGAGGGAAGTGGTAAAACAGAGAACGAACGAAAGAAAGAGAGTGCATTGAGAGAGAAACTGGTGGGGAAGGATAGAAAGACAGGTAAGAAAAGGAAATGAGGGGGGTGCAGAGAAGGGGGCATATATAAGGAGAGGGATGCAGAGAAGAGGAAATATAAGAAATGCGTAAGAAAGAAATAAAGAAAAGTTAGAGAGAGCCGGATACAATTAAAGATCCGTACCGCTAAGTGAAAAGCCAGCGAGAAATATAAAAATAATAAAAGTATTAAAAAGAATACACAAGGGACTAAAAATGTAAATGTCCTTTTAGACACGATACCATTCTATACATTGCCATTATTTTCAAAATATTTGTCTTCTCACACACATTCACTTGAAAACAAATACACACACACGATAAATATCTCAAATCCTCCTAATAATTTCTATCACTTGTATATCCTTGCTTGAACCGGCTTCTAATGCTCTGGACTGTGCGGCTTGGGGATGGTAGTCATAGCTCGTGGAGGCACAGTCCTATGGGTAAAAAGAATCTCGGATGAGTTCCACCATGGAATATGTGATCGAGCGGCGCTGTATCGAGTCTAATTCGTTACCTCTTCGTCACCGAGGCCCGTTGGTACAATTGGTATGGCGTTTGCCTCCTACCGCAACTGTTCGGGTTTCAATTCTCGGAAGTGGATGCGAACTTATGATGAGTACCAAATATACGACGAAACGGCCGTCCAGTGCTTTCTGCATTCTGTTGCGGTTTCTTCCAGACTCGATAAATTACTTAATTATGATTATTTCAAATCCTCCTAATTATTTCTCTCTCTCTCTATATATATATATATACATACATACATACATACATACATACTGGGTGTGACATCAAAATTGTCCAGATTGTGCATACTAGATGTAACACCAAAATTGCCCAAATCGTGTAACAGCAAAATTGTTCAATTCTTAGATTAAGATAGAACAGCTGTATCTTAGAAATGATTAAAGATATCTTACTGGAATACTTCGTGTTTTTAATAACATTATTGTACTCTACTTTAAACAATAAGAATGTATAAATATTTTCTAAACTTAAAAGAGAAAGGTTGTTTCAGCAAATCCAACACTTGACAAAACGAAATAGGCAATAAAAACAAAAGTTGTATATGCAGAGACCTGACAGTTTATTTAGCAAAAGTTAAAGTTACATATTACATTATTTTTCAATGTAACCGGCGGCGGCGGCGGCGGCAACCATCTCAAGGCAGACGCGAAATGAGTCACACGCTTTGGCGTCTATGTCCTTGTCCATAGCGGCGAACGCCTCCACGATGGTAGCCTTCGAGGTCGACCGTGTTGTGGGCGTGCTTGTTGGTCTTGGCCTCGATCACGCCCCAGAAGAAATAGTCAAGGGGGTTGCAATCGGGTGCGGCCACAAGTCTGGCGACCAGTGGTGAGGAACATTGTTGAGCAGCCACGCCTGGGTCGTCTTAGCTTTGTGTGCAGGAGCAGAGTATGTTGCCTTTTTCATCTCCTCATTATTGGACAACCTTTGATCTCTGTGCGTATTCTTCATGGAACCAAAAAGAGGAATGTCTGAGAGCGTCAAGTCAAAACTCTAAGTTGAATGAAACAAAGTAGTCCAACCATTGTAATAGTCGTTCTGTTATTTTGGCTGCTGCGAATCCTTGACAAACATATATCTAAAAAAAACATATAAATAGCAACTGTGCATGTGTGTATTGGTTAGCAAGCTTATCTCGCTAGATCAATTACGACTGAGTAGAGAGTTCGATCCATACAGCGTGCTTTACACATTTAAGCTTCCGTCCCATCTAAGCTAAGCATAGAAACTGATTGAGCAGTTCGACATGATGTAATGGTTAGTAAGCTTGTTTCACGGCAGTCACTGTATGCTCCATACTTTCTATCTGGTGACACATCTAAGCTATGCTTAGAAAATTACCATCTCTCAATGGCAACTAATTTGAAAAATCTTTGCTCTGACCGTTGACAATACGCACTCATGAGAATAAGAATTTATGGGCTTGTGGTCGAGTATATATTTTTATTGTCTGACATTCTTAATGCGGGAACCGTCACAAAGTTCCATTTCTAACGTCTTCCTAACATTTAAATTAACTCTGTTGAGGCATCAACTTACTTTGTTTACATCAAGTCCAGCCATTCCATAAAAATTCACTAAACCCCTGTGAAAGTTTGTAGACAAGTTCTCTTCAAAAACAGAGACTCTATGACTGTTGTTTGCTTTTGATTTATATGCACTGGGACAGTCGTTTTGACAACGACTGACGCCAACAATGCTAAGAATACCAAAGACATGTAAATGAAGGCTATCCGTATAGTACTGAGGCTTTCGTTGTATAGAAGTTTTCATTCCCTTGAATAGATATCTTTAAAAAAAAAAGAGCTCGATTCCTCCACTTTCAGTTAGGCAACTGGGGATCAGCCACATACTTCTTTGTCTCCTTGTGTATACATACATATAATATAATGGCTGACCGCTCTTATCAGAGTATGGTCTACACCCAAAGACAGGCAACTATGCTAAGCGGAATTTAGTCATAGTTTCTGGGAGTAACCACATCATTTCGCGTGATCAACCGTTTGAAAAAAACAGGACGCTCAAACACTCGACCACAATGACCTGTAACTGAATGTTAGCACAATCATCGTTGAACCATTCTGCTAGTCCAATTTCATTTACACGACTTGGGTCAACCTGCGATATGTTTTTTTCAGGCACACTGGTATCTCCTCAATCGACAGATGGCATCAAGAATTCGCCGAACTGACAATTCCACCAGGTTGAGTTTTGATTTCTGGATTACGATCGAAAAACAAATATCCTAAAAACTCGATCATGCCTATAATATGGCTGCCCGCTCGTATCGCAATATGGTCTTACACACAAAGCGCGCACGTGTGGTTTAATACTGAAACCATGCGGAGTAAATTTTATTTACAATTTCGGGGAGACAGAGCATCATTTTCTCGTGAGCAAACACTCGGTCACGATGATTTGTAACTGAATGTTAGCAAGACCTTCGAGGAACAATTCTTTCTTTCCAAACCGTGGTATGCTTTTTCAGGCACGCCGGGATCTCATCAAATGGGTAGATGACATCAAAGATTCACCTTTCTGACAAATCGACCACGTTCACATTCGATCTCTGGCCTCACAGTCGGGAATCGAACATCCTTAATAACGTAGATATGCAGGTAATATTGAATGTAGAACAACGGTCAGGTATGATCAAAACCCCCATCACGATGACTAGGACAAGCATCAATAACTTTCGGGTGCATCTATCTAAGCATTTTCACTCACAAAGCTTGGGTCAAATTCAAGCACTTTTTAAATATGCCGGACGTCGGTACCACCTCGCCAAACCCAAATGATAAACCAACCATGTTGAGATTCGTTCTTGAATCTCATGGTCGGAACGAACATCCTAACAACTCCCCACAGTCATAGTATATATATATATATATATATATATATATATATATATATATATATATATATATATATATATATATATATATATATATAGGATACAGGAATGACGACCTGGACTGTCTTATAACGCACAATAATGCATCGTCTGGAGGGGAAAAGAGTTGAAGACGAGAATAATTACGTTTTTTTCTTTTATTGTGGAGTTAATTCATTTATTTTTCTGAAATATTAGGTGGAAACTCAAGAAAATGATTGAACGAGAAGTGATTAGTTCTTCATTTTCTTAATAAAAAAAAACCCCAAAATAGTCAAGTTCAATTTGGTACAGACAGACGTCTATCATTTTTTAAAGAACTTTGATCAGTAAAACCTAATTAGTCTATTGTGAACGATATTTAATTTGAATATGTCACCAAATCTATTCACTTATATAAATGAACAATGCTTCAGTTATATCATGATAGGTGGATGAGAAACAAAGAGAAGTGTTGAAATAATGGAGGGAATGAAGCAGTTTAACAAAAATGGGAAGGGAGATCCTATTATGTGTACCTGAGTATTTGAATATATATATATATATATATATATATATATATATATATATATAAGTCTTCTATGAATTGAGCACTCTGAGTCACTTTAAAAAAAAACTTAATGAAATCGCTGCACAAATGCATTCATGTTTCAATACTTTGATTGTACTTCTTCAGGCGTGAAGAATATATATATATATATATATATATATATATATATATATATATATATATATACAGGTAAATGATTGATGTATACGTAATGAATTCCAATAACCCAAAAATACTCTTCTTGAAAGAGTGCTCAATACAGAATTAGCAAATATAATTTATTCGAAAATTATTAACTTAAATATGTTATAAAATCACGACAAAAACAGCAACTTTGTTCCAACACTTCTGGTCTTATCAAGTGATGGTGTTGAATGTAGAATAAAAAGGGTTTTAAAGGTTCAAATCGACGAAAAATATATGATATATATATATATATATATATATATATATATTATATAAATTTTAATATATATATATATATATATATATATATATATATAATATTATATATATATATATATATATATATATATATATATATATATTATATAAACGTTATTTTTAGTGGATATCCATATTTGAGTAGACGCTCTGTTTATACATTTAACAGTATATTTATTTGTTTTCGTTTACCGGCCAGAATAAGTAATGATAACATGTATCGGACTAAAAATAAAAATTCATCACTTACTTTAGATATTCAAGGGTTAGACAAAATAATATGAACAGATTTCAAAAATATTTTTTTTCAATTCTGGCATTTCCGCTTATTTGTAAACATCAAACCGGCATAAAAGTTAACTGCTCAGCTCTTTAAGGTTTTTTTTTTTAAATATTCATCTTCAGGTAAAAGAGGTACATACTAAGTTGCGCGATCTGTTGGATTTTCAAAAGGCACAATTAGTTGGTACTCAATTAGCAGGAACATCTTTGACCAAAACGTCTGAATTACTGAATGTGTCACGATCTTTCGTGTCCACGATTATCACAACTTACGCAAAACAGGTCAAATAATCATCAGCAAAGATTAATAGTAAAAAGTTGACCGAGAGATACCGACGAGCTTTAAAACGAATTGTGGCTGTACTGATAAATCATCAGTTACCTCCCCTTAAGATCCAGGAGGTATAAAAAGCACCCTGTATAATCCGTCAGTAGACGAGTCGTCAGAGTAAATTGCAATAAAGCTTTGGTATAAGTTTATTCACTGGTTCTGTTTTTACTACAATTTATTGCACTTACAATGGAACTTTATATGCAGCCAGAACGATTTACGTATGACTCAGAAAGCGAAGCAGGAGATCAACGCTGGACACACTGGCTTGAAACTTTTACGAACTTCGATGAAACTTTACTCCTTAAGAACCCGAATCGGCTTATTAACAAGCGTGCTCTTCTGACTGTGTGTCACATTCAATCAACGATATCATTGTAGACTGTAAAACTTATGAAGAAGCGATAGAAAGATTAAACACAGCCTACGTGAAGCCAAAAAATGAACAATTTGCCTGACACATACTTGCTACCCGGCGACAGGAATCTGGCGAAACATGGAGTCATTTCTTAAAGACCCTTCGGACAATAAACAGGGACTGCAATTTCCGTCCCATGACCGCTTTGAAGGCAAAAGAGAAACATATTCTAGATGCCTTTGTAAATGCCCTACGTAATGTTCAAGTAAAGTAAGGCCTTCTTCAAAATAAGATCCTTACATTGAAAGCTGCTTATGAACAAGCTTATACCTTTGACCTTGCTATACAGCAGTCCAGCTCGTATTTCCAACCCAATACTGTGGGTGTCGCTATGAAACAACCTGTACCTACTATCCCTTCTCTCTATGATGATTTGACTTACGTTCCTGCCCAGGATATCTCACCTTTAAACACCCCAGACCAACCTGTTACTGCTGCATCAACCAAATGAACATGTTACTACTGCGATCTAAATTTACACTCATCACTTCCATGTCCTGTCAGGGAAGCTCGTTGCTACAAGTGTGGAAAAGTGTGGACATTTCTCCAAGGTATGTCGTTCATTTAAAAATATTTCTTACAAAGCTAACCGTCCTGTCAGTTCGTTATCATTTTCTGCAACATTGGCCATGTTTCCTGACTTTCTTTAAAAAACTATTATAAAAATTAAAATTAACGTTGTCCTCACCAACGCATTATTAGACATTGGCAGTTCGGAAAAATATATCAGAGACAATCTGGTAAAAATTCAGAAATGGCATTATGTTCCCTCCCTCAAGAGAGTAACAATGGCGAACGCATCTTTATCATCACACGTAAGTAGATATTGTTTGGCCAACCTACATTATAACGGCATCCCATATAAAGCTGTTAAGTTATCGATAATGAAAAACGTTTTTTGTGAGGTGATACTGGGTCACGATTTTTTCCAGGAACACTCTAGAAATCCCGTTCGGCGGAGATACACCTGTATTAAAGTTTTGCGGACTGACTGCAGCCAACATCCGTAACCCTCACTTTTTGAAAACCCGACAAAGGATTGCAAGCCAATACCTATTAAGAGCCGACGATATTCTCATGAGGACAAACAATTTATACGGACCGAAATGAAGAGAATTCTTCAAGAAGGAAAAATTGAGCCAAGTACGTTACAGTGGAGGGCCCAAGTATTACTAACAAACACAGAAAAAAAAAAAACAAAAGTAAGGAAGGTTATCGATTACTCTCAGACAATTAACCGGTTCACTCTTCTGGACGCTTTTCCGTTGCCACGCATAGACGAAATTCTATGTGAAATTTGCTAAATATAGTATTTTCAGCACGTTACTTTTGAAAAGAGCTTATCATCAGGTGGCCATTAAGCCAAAACACAAACCCTACACCGCATTTGAAGCCGTTGACCGGCTGTACCAGTTACGGAGGATACCTTTTGGGGTAACTAATAGAGTAGCCAGTTTTCAAAGAATAATCGACAAAATCATAATGGATGAAAAACTGTAAAGTACATTTGGTTATACAGATAATGTAACTATATGTGGCCACAATCAGAAGGACCACGACGAAAACCTTCGACGGTTCATGGACGCCGTAAGCAAATATAACCTTATACTAAATAATGCCAATTGCTCGTTTGGGCACCATAAAATGAATCTTTTGTGCTATACAATAAGCAACGGGTCAATTGCCTCGGACCCAGAGCGATTAAAACATTTGCTCAGATTGCCAATCTCAGATAACATACGTGCGCTACGACGAACTATGGGCATGTTTTTCCCACTATTCACAATGGATCACCTCTTTCTCAGAGAAGATACGTCCATTAATACAAGTAAGATCTTTTCCCTTATCTCGCCCAACATTCGAAGCATTCGAAAAACTCAAGCAAGACATTGCAAAATCCGTAATGACAAATATAGATCCTTCTGTCCCACTGGTAGTTGAAACTGATACATCAGACTGCGTAATTGTCGCTTCATTAAGACAAGCTGACCACCATGTAGCCTTCTTTTCAAGGACTCTCTCTCAATCTGAACGACGTCATACGGCGATGGAAAAAGAAGCCTACGCAATAGTTGAGGCGTCAAGAAAGCGGAAACACTATTTAATCGGATGTCATTTCATATTAGTTACAGTCCAAAAATCTGTTTCGTTCATGTTCAACGTAAAAGCTACCAGTAAAATAAAAAATGAAAAAAATAGCAAGGTGGAAAATTGAAATATCTTTTTTCTCGTTCGATATTACTTACCGACCCGACAAGGAGAATCTGACAGCACACAACCCCTCAAGAATATGCAGTATAACTCCAAGTACAAAAGAACCCCAGACACTACACGAGGAACTGTACCACCCGGGCATAACAAGGATGGTTCACCTTGTAAGGAGTAGGAATTTGCCTTATTCAGCGGAGGACGTTAGAAAAGTTACAAATTGCTGTTCTACTTGTGCTGAGATACTTCCATTCCCGGACCAAGGTGCGAGCTCAAAACGAGAGATCTTCCAGCTCGAACAGTCCACTACAAGAACTAACCAGGCGTTCACAGAGAATCTTTAAAGAGCCTGGGCACCTAAGAGATTTTCTTCCTTATGAATAAAATACGTAGTGGAGTATGTATTGGTAAATCATCAATTACCTCCCCTTAAGTTCTAGGAGATATAAAAATCACCATGTAATATCCGTAGGGGCACCTCGGCGTGGTGTAATGGTTAGCAAGCTTGTCTTGCTATGTCAGTTGCTACTGAAAAGTGAGTTCGATCCTCACTGGATGCCCCATGCTTTCTGCCTTGTGCCACATCTAAGCTACGCTTGGAAAATATCTGGGCACCTCCGGGTGGTGTAATGGTTAGCAAGTTTGTCTCGCTGGAACATTTACGACTGAGTAGTGAGTTCGATCCTCACTGGGTGCCCCATACTTTCGGCCTTGTGCTACATCTGAGCTACGCTTGGAAAATTACTGTAATATCCGTCAGTAGTCCGAGTAAAGTGCAATAAGTCTTTGGTATAAGTTTATTCACTGGTCTTGTTTTCACTACAGTGGCAAAAAAAATCATAAAACTGCTGCATCAAAAGTGACACCAGAACTCATTACTCACCTAACCAATACAGTTTCTATACAGACAGTACGTCGGGACCGCCACAAAGCTGATATCCACAGAAGGGTTACGATTCCTAAATTTATGTTCATAAAGTCGAACGCCAATATCGATGTGATGATCACAAAAATTGGACACTCGAGAAATGGAAAAACATTATTTGGTCTGATGAGTTTTGTTTCACATTATTTCCTAAAAACGGTCGTGATTATGTCTGGAAATCACCGCTTGAAACCTAAGATCCGGATTTCATAGACCCAATAGTCAAACATGGAGGGGGGGATCAGATTTGGACGACAATTTCCTAGTATTCTTCTGGTCATATCATCATTTTAAATGGTATAATACAGATAAATATCTCGATATTCTCAATGACAATGTCCTTACAATGGCTACTTCCTACTGAAAGTGCCAGATTCCAAGATGATAACAACAGCCATCATAACGTAATTAAACATCATCCCTGCCCCCGACACAATCATCTGATCTCAAGATAATTGAACCATTATAAGGAATTCTAGAGCAAAGAGTGAGAAACAGAGTTCCTCCTCCCCCATCGTCGTAGAAGCAACTTTACGAGATTTTGATTGAAGAATGGGACAAAATTCCACTGAAAACAATTCACAACTTATGAAATTCCATTCCACGTAGAATCAAACGCAGTTTTAGAAGCTAATAGAGGTACAACACCTTGTTTGTTAATAAATAAATGTTTAAACTAGGTGGTCACATTATTTTGTCTAATCCCTGTATATATATATATATATATATATATATATATATATATATATATAAATAAGAAAGAACAGTAAGATATATAATCCGGGGTTCTTATAGATATTTTTATTTTTACAAAATACTGCTCAATGTAAATTTACAGAGCATTAAATGGAACTTTACAGAGCATGAAATGGAACTAATGCTTTTAATTTAATTGCAAAATTAAATTCGGGGCTTTTAGCTTCTATTTTTGAAACATGGTTAGAACTGTGTAGCGGAAAAAAAACATATTTTAAATCAATTAATTTATAATATATATATATATATATATATATATATATATATATATATATATATGTATATGTGTGTGTGTGTGTGTGTGTGTGTGTGTGTGTGTGATTACGTGTGTGTATTTGTGATTATTCTGCTTTTATATGTCGGGGATTACGGCCACATCACGTCAAAACAGCTGTTTTCGTACGATCACCGACGTTAAGCAACATCAACCCTTGTGAGTATCCAGATTTGGGTGCCGTAAGCTTGGATGAGTGGATAATCGGCTCGGAATTGGAAATCGGAGAGCCGTGTTCTAATTCAAGTCGAGTTCGTTATTTTCACTTAAGTGATTGTAAAATTAATTTACAGATATTAATTCGTTGAGGAATGTTACAAATATCTGTAAATTATTCTTACCCTCTAAAAATATTTCCTGAATAACAGGAAAAAGGTTGATAAGCCGTAACAAGCAAATCAATCAAAATTATTCTATGCATCGTGTATCTTCATGGCTCTCCATCAGATCCTTTCCTTCGTATGTCTAAAGAAAGTTTGATTCTTCACTATCCACCTTTTCCTGCTCGTGCTCCGCCACCCAGTTTCTCAAGCTCTTTCCTTCTGCTCTTCTTACCTTCAGTATGTCTTGTGACTGTCAAATTCTCCAAGCTTTCTTTCCTTAGTATATGTTTCCTATATTACTTCCTTACTTTTAATTAAAAGTGCTCTTTTAGTCCCTAATTTTTAAAAACTTCCTAGTTGATTACATGTTCTGTCCATAAAATATTTAGCATCTTTCAGTAGAATCATTATTCTGTTACCTGGCATTTCCTTTTAAACTGTGAGCGAATTGTACAGTACCAACTGCCATACAGAAGAATCGCTATTATATAACAGTTCAACACCCTTTTCGTTTTTTTTTTTTTTTAACAAAAATGTTCTCTTTTTCAATCCTTTGTTTAGATTCTTTACGGAATCTTTCATTATTCCAATTCGATTCTTATTTTGGTGTCACATATCCCATCGTCCCGGCTCGTGCTGAGGAATCAGAGAGCCGAGTTCGAATTCCAGTCGGATCCATTACATTCACTTAAGTGCTAATACCATTGCGAAAGGTATAAATCATCATCTTCTCCCCCACCCCAACTTTGGGTAAATAGCAGGACAGACTGAGTGACAACCGTTCTAGGAGGAGGAAAACTCTGAATTCAATACCGGCCTGGACAGGTTTGGGCTCCATCACGCTATCTTGTCAAAGAATCACCACTTCTACTGCGGCTGTAGTACATGTGATGCCCCTACGAACCTGATAGGTCATAAGATTCGTGATCAAGATTCCATCATCTTTTACTAAACCGCCCAAATATCCAAGTTTCTGTACCTGCTTGATTCTAACATCTCCAATTTGTAGATCAACTTTGTGTCGTCTCTTTTGTTATTGACCATATATTCTCACAGTTAATAGTTACTCTGCAATATTATCTGTAAGTAAGATTTTGCATATAAGACCGGTTAAAAATACGCATAGGTGCATCAATGGGAAATATGAATTACATAGAGCAAATATCACATAGTAATAACTCCTGTCAAGGCAGATGTATTTTTTCATAACATTATTCACCTAATACAAGGCCCAAGGTCCACTCAAGTTATTAGTAGTAAGAATGACAATAAACTGCATTCAGCAGCAAAGCCACCGATTGGAGGTTCTGATGAGCAGGGAACCACTTCCTGCTGTGGTTCCCAGGCCCAACCTGACAGGGAGGTAGCAGCTGTTAGGGTCGCAGCTATTGGCAAATAGTGAAAAACAAACAAAAATCAAAACACTAATAAAATATGAAAATACATTTTCATAGTTAAAATACCAGCAATACATTATTTAAAAATACCAACAATTGATAAGATTGGATACTAGTATCCTTTTAACAGTAGTACTTTTGAACTTTGCGGATTAGAAAATAAGTCACTGCCTGTTCGGAGGTGGCGTGTAACAGAAGATATACAGCTTTAAGCAGCTTGAAGCTGAAAAAAGACTATGCAAACATATTGTCCGATGGAGATTAGAGCTGATGAAATCATGATAATCGATGTTGGGCTAAAATTATTAAAATTAATTAATATAATAAGATGGTGACCAAAAGTTTTTCACGCTCGTTTAAAGAGAAAGTTATTTCAACAGTATATGGAATATGGAACAGTAAGGCAGAGATAGATAGATAGATAGATAGATAGATAGATAGATAGATAGATAGATGGATGGATGGATGAGAATAGATAGATAGATAGATAGATAGATAGATAGATAGAGAGATAGATAGATAGATAGATTATGAAGAGATGTAAATAAATATTCAATGTATTTCCGGGATTCTTTGATGGTAGATGATAGAATTCTGGAAAAATACGTGTGTCCATGTTTATGTCTCAGATAATACGTGTAAAGCATAGTCCTTCTGTGTGCTGTATTTCTTCAAGGCACACAACATCATAGCCCTCCATTACATTTTATTATTCGTAGTTCTTAGCAAGTTTTGTCTTTTTACTATTCCTTCTACTTCCTGTTACTGCCATCCATTTATAAAAGATTGTTCCATAGTAAAACTCTTTCTGTCGCTCCCATTCATCATCACTATGTCCTGTGGGTTTAAATTAACCATACCCTGTTTTTCTCATTATTAAACCGTCACTTTCTGATCATAAGTGCAAGCGTCCTCTTTGGCTCCATTAGTGTTAAAACTCCCTCGTTTCTCATGTTCAATTTATAGTATTGTCAACATCCTTCAGTAGAACCAGATTTCTGTTGTCTGCAGTCTCTTCTTTATCTGTGAAGAAATTGTCTAGTATTCACTGCTATATAGGTTGATTGATACTATATAGAGGTTCACCACATTTTTCTTCGTTTCTACCGAGATTGTTCTCTGGTGTAATATTTACTTGCTTTTAAATGAGATCGGTAATGTCCTCTGAGTTGATTCTAAGTCTTTATGGATTAGAAACAAAACATTTCAAAAAATGTTTAAATTACCTCACAGAATGAACGCGGAATATAAGCTGGAGAAAAAGTAAAAAACAAGATTAGTCCTTATAGCCAGTCACAGCTTCACCAGTGCCCCGTTGGCCAGCATCACCTGTTTCTACCTCCCACGACGAGAACGCCGGTTGGGCTTTGGGAAGCGATATTTACTCCATGCTAACAGCTCCATTCAATTGAGATAAATTATTATTACCATTTTATTAATTTGATTCAGAATGCCTTCGTGCACGTGGAAAGGTTTCCATTGTATTTTATATGGAATGAAATATCACATATATATTATATACTAAGAAAATGACATGACGAACTGGAACTAAATAAAAATCATAATAATGTATTCAGACTTACCTTCAAAATCTACTTAAAGACAATATATCAATCCGGATATTTTTCAGCACTTGGAGACTGCCTGCAATTTAGACATCATTTGAAAACTGACTATATAGATACAGTTTGTAAGAATAACAGGAATATATAATTTCTCGTTATATTTTGAGAGAAACAATAAAATGTCCCGATGCTGTTATAGGGAAATGACTCAAATTACAAATTACTGAAATCAGATATTTTGTATGGCACTCAATAAAACGCCAGGGCCTATGTGAAATCCACCAACTCACTACAATGAATCAGAAGGCTATTCAAGTTTAACAGTTCTTGTCTGAATATTGTTAGACGAGGAGTTATTATTATTGAATATGATTCGTCTGAACTATCCACATACAATAATTACAGTTAATGATGAATCATCCCTTTTGATTCGTCTTTGACAGTATTCTATACAAAGGGTATATTTTTGCTAAATTATTACCTGACTCAAGCAGCGACCTTGAGTTTATAAATCGATATCTTACTCAGTATTTGTTAGAGGAGCGGAAAAGTTAATGCGAAGCTTTTCTATGGCTTTAATTGGGAATGGGGCTAACTCTCAAAGGCCTTTGAGATAATCATGCTAATAACTGTGTCACTAGACGTGTTCTTATGCATCTGCCCATGTAAGCAACAGTGTGTTAGGCGGAAGCTATTGCATAAATTGATAAAATCCACTGACCATTATGCCGGTAATTTTATACAATTGTCATCCGAGGTCATGTGAATATGGTCTGTGAGCTTGTCATGAAATATCTGTGAAGTCAGCATTTTGCGTCTGGTACTTCACCTAACCGCGGATTGAAATATTCGCCCAAATTCCAGAAAACGTTCACAAAAAAATAGCCACACAGAGGGTGTACAGTCGAATGAATTGATATGGCAGAATAGCATAAGGTAGCCTCCTGCTATATCGTAGATGCGCTCTCTAATGCAACACAAGTTATTCACCTAGGATTTCGATTATGCGAGTCGTGTGATGTGTCAATGTTTTCTTTTATTTCTTTACTCCAGAACACCTTTTAAAATATTCTTCTTCTCTAAGCTAACCAAAAAAGTCCTTGCCGTTTTTTTACGTCGTGTACGAAAAAGTGATCACTGATTCGCAAATAAGTGCGTCACATGCCGGGAAAGCAGTGGGATGCACTTGACAAATTCAGGCGTGCTGCATACGTACTGTCATAGCTCGAGAAGTGACGAGGAAACCTGGCGGTATCGAAGCAGCTCTTTCAGGATTGTCTGCACGAAGTCGTCGAAGACGTCAATAATTTGGGGATAATGCTTTGAGTGAACTGGTTCCAGAAATTCAGGTTGGGTGATCTGACACTTTGTGAGGAAACACGTAGTGGCCGGCCATAGGTTCTGGATGATGAGGTCGTGAAAGCGCCCATTGAGGAAAATATCTGAACTCCTCCATAAGACTTCACCTGCACCTCATAGGCAACGGCGTACAAGTTGAGTAAGTGGTTACCCCGTACACTGTCAGAAGCCAACCAGCAACCATGACAGCTTTTTCTCGCCAACGCAACGTACCCATACTTGATCGAATGCTCACCTGTGACGAAAAGTGTGTCCTGTAGGACACTCCCAAGCGTGTCAAACATTGGTTGTCAACACGAGACCCTGTGCCTCACACCAGAAGAACACCTCTACACCTAGACAAGATCATACTCAGTATCTGCTGGACAAGTCAACACAGCTGTTACCAATGGGCCAAACATTAACTGCGGACCTGTATTCACAGAAGTTGGAACGTTTGAAACAAGCACTGAACCAGAAGGAGCCAGCATTGTTTAATCGAAGGATGTACTGTTACTCTATGACAGGCCTCACGCAGCGCCGGTGGACAGGGATACCACACGGGCACTTGGATGGGAAAACACTGTGACATCCACCTTACTCTCGGGACCTTGCACCAACAGATTACAACCACTTCCATTCCCTAGATACCACCTTCGTAGGAAATCCTTCCCAAATAACGCAAATTTGCGTCATGTACTAACACAGTTCTTTATGTCCAAGATACCTGATTTTGACCGCGAGGGCCTCATGCAGCTGGAGGCACGTTGGCGTAATGTTCTGGGCGTCGATGTGATTGAAGACGAACGGTATGTCATATTTGCAGTATACCTTTTTTTTATAATGAATCAAAAAAGACAACGACATTTTGCTTACCTTGTATTAAAGAAGTGCCGAAAATTTAAGCTGTTTCAGGTCTAAAATTTTCCGATGTATTTTTTTTTACTGTCTTTACGGAAACGGCATCTATTTTTTTATGAATATCTCTTCTTTATAGTGAATGTAAATAAATTGAGATTAGAATTTCTTCGGCTTATAGAGACATCACATTGAAACAGCGGTTCCTGTACGATTAGGGAAGTTAAGCAACGTCGAGATTTGTCAGTGACTTAATGGGTGACCGCTTGGGAATAAGAGATGTTGTAAGCTTGGATGTGCGTATGTTGTAATGGATAAAAATTGTTAAACGATGAGTTCCAATTCTTGTTGGGTTCATTATATCCACGAACATTCTCAAATGTAGAAATCCATCTGTTCTCCCTACAGCTTACAACACTTAGTATTCCAAAGTGGTTACCCACCTAGGCTCTGACCAGAATCGACAATACTAACTTCGGTGATCGTACTGAAGCTATAAGCCACATCTTCTGCATTGCTTTATTAATGAGTAAATGGTCAGCTAAACGTATCGTTCCAGGAGGCATGTATCACCATGCTTTATACTAAACAAAGTCAGATTATGCTAAAATATAGAGTACGGCTGCCATATCTTGAATCTCCGCATTTTCCAGTGATGGTGTTCAAAATCGTTTACGCCATTTACGTTGAAGAAGAAGAAGAAGAAGAAGAAGAAGAAGAAGAAGAAGAAGAAGAAGAAGAAGAAGAATAAGAAGAAACGTTTACACCATCTTCAGAGTCTACTTTGGAAGGATGGACAACGTTCAGGTGAGTTGTATTCTTTTGTTCCGCCAGTTCAAACATTTACTGTGACGACACATGTTATTTCCACGCAGTTGAAGCACCCTTATCCTCCACCCCGTATTCCAAATGTAAGAAGAAAATTGCACTCATATACCTTTTTTTAACCCAATAACTGATACTTTTCAGAATAGCCACCCGCGCCATGCCTACCTGAACATTTTAATCTCCGCCCCTTCAAGTCAAGGGTTAATCGTTATATACCTTCCTTATTTTCATTATCTCCACTTTCAACAATCTTCCCATTCATTGAAGAAGAAGATGATGATGATGATGATTTTGGTATCCGAAAAGTACGATACATGTGTATTTGCAACTGTCTAATTAAGCATATATGTTTTGTTCACGATAATCAGATTCTAGAAATGTCAGCAGAAATAATAAAAAGATTACAATCTCCTGTAGATTTTTTTTTACAAAATGTCTGCTACTGTCTTGTTTCATTTAGATTATTACATTTTTTCTTCGCTATTGTTTAATTTATCGTGAATCGAGTAAAACATTTCCATGAACAACAATCACATTAAATCAATCAAAATTACAATTTTATAATGAAAGTGACACACCATGACAGCTGTTTCTTACTTTCTAATTATAATAAAAGTGAAGATAAATCCTTGTAGCTAAGGTTAAAAGTGTTTTAACTTTTATTGAATAGGTCGATTCGTAAATATTTTCGTTTTTGTTTGTCAATTTTATTCTTCAAAAAATCAAGTAGAATTATATATTTATTCAAATATACATTCACCATTATTTATTATGACCTGATACTGCTTATGAGGCAGCTGATTGAAACCTTCTGTGTAAAATTCAGCGGGTTTTGATTTGAAAATGTTTTCGAAGAATTCTTGAATCTGGTTTTCGTTAGTGGACTCTCCTGTCATATTTGACGTATGAGGGTCAAGCAGCTCAGTTCCCAGGAACAGTCACCAGCCAGCATATATGATTTGATTATAGTGGTGAAGGCTTTGTGCAGAAGCAACCACAATTTTTGAAGGGCCACAAGATCCCCAAACGACCCTCCACAGGGCCTTGAATTCAGTGTTGTCCTTCTACACCATTTGCCATCCTATAGAACCCAGTCTTTCTGGAGCTGGAGGAAGAAGAAGAGGATTAATTCCTTTCTGAAAGTTATTAGCACGTAAATGAATGTAATAGATTCGACTTGAATTCGAACTCTGCTCTCTGATTCCTCAATCCGAGCCTCTATCCACTACTCCACTAGATGGTAATGTGTATTCGTGATTATCTATGCGTGTCTGTCTAGCGGCAGTTCTAAAATCTTCACCTTTGTGCGGTTAGCCAATGCAATGGTGCATAACTTCATTTTAATCTAAGGCTGATCTTTATAGCATGTATTCTTTGTATTTGATAGATATAAGTTAGATTCTTTAAGAATGGATTCAAAGAAAGATGTCGATGCAATGTAATATTTTAGGCATGTGTTTATATTTTGGTAATAATTTTATACTTAAGTCTCCAAATTATTTTCTCCTTAAAGAATTATGTTCTTTTTAATTAGGGTGGTATTAATGAAATCAAAGTTCTGGCTTCCTTCTTCTCAGTTAACTTTGATCTTCTAAAATTTAAATGCAATGTCTCTTCTGTCTTCTTAATTACTATTCTTTTATTGTTACTTCTTCTTAATAGTTTTTTTTTATATCATATTCTCTAAAACTCGGTGAGACCTTGCGTCCTAATGGAATTTTTGCCTTGCTTAGCCTGAGAATATTACAAAAAAAAAAAAAACACAGTCTATGTTCTCCAACTTAAATGATCCCCTTAATCACAGACAAGGAGACGTTGATTCCATCGAGGGATTTCGCAACATTAGAGGTCTACGAAAATACGAAAGATGGCAAAATTCTATGATATATTCAACTTCTTACAGAAATATATCAGTTGGAGGTACAGTTTATTCATGTGTATGCAAACTGTGCTTGACAAAACTTTTTTGAGTAAGTTATCGAATATAACATTATAAATAGACTATATTGCTGTTTTTCAGTCTACCGTTGCCTTAAGATTATGTAAATGCAGTTATTTGCATTAATCTCTCGACCTGTGTAAGGTATTCCAAAGTAGATTTTTATTTCAGGTTATATATTATTTTGGTTTGACACGTCCCATATAAGCTATGATGTTCGTATAGTAGGTATCATAAAGTTTGTCTTAGCTGATATATTTTTCTCTTTTGATGAACAAGACACTTCTTTTAATTTTGTATAGATGGATAGACAGTTACGCAAACACCTTAGTTCCGGTTTGGTTCTTTTTTTCTGTCTCTAAAAATAGATTCGATTTTTTTTACAGTCGTTTTCATCATGAGAGCCACTCAAGGTAGAAGGTTATAGCGTAAGGCGCATCGCTTATGATAATGTGTGTAAGATAACGGTTAACCCTAGAATTGAAAAGCTTGATATGGGAAGCAGCATTTTAGGAGTCGGTTCCACAAAGCAGTGTCCCGTTGGAAGAAGTTGCTTGAGGGTAACTTAAATCCTACCCCTGGAAATACGAATGGAATGAGGGCGGTTCGCTACATTGTATGTGTCATGGTGGATCTTAACCGTGAATTTTAGGACTGGTGGAACTAAGATGTGTAATTCATCGGAACATTTTCCATTCAAATGGTGATATAGAAGCAAGAGGTTTGCGACATCTTGTTTGTAAGAAAGGCGTTGCAGAGCTGAGAAGCTTTTGGACTCTATTGAGAGGGGAAAGTGAAGACTGGGTAGCTGTCGCCAATATATGACAGCAATGCACCGTTGTAGGCCTGATATAGCTCTTGTAAAGGTAGAGGGTAGCAGAAAGAGTGCCGAAAGTACTGGAGCGTTACGGGGAACCGACCAATTTCCCAGCATATGTACGAGTTGAATTTGAGGTCTGGGTCGCTCAATAGGCGTTCAGTTTACGAGGCTTCCCTAGGTGACTTCTCATCACGATTAAAGAAAGTTTTGGGTCCGATCAGCGATGGTGAAAGTTTGGTTTTGGGGGCATTGAATGTGACCCGCTCGTCCCTACCTTAGTAAGTGATAAACGTTTTGTGCAATGGATTCTCTTTACTAAAACCATAATGACGGACGATTTAATCGACATTGTTCTTTCTAAATTGCATTACGTGGAACGGTGGGTACTAGAAAGTTTTAAATCATTTCACTGCAGGTAAGGCGATAATGCTACTAAGATACAAGGAGTTAGTGAAAGCGAAACACAATAAAAAGACTTCATTATTATAAAGAATAATATTCAGGAAGGCAGAAGATAGCGATTGACTTTGGATTTTATTTGTCAGAAGAAAATGGAAAAAAATCCACAGGTGAGCAGTGCGAGAACAAAAATTATTAGAATAGAACATAAGGTTACATCTAGATATTTCAAAATTAAAACCATGATACCTAAAAGACAATATATTACTACGCTGAAAATCATGACGTCGATGTACCAAAGAGGAGAGGTCATTGGAAGAACTGATATGTAAATATTTATAGAAAAAAACCCCAGAGAAAAGCCATGTTATAACGGTGGGAAATTGACTGAAATTGAGATGGCACCTGAGGAGAACTAAAATGATATATCCTTCTTTGGTTTCTGAAGTTGACATGCCAAGTGAGGACTACCAAAATTATCGATCATTCTTTGGGTTTTAGTTACAAAATGTTATTTATGGTGATGAAGTAAGTTTTCTTTTGGAGGCGTTAAAATTTGCAAACCATTGTTTGTCCTGTGTTATTTTCTTACTTTGCTTTTTATTGCAACGTTCGCGTCGTTTATACTTTCTACAAATCTTATTCTCAGAGCTCATATCTGGCAACAGACCACGTGGAGTTCCACGTCATCGATTCAAGGATCAGTTCAAAAACACTTTACTGAGGACAGGAAATTGGGAAACAGAAGCTACAGAAATATCCAATTGGAGAAGAGCAATCCACAAAAAGAAACACCCTTCTAAAACACCAGATGATAAATAAAATAGAGGAACAGACCCCAGAGAAAAGCCAGAGCTCTCCATCCCCTGAATACTACTATCCTACCATGGGGTGCTTTCGAACGTCTCTTCAGATCTGAAATAAGATTCATTTCACACGGAAGGAAACGTCGATGAGCAACCCAATACTCGGCAACGAGATCAGCCAACGACGACGATTTTCTACGACAGTTAAGCTATATAGAGCCAAAAAATATAAAGCTCACTTCTATAACATCACTTCTTGGGGAAATATCGTTGGTTACGCTACCAAAAGTGTCGTGGTCAAGGCAACCGATTTATAATATTCCTTCTTCTCCTCGATTAACTATCGCTAGGGTCTTATCACCTCTGGCTATCGCTTCTGGGTGGCCGGGTCGCCAGTTCATCGTCTCGAACTGATAGTCGATTTATCAATCTTCCATTGGTCTTTTCCAACCTACGTTGCACTGTTTAGAATCTGGAAAAATATATATGGTACAATCTGCCAGAGTTCTCGATCAAGAGAAAATCGACCGTACTAGTAGGATTACAGCAAAATTATGTCATCTACCAAGAAATAAATCAATACTATTCTTGTAAACAATAACATGGTATAATTTGATGCCACCAATATTATCTACTGTTAGTGTTACGAAAGTAAGTGGGAACACTTGTTTACTTATGTTCTCTGTACCTCTCTGATAAACTAATTATTGCTGGGGACTGCTACGATTCCTGGCAATTTTTACTAAGAAGTCTTCCAACGAGTAGCGTTCTCTCTCGCCACTGGTAAACTCGATTCGCTGTCACCTGCCCCCAAATCACCTGAAGGATTTGTGCACGTAAATAAATGGGGATTCTGCAAATTACTCCCACCAATCATAATACACTCTGGCTGTTTAAATAAATGAAGATGTTTGTTTAAATTTGACAGGATCTTTGCTATTAAAGTAATTTTAAATTCCATTTGTTAAATTAAAATATGTGTGGAAAGGCTAAAGAAAAAGTGTTTTGTATTTAAATAATTTTGCAATTATTGAAAATGCAGGTAAATTTATTTATGGGAACGAATTCTCTGTTTTTGTTGTTTTTTGTTTTTTTTGTTTTGTTTTGTTTTTGTTTTTGTTTTTTTTCAAGAAATCATTCATTCATCTAAATATTTCAAACGGGAGGAGAAAAATGAAAAATCTTTTCCCAGAGAAATCCCAGATATGATGAAATTTTGCGTTTGACTGAAACAAAATACAACAATGAATCTCCTTATAGGCATATAGAAACACTTTAACAGCTTAAAATCATGTGAAATCTAACCATCTATTATACGCATAGTATAATATATAATAATAGACGTGTGGAGAGATTTTCAGTTATGTTAAACTCCTCGCGTTTATTCAGACAACTCCGTTTATTAATTACTTCTTTACCTTTTAGAAGATTCTGCGACCTCTTTGTTATTAAAACAACCAGTGTATTGTATATTGAATAATGAACAGGCAGATAGATAGATAGATAGATAGATAGATAGATAGATAGATAGATAGATAGATAGATAGATAGATAGATAGATAGATAGATAGATAGATAGGGGAGAGGCAGATAGATAGATAGATAGATAGATAGATAGATAGATAGATAGATAGATAGATAATGCACCAGGCTTGCGTATTTATCCGATGAAAAAGTGTGGTTGGTTCTGCACAAAGCATTCGCCACTGTAATCAAAACATATGAGCTGGTGTCTGGCTGCCGGTTTCTAGGAACTGAGTTGCTTGACCCTCATACGTCGAATACGACGGAAGAGTCCACCACCATATATATATACTTGTGCGTATGTGTGTGTGTGTGTGTGTAAAAGTTCAGATATAACTAAAAATACATTTCTAAAATAACAATATGAATAAAGACAAACGGAAAACTTATCTTAGAATCTCTTCAGATGACGAAATGCGTTGGCGAAGAT
Organism: Acanthosepion pharaonis; assembly: GCA_903632075.3. Classification (NCBI taxonomy): domain Eukaryota; kingdom Metazoa; phylum Mollusca; class Cephalopoda; order Sepiida; family Sepiidae; genus Acanthosepion; species Acanthosepion pharaonis. The sequence goes on from CAHIKZ030004677.1 coordinate 3,677,245, forward strand.
AAGTTTTCCTTTAATCTTTATTCTCCTCCACACACACACACACACACACACACACACACACACACACACACACATATATATATATATATATATATATATATATATATATATATATATATATATATATATATGATTCAATCGATAGTAACATTATTTATTCCGAAGAAGTCCTTTCCAAAGACAAAGGACATGACACAGGGTGTGTCCAATTTTGTCATTCAAAAACTAATATATATATATATATATATTTATATATATATATATATATATATATATATATATATATATATATATATATATATTCGGTGTTAACCAGTGGAAAAATATCAAAGCGGCTCGTAATTGTTTTGACCATATAGAAGAAAAGAAGGCGTATACATTTCCGCAATTTGATATCAAGTAATTCTAACGCTCTATTTCTGGTAAATAATTCTATAAATTTGGCTCAAGAATTCGTAATTTTCGGCGAAGAAGAGAAATAAATTATACCCCATTGTCAAAAATCCTTATTGTTCCCTAAAAATGAGATGTGGACAAAAAACGAAAAGGACTTTGACGTCGGAATTGGTAGCTATGAATGACGGGGCAGAAGTGTCTAAACTAGTAGGAATTTGTTTTATTGCGCTAACTATCCTCTAAATACAATTAGGAAACATCAGACGTATACAGAGATGATGGAGTAATGATAAGGATAAACGATAAGCACTGTAAAGCGTTTTTTTAAACAATATAGGCTCAAGATAGAAGTAGAATTAAACCATGTAGAAGTGAACTATCTAGATGGGACTTTAAATATATCTATTAAATATATCTATATAGGAGAACAGAAACCGTACAGAAAACCAAAAAAATGTTCCATTATACATAAACACCGAGTTCGCTCCCACTACTATTGTCACTGAACATCTATATAGCATCGAGACTATCCACCAATTCAAAAAATATGAAGAAGTCTTTAAAAAAAAGAAAAGTAAGAGCCTATATCAAGAAGTATTGGAAAAAAGCGTATAAAAAATGAGTCCAAATCTAGTGAGGAACAACGAAACAATAATAAAAAGAATAGAAATAGAAAAACAATGTGGTTTAATCCACCACATAGTAAATCAGTAAAGACCAATAATGGAATAATATTTCTAAAATCGATTAAAAAACACTTTGCTACTTCTGAAAAAAATGTAGAAACTATTCAATAAAAGTAACATTAAAGTGAGTTACAGTTGTGATAAAAATATCAAAATAGTAATTAGAAATCCTAACAAAAGTGTCTCAATAACAGTGATTGTAAACAAAACAACGCTAGATGCAACTGTAAACTAAAAAGAGACTGCCCTATGGAAGGTAATTGTTTAGTGGAAAATATAGTTTTTGGGCTACAACAGACGTAGAAAATAATAATAAAATTATGGCTACTGAAAATGAATGGAAAAAAAAGATACAATAACCATAAGTTGAACTTTAAACACAGTAAATACTAAAACAGTACAACGCTGTCAGCATATTATTAGAAGGTTAAAAGAGATGTTTCTAAGTCTCCTAAACTTGTGGAATTTACAAAAAGAAATGTAGTACATGTAAAAACGCCTGGCATAGAGTTTGCCTGGAAGAAATATTTGCGATACTAAGTTTGAGCAACCATAACAGAATGATTATTTTTTTTTTAAAAAAGTTAATTAGCAGGTGTAGACATAACATAAAATGCCTGTTGTGCTACCTGGAACTAGACTAGCACATTGATTTATTGGCGTAATTTTCACCCACTGGGCCCGATCCTACAATACGACAATTAGTAGTTTAGCCCACTCACAGGTATTTTCTTGTTTCCTCTGTGTAGGTGTCATCCACGTTTTTTCGTTTTTTTTAATGAAATTATTTTTATTTTTATTATTTCCGTAGTGCTTTAGGACGAGTCACAGATTATATAAACCTCACTTCGTTCAAGTCGTCTGAAGATCGCGTGTGCGTGAAACTCGGGTTACGACTAGGGCCATCCATTCATGGGATTTAACCTTGTTAAGCGTTTTTTGCTCAGTCTAGGCAATCTTCACCAGTCTTATTCAACCCTGGTGTATAGAGTGAGTTCTTGTCGGAATTAGAAATTTAACTGTGATAGCCATTCGAAAATTAATACAGAATTTATTCATTTCAATGTTTCAGTCAGACGAAAGGCACGAGACAGTGGTCTGGGTAGAATCGAAGATATTAGAAGGTAATAGGTTTTATAAAATTAAACCCGGATATTAACCTTATGACATTAAATTGGTGTTATATGAAGAATGAAGTGTTAATTTGAAACTAAAAGTGGACCGAAAAGGGAGTTTATAAAAAATAAATATAGATAATGATAGGTTTAAAACCCGAGTCCCTACTTAAAAATACTCTTCAAAAGACAAATTATACTTAAAAATAAAATATATGTAAAAAATTAAAAATAAGTTGGGTTTTTTGTTATTGTTTTTAAGCATTTCACTCCAACCAAGTTGAGAGTGCGACAAGCATACAAGGTGTTATAGAGTGTAGAAAGCAAGAGTAAAAAGACGTGTTTGACGAAAGGGTATAGTGAAGGACTGGGAACAAGATTAAGGTATCAGAAGATGTCGATTGACATTACACTTCAATATTATGATTATAGTCATATGTAAATATTTTATATTAAATTTAAGTAAGAATATATTTAAAAAATATAATTAATAAAAATTTTGTTATATTTATATTAAAGAATAAAAAATATATTTAAAAATATATTTAAAAATATAATAAGATAAAATAAATTATACATTAGAAAAAATTTAACTTTAAAGAAAAGTAAAATCAAAACCAAGTTATGTTATAAAACCCAATAATAACAATTTATATTTAAAAAAAAAAACTTTAAAAAAATACAGATAAAGAGGTGTAAGTGATAAAAGTAAAAATAGTTCACAGAACTTGGGATAATTATAAGATATAATTAATACGGTGAAAAAAATGAAAATATAGAAATTAGAAATAGTTATACATTTGACATTTGAAAAGTTAAAGAATTATAAGTTAATAAAGTAAAATTTATATTATAAAAATTTAAATTTGTTTTTATGTCGACATTTTAAAACTAATTCATTCGACATAAAAACAAATTTACATTAGATCTGACCTGCTTTTACCTCTCGGATATAGAGGTCGTCGATGACCAAGAAATACTGAATAGTACCTTTAAGCACAGATTTTTCTATGACTCTTAAAATAGACATATCTGCTCAGTTCCATATCCTAGCGTTAACAAAGCAATTTGTAAGGAAAGGGATAGATATTTTATTTAGTAACCCGACAGATTTTTGCTACTTAAAGTTTACTCTTACTTGATACTCGTATTTGTTGAGATGTTGTCAGTTTCCAGCGTGTCGGTGTATGAATCAAGAAAAACACAGTTGTAGGGGAAAATACTGGTATATTTGTAAAAGCAATTAACAATAGAGTGATTACTAGAACGAAGGTTGGTTAGTACGAAACAATATCCAAAGTCTATGTAACGGGTAACTTTATCTGGACTGCTGTCGCTGACGCTCTCCGGTCCTCTCTCTAGAGCTGACTTATATAAGAGGGACCAGTCCATTTCTAGTTAGAAGGTGGGTGCGCCCCAACAGTATTTGAATAGAATTATTTATTACAGTATATTTATTTATCCATTTCAATGTATCAGTAAGACGAAATGCACGAGTCAGGGGAGGGTAGAAAGTATTAGCCTTAAAGGGAAGAGGTTTTATAAAATTAAACCCAGATATTAACTTTATGACATTAAACTGGGTTTATATGAAGAATGAAGTGTTAATTTGAAACTAAAAGAAGAACGAATGTGGAGTTTTATCAAAAAAAAAAAGATATGTTTAAAAAACCAATTTCCTACTTAATAATATTCTTCCAAAGAGAAATTATACTTAAAAATAAGATAGATATATATATAAAATTAAAAAGAAGTCATATTTAGATATTTTATATTAAATTTAAGTAAGAATATAAAGGGAATTTAAGAAAGAATATAAAGAGATAATGTGTATTTATTTATTTTCGTCTACCGGCCTGAGTATTCGAGAAATCGTATTAGAGAATATATATCATTCACTAAAATTAATTACACGATTAACGTAATCTTTAATCCTCGACTATTTCAGTATGATTAGCATTCTTGTTTCTGAATTTCTTCAGACTTCATTTCACACCTCTTACTAATTAAATCCTTCGGCACTGGATCTAAATCCCTCGGCACTGCACGTTTAGAACTTTATTGACGCCAACATATCCAAAAGTCGTCTTCCTCCCTCTGCTCGAGGGAACGACACATCTTTTATTATTATTTTTTTTTAATTTTTTTGTCTTGCAGGGATGAAGTACTTGTTGATAATATCAAAAAGCACAACAAACGTGTCGAACAGTTTTTGATTGAATTACAAGAAAAAATCATTTGATTAAAAAGTTTGATACTTTAATCAAATCAAAATAACGAAACTACGTCACTTGGCAGTAGACATCAACTTCACTAATAATTATTGTTTTCATTGGTGAGACATCACTTCTTCATCACTAATGATCTACCTAATATGTAAAAAGTTTCTCATTATGTATTTAGTGAATGCCGGTACATGTCAATAGAGTTCTATACTCTTCGTCACTCAAATAGTTACTTTGATTTCATTTTGTAGTTCAAATGCCAAAGGCTAAATCGGAGACCGGAGTTCGAATTCCAGTCGAGTTTTTTTACATTCACTTACGCGCAAATACTCTTGCGAAATGTATGGGCCCATCTCTTTCTCATGCCATTCAGATATGAGTTGAAACCAGTTGAACACACAAAGAAATGGCAACCTACTGCGTGAAAAATCTTCTACAGGTTCGCCCAAGTGTGTATCCCTTAACTGACCGAAGGGACAATAATTCAGAATTTTTAGAACGAGAAGATAATTCAATAATTCAAATATATCAGATAGGAAGAGAAAAGTAGTAGTAGTAGTAGAAGAAAATAGAAGAAGAACAACAAGAAGAAGAAGAAGATTTCATACGAAAACAGTTTTCCACTTTGTCATTAATTTTCCTAAAATTGTTCTGATATATAAAAAAAATTACATATAATTTTCTACCATTTTTCACCTGTATAATGTTGAATATATGAATACATGAATACAATATGAATACATTCGGCGCATTACAAAGATATCGATCATCTGGAAAAATAAATAAAGATACATATTTTGGGCGTGTGACAGAGTGGTTAGAATGTTCGATTTGTGACCATGAGAACAGGGTTCGAATCTCACCATGGTTGCTTTGTCACTTCTGGTTATCCGTTCGAATTTCAGCGTGCCGCACACTTGGAAAGTGCTTAAAAACCATACCACGTGCCGATCCAATCATTGAGAATAAAATTGTTGAGACAGATTTGTTAAGAAATCATCAATGGTTGTCCTAGTACAAGACATCGTGACCTAGAGTTTGAGCGTACTTGATTGTAGTCAAGCCCACTGACTATAACACAGTAATGTCCGCTCAGTATAGTTCCAGTGTAAACCACAAGTCGGTTCTGTGGGTGATGAACAAGCAAAAATATGCCTGAGCAGGTATCTGAGACAGGGATTGGCTCGCCGATCTAGCAGATGGGTTTGCTAGTAAAACGGGAATAACCAGGTATTATGTATGTGTTAAAATCACTCTATCAGATTTATTTCCATTTTTCTTCGTTGATGAAGTCATTTTGTCTTCTAAATTATTAGATTAAATTTCGTGCTTTAAATTCTTCGCAATGTGGTTTTATATCTCGTATACCCAGTTCATATTTTGCGGGTCTCTATGTCTTACCTATGTATATAGAAAAAACTAAATGATAAGGGCTTGGTGTAGGCTGGTGTCTGCCAAAATTTTTTTTTGAGTTCGATCTTCATTTGGTGCTTCACACTTTCGGCCTTGTAATATCACAGTTATGTTACAATAAGTAAATGGTTTGGACACTTCGATGTGGTGTAATAGCAAACTTGTCTCGCTAGTTCAATAACAACTGAACAGTGAGTTTGATCATCGTTACCTGCTCCGTACTTTCGGCCTTGTGCCACATCTAAGCTATACTTAGTAAATCAATACTTACCTGGCACAGGTAATGGAATATTATCTCTCAGTTGCGTCTCTGCTTCGGGCAACTCAGTTCTGTCTCTGTCCGTGAGACAGAGCGCAGATGGGAAAATTACTGAGAGATGCCTGGTCCCGGAGAACAGATGCCCGCAGCAGTATCCTTCTCATTGCAGTAGTGAGGTGGGGGTGGGTAGTAATATCTATACCAGCTGAACATACGGCTATTGGTGCTGGGCAATTTTTGGCTCTGGCCCGGCTGTACGCGCTCGGGTGCCCCACATAAACCCGACCTTGCGTTCACGTAACAGTGGGGGATAGGTAAATACCTATCTAAAATATATTCTGCTATTAAATTATTTTTTTAAATAATAATAAACATATACAGACCTTATGTTATTAGGTTGGCGCAAAAATAATGACGTAATAATGTCGTTTTTTGACGTTAAACAATACGTCAAAAAACGACATTATTACGTCATTATTTTTGCACCAACCTAATAGAACTTATTTTCCTCTGTTCGTAGAAAGGATTTTCGGGTACGAATTGATAAATAATACTATTAGGTTCTTACATATATTTCTTTCGAATGAACTCGAAGAATAATATTTCGTGGCATTTTTGATTCTTTATAAATCTGGTTATTCTCTGAACCTGTTATCTAATGTTATTTGACTTTTATTTCAGATTAGACACCCCTTTGATATGAAGTGACAAGTAGACCAGAATGAGCATGTTCAACATCTCTTTGTTTTATTGAAGGTCACAAAGCTGCTCAAGACATTTGTACTGCGTACGAGATGGCCTCCTTACCGACAGAATGGCATAGAAATAGTTTTCCAGTTTCAAAGAGGGCAAGTTCGAACTCACAGAATCTCTACGGTCTGGCCGACCTGTTTAGTTTGATGAGAACCAATTCCATGCGCTGATTAAAGAACCTTCGCCACTAGGTAAATTGGTTCAGAGGATGACAATCTCTCATGTTACTGTCGCTTGTCATCATCACTCAATGGGTAAGGTCCAGAAACACGGCGCATGCGTGCCACACGCATTGACCGAGAAAAGCAAACTCCAGCGCTTCTTAATTACCGCTAGTTTGTTCGCTCGACAACAGGCTACTCGCGGATACAAAGAAAGAGCTCGGTTGGGAAGTTCTGCCACAGCCATCACATTCTCCTGATTTAACCTCTTAGCATTAATCTCTCTTAGCATTTTTTATTTCTTCGTAATTCTAGGCATACTCTAAAACTGTTATCTAACGTTATTGAAATTTTATTTCAGCTTAGACAACACCCTGAAATGGAATGCCAAGTAAACAATAATGAGCATGTTTGGCATCTTCTCTTTGTTGTTACATATATTCGTTCGTTTTTTTTTTTTTCGGATCTTCTGCGAATGATCTCGAAGAATAATCACTCGTAGAATTTTTTATTTATTAGTAACTCTAGTCTTACTTTAAAACTGTTCTCTAACGTTATTGACATTTTATTTCAGATTAGACACTCTTTCGATATGGAATGACAAGTAGATAAGAATTAGCATGTTCAACATCTTCTCTTTGTTTTTAATCAAGGTTACAATGCTGCCAAAGCTGCTTGAGGCATTTGTGCTGTGCCATAGATGTACTTTTTGCATTTTTATTATGGAAAAAAAATGCAACTTACAGAGTTGAGGAATAACACACTTTGTGTTTGTAGGATTTTAGAGTTGATTTTTTTTCAATGAATACTAAAAAAAACCTTACTTTTCTATTCACCCCCATGTAATTCACATTTTCAATTATATTGCAGATACTATAAATCACATCTTAATTATCAAAGATATTCAACTGTTATTTTTCTTTGATTTCTTTTACTATTTAAAAGCTTTCATTTTCTTTTATGTTTCTATTAGGTTGTTACAAATATTCGTTCGTTTTTTTTACATGCTCTGCGAATATTCTCGAAGAATAATCTCACGTGGCATTTATGCTTCTTAGTAACTCAAATCAGCCTCTACACTGTTATCTAACGTCATTTAAATTTAATTCAGACTAGACAGGCCATTTAGATGGAATACCATGCAAACAAGAATGAGCGTGTCCCGAATATTTCTCTCTTTGATATTAATGAAAGTCAGAAAGCTTCCAAATGCTCGTGACATTCGGGTTGTGTGTGGAGGTTAGTTAATTACTGACAGAATGGCTCAAAAATGGTTTTTCCTGTTTGAAGAAGGGGAGGTTCGAACTCACGGACTCTCTACGTTCTGACCGACCTGTTCAGTTTGATGAGAGACAATTGTACGCGGTGATTAAAGAACTGCGCCAGACCACTAAGGAATTGGCTCAGAAAAAAGCTCTCCTTTTATTGTCGCTAGTCATCTTCAGTCAATTCAGAAACACGGTACTTGGGTGTGACACCCAGTGGCTGAGAGAAACAAGTTATTGAACTCACAACTCAACCAACGCTTTGACATCACTCAGAGACTCTTACCCCTAAGCTATCGACGCACGGCAGAGAAAAGGAAGTCTTTAACGTATTATATACGTGATGTATATAAACGCTAGACCAACAACAAAAGCGCTCAGATCTTACGAAGAGCAATGCGTTAAACAGCAGCAGCAGAGTTAAAAATTCCCTTTCCCATGATGCTCAGTCGGCTAACGAGATACAGGTCGTTTGAAGTTATTATGCAAATCACATAAGCCATAACTTGAGGTTGCGTTGAGATATTTTTTGGCAAATTTTAAACGATTAATTTAGGCAGCAAAGCAATATTTTGATTTACATTTTTAGGTACTTTTAACATGTTTTGTTAAAGTTGTTGGATTTATTATAAAACTGCAGTGTGAATTTATTATGCAGAAACCAGGAAATCAATTTTTACTTCAAAAGAAAGTAATAAAATCATAAGCAATTGACCAATAACAGCAATAACAGAACAAATAAAAAAAACATATATGATAAATCTTTGGAGCATTTACATCACCAAAAATTCTTTATTGGTTTTTGTTAAATCTTTTACTTCAACAAGTTCATTTTCCGTCATGGTGGTTTTAGTGACTTTTCTTAAGACCACTTTGCTGCCATATTGTTTGCCACCTTCATATAATTTCATATTCCCAATTGACCATAGATTTTTCATAGTGTTCAGATCGGAACTCGCTGATGGCCTTTCTATTATCTTCTCTCCTGTAAACATTTTATGCTATATAAATTCACATGTAAACCTAGATAAAAGAGAAGTATTGTTGTGCATTAATACAGACTTCACTTTGAAACTGCGAGGTTGTCCTAATAGTTTGTCATCATTTTAGAGTGTCTAGTGCATCGACTACCATAGGTACAATCGTATCTTTCATTTACTAGATTTTTCTCAGCGTCAGGTCAACGACCGAGGAAACTAAAGCAGATTTTAGACTAGTATTTTTCGGGTGATTTGTTTATAATATAATTCAATAAAAATGTAAAGAGATAATTTGGTGGAAGTCATAATTCCGTCAGAAACTATTTCGTTTAAACGATATTCTTTCATGTAAAACGCATGATTGCCAATAAAAGGAAGAGCCAAAAATTAATAATTGGATATCTTCATCTTTATGAGCCGTACCCCTCAGGACGTAGGCGGTCATGACTCTCATCAATTTGTAGCTCTAAATAAACTATTTTCGTTATTTGTTCTATATCCTGTTGTGCCATCCTTTCAAGCTCGTTAAATTTACTGTGGCTGAACTAGTGATTAAAGTAATATCTAATTTTGAGTGAATTATTTTTTCTATTAATTAGAGAAGGATTTTTATGTCAAAATTGTGGTCAGTTTCATTACAGTGAACAACCAATATGTTTTGTGTGTTATTTTTTAAAATGTATTTCTTTTTGTTCATATAGTCTTTTGTTTAAACTTCTTGAGGTTTCTCCAATATATGCTTTCTGGCAATCCTTGCATGTGAAAGAGTAAATTCGTCTATAAAGTTTTGGCTTCTTGTTTTTTGTTGTATTAATTAAGCCTTTTATTGTTTTAGATGTAGTTGTGACAAATTTTATGTTGAGATTAGATCATTTTTTTGTTGATAGTGTTAGTGGGTAGAATATCTTTTGATTCGTTGGGTTTGTCATGTGATGTTATATCATTGACACAATATATATAAATAAATAAATATATATGTATTTATAATATGAGTGTGTATATA
>CAHIKZ030004677.1:3690000-3770000 GCA_903632075.3 Acanthosepion pharaonis
AACTGGTCTACCGCAGAAAGAAATGGCAACCTTCTACCTGAAAAAAAATATGCTCCGTCAGTCATGTATCTTTCGATACATGATCACCTAAGCATGTATCACCCATGGCACACAACTCACTGATATATAGTAATAATTATAATTAGAGTTTCATGTATTTTGTCCTTACTCAAATGATTTAATTGCATAATTATTTCATTTAGAATTCTACAATCAAATTTATTTGATATCGTTTTATTCTAGAATTTGCAATCATGCCCCCGAGGAGTGGATGCAATTTCTGAGACATTATGATTATGAACAAGGTGCATGCATGTTTACTCTTATGACTATTAATAACACTTGTAATTGCAAAACTATTTCGCTTTAAAACTTTATCTTGCAGACATATTACGATCGACAGTTTATATTTTATTTTAATTTCAACGGAACTCTCTGCCATATATATATATATATATATATATATATATATATATATATGTGTGTGTGTGTGTGTGTGTGTGTGTGTGTGTGTGTGAGAGAGAGAGAGAGCGCGTGTGTGTGTGCGTGTGTACATATTTTTACATATACACTTCTAAAAATGTTTAATTTTCTTATCTTTTTTTTACTGAGAAAAGGTCTCCCCGTTGAGAGTTTCCTTTAAGATTAGAAAACTTTCCCGTGGAATCAATAAACGCAGTTTAAGAAAGATTCTCTTTGCAGAGAATATTTTGATTTAAATTTTTAAGAATGATTTCGTCAATATTTCACTAAGCAAATAATGTTTTACCAAATACAAGTGCTGCCTGGAATAGTCAGGTTGGCGATAATTATTTTTCAATTTATAAAACATCTGAATCATTTTAATGTATCTTAACAGAGGATGTCAGGTGCAATAGCGACACACAGACATGCATTGGGATATCAAATTATGCCTTCCAAAAGTTAAGCAAAATATTAAGAAACAGGAAAATGTTGTTAGAAACAACGAAATGAGTACTGAACTGTTACATAATGCCCCTCCTCCTACATAGCAGTGAATACTGAACAATCTTCCCATAGAGGAAGATGAGACAATGAAGATGAAAGTTTTAGAAAACATGGAAACAAAAATTATACTTATACTTAACATCAGTAAGAGACAGTTGACATTTCTAGGGTTATGTACCATATAAATATTTCAACTGTCTCTTGAGGAAAGAGAGAGTGGAAAATTTAAGGCAAGAGCGACAGAGGAAAATAACGTATAGCCTACTTATCTAAAAAAATAGTTTTGTAGAGATAAGAAAAAGGCAAAATTTACTAAGAGCTGCAGGACAGAATTGTGGAGAACGTCCTGATTGAAGAAGAAGAAGAAGAAGAAGAAGAAGAAGAAGAAGAAGAAGAAGAAGAAGAAGAAGAAGAAGAAAAACGAGGAGGAGGAAGGGAAGAAGAAGAAGAAGAAGAAGGAGGAGGAGGAGGAAGAGAAGAAGAAGAAGAAGGAGAACAACAACAACAACGAGGAAGAAGAAGAAGAACGAGGTGGAGGAAGAAGAAGAAGATGAAGAAGAAGAAGAACAACAACAACAACAGCAACAACAACAACAATAACAAAAACAAAAACAACGAAGAAGAAGAAGAACGAGGAGGTGCAAGAAAAGAAGAAGAAGGACAAAAACAACGAGGAATAAGAAGGAGAAGATGAAGAACGAGGTGGATGAAGATGAAGAAGAAGAAGAACAAGGAAAACAACAACAACAATAACAAAACAAAAACAACGAAGAAGAAGGAAGAGGAACAGAAGAAGAATAAAGAAGAAGAAGAAGAAGAAGAAGAAGAAGAAGAACGAGGAGGAGGAAGGAAAGAAGAAGAAGGGCAACAACAACGAGGAAGAAGAAGGAGAAGAAGAAGAACGAGGTGGTGGAAGAAGAAGAAGATGATGAAGAAGAAGAAGAACAACAACAACAACAACAGCAACAACAACAATAACAAAAACAAAAACAACGAAGAAAAAGAAGCAGAAGAACGAGGAGGAGGAAGGAAAGAAGAAGAAGGACAACAACAATGAGGAAGAAGAAGAAGGAGAACGAGGTGGAGGAGGAGGAAGAAGAAAAAGAAGAAGACGAACAACAACAACAACAAAAACAAAAACAACGAAGAAGAAGAAGGAAGAGGAGCAGAAGAAGAAGAAGAAAGAAGAAGAGGAGAAGAAGAAAAAGAAGAAGAAAGAATGAGGAGGATGATAATGACGACGACGACGGCGGCGACGTGAAGAAGAAGAAGAAGAAGAAGAAGAAGAAGAAGAAGAAGAAGAAGAAGAAGGACAAAGGAGAGAAGATGATGATAATCATTCCATACTAAATAAGCATATTGGCGTTGGTTGTATACGAAATAATCGTGCAACCACTTGCATTTAGTTCTCAAGTGTAATTTGCGCCTTTCAACATTTGAAAAAGACCACAAGTTTCTGTTAGCCTATCTACATATTTCGGTTTTTGACAGGGTCAACAATATTTGTATCAAGTTTCATTGCCTACTGGTGAATGATTCATTTGCCAACACTCTTTGCCATCAGCTATCATCACATGTCATAGATAAGAAAGTTTTGTGGATGGGCCGCAGTGCAGACTTGTACCTTTTTTTCAAACTGAACATAACCAGCCCCAGGAGATTGAATTCCAAGAATCTAACTAAAAACACACCGTTCAATAAAACTACAAGCAATGGTTTAGAGATTCACGTTTCGACAGCAAAATCTAAAGTTTCTTAAATGATGTTAACTTCAAAATATGTAGTTGGAAATATTCAGTGCTGATCTCCACGTGGAATGAATGTTGAGACATTTCTGGTGTCGGAAATTAGGGTGCTAACAATTCAAAATTTTGAATGTAGCAAATAGGATTTCACCAGCAAGTTGTTTCTGTTAAAGTTTATCCCAGACTTAAATCATTCCTTGAATTTTTTTTTTTTTTTTAAATAAATAATTTACTTTCTGTTTTTTCATTATTTATATACAAAAGAATATATTCTAATATTTATATGTGGATTTTTTAACAACAAAGACATTAATCACAATGATTATTTCTTGATATAACCAAAGGTAAATCAACATAATAATTTCAAAGACGCATTTGTTTTCTTGTATTTTCTTTTTAAGGAAAAATCGTTGGTTACGAAAACAAAAAAACAAAAAAAATAAATCAAATAAAACAAACTTTTGCATCGATAAAAGTGAAATTTAAACCGACATTTTGCTTCTATTTTTCATGTTCAGCTTATAAATTTAAGTAAATAACAGAAGAGAAGAAACTCTCCCAAAATACCAGAGGGATTATCAGTTTTATATATGTTATGTTCACTTGTAAAGACATTAGGAACACAAATTAATAGCAGACTGTTGTATGCATTTCAAACCTCGTTGTTTATCGATAAATTAAAACTTAACAAAAATGTAAGAGTAAATACAAATAAATTGGGCAAGTGTGGTCTCTCCAAACACTGACAAATTAATCAATATTCGAAGACAAATATTGTACGTTTCTCTTTCTCTCCCCTTCTCTCTCTCTCTCTCTCTCTTTCTCTTTTTTTTTTCTCAAAAATCAAATCTGTTGTCGTCTTTGGCAACACAGGTTTATTCTTTTGTATCCAGCACAAGTTTTGAATAAATATAACAAAGAGAAATCAAAAGATCTTTTGTGAAATTTGTAAATAAAGTCTGGTGCTATGACATATTAGCCCCTCATTGTCTATTGTTCTTCCGTCCTATGTACACTAGAATGGTTTTCATCGAAGATGACGCGATAATTGACGTATTGATCAGCATTTCTGACAAAGATTAAAGTATCCGTATACTCGTATCAACCTATCAATATCAGGCTCTTTACTTAAGATCAAAGCGTGGTACTTGTTCACCCTATCAAAACATTACACACACACACACACACACACACACACACACATATATATATATATATATACACGCACGAACACACACACACACACACACACATATATATATATATATATATATATATATATATATATATATATGCAGTTCAAAGGTTTGAAGTCACCCCAGAATAAGTGTTGAAACTTGAATAAAGCATGGAATAATAATAATACAACACAAAATGTACTTAAACAAAATGTATTGACACAAGAACGTGTACACAATATTTACAGATAGTTTGGTATATTCTTGGGAAGACCGTTCCTGTAGAATGGGTTGACATTAGTCGCCAGTCGGGCAGAGTCTCTGGATTGGATCTCGTCTTCCTAATATTTATTTGCATTTAAAATACAAAATACGGCACAAGGCCAAAAAGGGGGGTGGGGAATGACGGTCTTCTTCTGTCTTTAATCTAAAACTTAGCTAGTCACAGACACTGACCCAAACATGCCAACAATAATCCAATCACCAAAACATCACATTCACTCCTACCTTTCTTACTACGTCCACCATAATACCTCAGTTTCTCTATGAAGTCCTAACTAGTCCCCTTATTTACAGATATTGTTCATGGGGGGAGGGTCATAAAATAACAACTTTTAAAATCCCCAAATGAATATTTACAAAGTGAATTAATTATTTACAATAAACTAAACAAAATTAAGTTAGTAATAAAACCCCCCACAAACTATGAATGTGGCAGAAATATCAGTTAACCGGACGAAATCGATGCGGGACTAAGAAAATAAGGACACATTCAAACCAACAAGCGTTCACACAAACACTCACTCATTCATACACAACAACAAATACGAAAACACACACACGAAACGAAAGGCGCCCCGCATCCACCAGAAAACTGACATCACTAACCACCCTAACGAGGGAGGGATGGGGAATTAAACAAAAGTAAAAAATAGGGACAGAAATAAAAGGGACCAATGAGCTTACATACCCTAGCTAAGTTTACCGGGAAAAAAAGGGAAACTAAAAATACAAAAACGAAAACCTAGTCTAGCCTAATATCTGGGTGGGTTGCCTATGTTCAACCCTGTTAGGACAAAATTCTGTACCTAACCGACATCCAAATGCCACTCTATGTCAGCCCCTTTCACTCTACACATTCGCGCAAGATTCACCCACCTTTTGCCAAATTCTGATGATGGAGCCGCCGCCTTTCCGTCCTAATCTTGACTTTAAGCTGATGCTTAAAGTACAAGATCAGTTGGGAAGAGGTAAACTTCTCGCCTTCATAGAATCCCTTCTGTCGCGTCGTCCAAATCACGAATCGCATAACCCCTAGTAAGCAACAGAACACATAGTGTTCAGCCTTCGTCAATTGCTATACCACATTGCTACAAACAGAACTGGCTTCCAGGACAAAAAACTTTCCCTGCAGCATGCGAATCATGAGGCCTTCAACAAACTTGCACAACGGCACTACCGTCTTGAACTGAAAAAAGGCGTGACCAATGGTCTCGACATTCCCAGTACAGCGACGACAGTTTGGATATTTCTCCAAGCCTGCTGAACAAAGTCTTTTACCGACCCAGAGGGCCCCACGAATCATCAGCCAGGTGTGTGATGCCTCATCGTTAGTGAGACATTTCAACCCAGGCGCCCAAGGCCATATCGAGCGAGCCTCCTGCTTCGTAAGACCGAGCTCGTCGATCAGAGTATCTCGAACGGACCCCCTAACTAACACTCGATATAATGCCTTACGAGACAACGCTTGGGCGTCGGAGAAGCCATCCGACGTCCACAAGAGGAGCTTCAAAGCACGACGACATTCACGGTAGAAGGAGCACTCGACACGAGGAGTACGGCCGGCCTCCTCCTCGCACGAGTGCACACTTCTCAGGGATGGGAAATGTTTTCGGACATCTTCTTTCCAAAAGGTGATCACCTCATCCAAACCACGACACATTCGGTCTAGAAAGGTAATGCGAAGCATATATTGACGAATCTCAATGCTAGGCATACCCAGACCGTTCTCAGAGGGATGAAGGCAACAGATCTCGCGAGATGCCATATGGGCCTTGCCTCTCCACAAGAAAGAGAACAAAGCCTGGACTAATGACATTAGTCGGGCATACGGGAGAGGAAGCACAGAAAGACGGTAGAGGGGGATCGGATAGATGTGTGAAACACATACTTCCGCCCTTCCCTTCAGGGAAAGTCTCCTCCGAGACCACAGATTACCCGCGGCCTCGGCCTGCGCTTGTACCTCCGACCAATTCTTTTCCAACTGGAGATCAGGACCGAACCAGACGCCGAGTATCTTGATCGGCCCGTCCGTCCAGAGGAAAGGTCCGAGAAGAGAAACTCCCTTCCACGCACCCAACAGCAAGCCCACAGACTTATCGCGGTTGATCTTGGCCCCTGTCACCATCTCATACCCACTGATCTGCTTACTGACTTCGTTAATCTCGGCTCTGCTCGACACAAGAACCGAAATGTCGTCAGCATAGGCAGAATACCTGGCCGAGGTGGAAGCACCAGGCAGCGAAAATCCGCGTAGGACCGGATTCGCCTTTAACTTGTGAAGGAATGGCTCCAAGGCAAGAACGTAAAGCAGAGGCTATAGCGGACAACCTTGACGAATGGAGCGAGACAATACGAAAGGCTTCGATCTTACCCCATTCACTTCCACCAGCGCACCGGGGGTCGCATACAAGAGTCGGATCCGGGAGCGAAAGTCGGCTCCGAAACCGGCCGCCGAAAGGACAGCCTCCAGAAATCGATGGTCAACCCTATCGAAGGCCTTGGACTGATCTAAATTGATCAGCGCGGCTTCACTGTCGACTTGTTCTAAGATCAAGGGTACCATATGAAGGTTATCCTGAATAGTCCTGCCCTTCACAGCACAAGTCTATTCAGGGCCAATCAGACTAGACAGGACAAGCTGCAAACGGTTGGCTAAGATCTTCGCCAAAATCTTTAAGTCAGTGTTTAACATCGTTAAAGGGCGAAAGTTCCCTAACCCATCCCCACCGTCCTTGTCCTTACGCAGCAACTTGATGACACCCCTGGTGTAGCGTTGAGGTAAAGACCCCTGCCTCATCCAGTGGTTGTACATCAGTTCCAGCAAAGGAACAAAAACGTGCGACAACCTCAAGTAAACTTCGTAGGGAAGACCATCTAATCCCGAAGACTTATCCAGGCCAACCTGCTTCAGCGCTTCCCAGATTTCCGACTCTGTTATGGGACCCTCGCACCTAGCCACTTCAGCTGCCGAGAGGCAGGGAAAGTCAGCTAAATAGGCGTCGAACTGAGAAGAGCTCAGACCGGGCTCCCTGGTGAAAAGCTCCTGAAAGTAATCTCGAAAGACCTCACATATGCCCGCGTTTGTAGTCACGGTCCGCTTATCCGGTAATGTGACGCACGCTATATGTCGCCTGGCCGCGTTTCGATTTTCCTCTACACGCAGTTCAGCGGCCATATTCGTTGCCTCAGAAGACATTCTTTTTAACCTAGCCCTAACTACCAGAGCTTGATCCTTCTTGATAAGCAAGGAGGCCAACTCTGCTTTAGCTAAGACTATGTCCCCACTAACACGGGATTTCACAGCTCGATCGACTTTATCTTCTAAAGCAGTTTGCGCCGCTAATCTATCTAGATTGAGTCGACGACTAAAATCGGCAGCAAACGTTTGAATCTTAGATTTTAAATTGCCCCACCAGGCATTTCCCACAACCGCTCCCGTCAATTCCCTTTGGATCGTTAGTAACAGCTGGTCCCGGAAACCCTGATCACCGAAAAGCGAACAGTTCAATTTCCAGTAACCAGCCAACCTAACCTTAGGCTTATCTAAGTTTACACGGACCCGGACAAGCCTATGATCCGTATAAACTATATAATGGAAACTTGGACACCCTAAGAGCCCTACATCGACTCTCCTAAGACTCGGTCCAGGTAGCTCGCACGCGAGCCAGGAGCCGAGTTGCCACTAGTTGTCCAAGTCCATGCTACCTCCCGAGGGTGTTCATTCCGGAACTTATCGACGAGATCAAATCCATCGATAAAGTCCCGAAATGGTTTCACATCCGGGTTGTTAGTACCTTTTTTATGCCCTATACGATCTATATCGGGGTCAAGGACGGCATTCCAATCCCCCGCTAAAACTACCCGACGAGACGTCGTCAAGAACGGCGCGATCTGCCGAAACAAAGCAGCAGAATGTCCCACATGAAGAAACCCGTACCCTTAATAATTCTTTGGGGTTTTATCCCCAGGGAGAAAAGTGATTTGATCACAGTGTCATTTGTGGAGCGACAAATCTTTCGGGTTTTCTTGTCGACCACAAAAACGGTCACCATTCTCTTTGAGAACATATCGAGTTCCTGGACATTATCGACGAACCCATCTTTATTAACAAGATTGGCGTAGCCTTTCGCCTTATCCAGGAAATCCGCCATGTTCAGAATACAACTAGGGGGGTGGGGCTTCGAGCAGGAGGGCGACTCATCGGTCGTCTTACTTTGTGCCTCCTTTGGCACTTAGTCTGGTTTGATAGCATCTCCTTTTTTGGAGATACTTAGGTCAGATTTTGGGCTTCCATCAGCCCGCTTTCTTACTGGCTTGTCAGGGTTGTCGGCTTTAGCGGCCGAACCAAAAAGGTCTTTTTTAACGTTGGACCGACTGGCACCGTCGGCCATATTGAAAAAGTGGAGACTACCACCTGCGGGTCTTCGCTATTATTTACAACTTTGGGAAAGGAGTTGGGAGAGAGAGAGAAAAAAAAAGAAATTAAACAAAAGTCTGGCAACACCAGAAAAAAATAAAAATAGCAAAGACAATCAAAAAATAAAACAGCAAAATAAAAGACAAACTTGATCAATACAGTTAAGAAGGAAAAAACAATGGCGCTCAAAGGCCGCCGAAAAGAAAAAACAAAAACAGAAACTCCTCTCTCTTTTTTTTTTCTAAAATTCAAAAATTAAACAAAAAGAAAAAGAAAATAAAAAGTCTGGTTTACAACCAGAAAAAAAAAAAAGAAAAGAAGGAAAAAAAATAAAAAAGCTTTCTTTTTCTTTTTTCTTTTGTCTTAAATTGTTCTTTTTTTTTAAACTGATAAGAAATAAACAAAAATAAGAAAGTAGTCGTCCGGTAAGACTTTGTCAAACCGGACTAAAAAAAAGAAAAAATGTGGGCCGAAGCCCAAAAACAAATTAAAAACCCAACAAAAGAAATGGAAAAAATTAAAAGAATAAAAACTTAAACAATAACTTATCAGAGAAAGGGTCGGTGTTTCAAACAAAGTTCGTCCAAAAATTCAGTCACAGCAATGGAACAAATTTTCACGGACACAGCAGTACAAAAAAATTCAAAAACAATCAAAACGGAAGTCAAAAACAGTCCAACAAAGGTCAGTGGATCTCTTCTTCCTTCCCAGTCTTCCCGGTACCAACCATATTCATATGGTCGGTACTCCACTATGTAAATTAGGTGGATCGTACCACAACAATAAGCATGGAAACTTAACAAAAGAATGAAAAAAAAATGAAAAAAAGTTCTTAGAGTCATTAAAAAAAGAATGGCATCAATTATCAAATTGATACTTCGAGAAGCCTTTGCAACGAATGCCAAAATTTGTGCTTCAGTAATCAAGGATAAAAAATATATTTTAACGAGAGTAAAATTTAATATTTTTTCTTTTTGTCATAATAAAATTTCTAATAAAAAATAATGTCCCACATTTTTAACCATGTAAAATAATATTCCCTTATTTAAAGTGCAAAACAACTCTTTTTGTGCCAATTCCAAAAATTACAAGTGATTGCCTCAAACTTGAACTGTGGGAAAAATAAGTTGAAAATGTAACTGGAGATTTTAAGAATAAAAAATTAAATTGAGATGGAGAAACGTGTTTCGATTACACGATAAGACACGCATCAGTTTAAACCGATAAAGCTTCACTGAATAAATATTCTTAAAGAATCCAGTTGAAATTTCAACTTCTGCAGAGAATAGCACCCCCCCACACGCACACTTTCCAGCCTTGGCAGTGTTCAAAAGAGTTTTCACGGTCTTGTAGGCGATGAATTATTTCCAACCATACAGCTCTTTTCCTGCAGGCGAAACATTGCAGATCAATGTTTACTCTATCGCTATTTCCAATGCAAATGTTCAGATGAGATTGTTTTCCTCTGTGCCTCGATTGCATGAATTTAAGTTTGCTACTAGATTGGCAATTAGGTCTCATCGTTTTACTGGTGAAACAGCTAAATGCAGCAGTCTCTTTTATTCAAATAGTTTTTTTTCACGCACTTTTCGTCTGTGGAACTCCTTTCTGATTTCTTGCTTCCATGGCGCCTACAACCATTAAATGTAAAATGCAAAGCCAATCGCCATATTCTGTCTTCCTGAAATCGGTTCTTTTATTGTCCTTTCCCTAAACAAAAGTATTCCCCTTCTCTTTCACTCCCAGTAAGCCCATTGCGTCTTAGTGGCAGTATCACCTTGATTGGGGTGAAATGATTAAAGAAAAAGAATACAAACACACAGAGCTTTGAATCATCACCATTTCCTTCGTATTCCGTGAGTAAAAGGTAATCTCACTGTTATGGTCCGGTTCCTTGTACCACGGTGATAGTCCAAGGTAGAACCAATAAAGAACTCGAACACAGGTATGCAATAAGATAGATATATTACAAACAGGAATATATATACAGAGAAGTAGAAAGTGTTAGTACGAACAATCAGGTTTAGTAGGGAGAACAATAGTATCACTATTCCAATGTCTTGTAGCAATTGTCTGAACGCGACTGTTTCGGACTGACTCCTGACGGACTTCTGACGGACCTCACTCCTAACTTCACACTGAACAGTATTTAGTCACTCCCACCACGTGGGCATCATGTGGCACAAGGCCGGTTTAACGTGGGATCTCCGAGCCCGTGGGCTCGACCAAAAATATGCCCTTTGAACCCATATAAACGGGTTCAGGGTCGGTTTAACGCCCCGAAAGAGTCTCTGCCCTTCGGCGTAGCCTCGTTCGGGTTCCTCCCCGCCCGAAGGCAGAGAGTTCAACCGATCAGCCGGTCGCCCGACTTCAGACTTCCCCCCACGAGGGCATCATGTGGCATAAGGCCGGTTTAACGTGGGATCTCCGAGCCCGTTGGCTCGGCCAAAAAATATGCCCTTTAAACCGGTAAAAACGGGTTCAGGGTCGGTTTACCTCTCCGAAAGAGACTCCGCCCTTCGGCGTAGCCTCTTTCGGGTTCCTCCCCGCCCGAAGGCAGAGAGTTCAACCGATCAGGGCTGAACTCCCTGCTTCCTCTTGAGGCGCAGTATTTATTACGTATGGAATAGTCCATTCTGTTATTATGGGTAAGGTCCTATAACACTCACTCAGACAGCTGCTACTCGAGATCATCTACTTTGTGGAAAAAGTTCCCGAGAGGGTGCTT
The DNA here is from genome assembly GCA_903632075.3 of Acanthosepion pharaonis. Lineage (NCBI taxonomy): Eukaryota > Metazoa > Mollusca > Cephalopoda > Sepiida > Sepiidae > Acanthosepion > Acanthosepion pharaonis. Next base: position 3,701,320 of record CAHIKZ030004677.1, read on the forward strand.
CCCTTATAACTATATCTGGCTGCTGGGCCTTCTGCAACTGTTGCAGAAAATCATGTCAGTCGCGTAGAATCTCTTACGTGCCTGTAATAGATGGCAGAAAGCTTTCCCAAATTTTTTTATTGCCTCTCTGCTTGATTAATCGTTATCACGTACTTTAAATTGATTTCATACAAGGCCATATAGACAGGATATAATTAGACTGATGTACATTATTTACATTTGGAATAATGTCCTCATTTTTTATTGTTGTTATCACAACGTTTCGATCGTTGTGCTCTCCGGACTTCTTCAGATGTTTGTTGAGTCGGGTAATCTTCAGAGAATTTCTAAATCTAAGGGAGTAAATTGTTCTCATTCCCTGCAGCAGTAGTAAGATCTAGAAGCGACCAGCGAAAGAGATCAAGGGTGAAATCAGGATAACAACAGAAAAGCATAAAATATAGTTTCAATACACCCAGTTCTAGATTCAGGATTTCCCTATGCAGCATAGAATATTGAAGCGTTGTATTGTGAATTTGTCTGCATAGTAATTGTGAGATCATGGAATCAGGAACAGAAAAAACAGACACACAAGTAACTGAGATTTACTAAATAAAGAACGAGATATCCCGAGACATAGGCAGCAGAACGAGAACAATGTTTCCCTGTAGATTAAATGAAGTGTTTCTGTACATAATTCCTTGGAGGTTGGACTAAAGGAGACTGGTGAGCCTAATGACCGAATTCTTGCAAATGATATAAATAATGATAACCCCTTATACCAGAAATTCAAGCAGAGATGATGAGTCTTTCAGCCTGTCCTTAAATACAGCAATCAAAAAATGCTCTCTCAAGGACGAATTATTCAGTTATGTCAGCTACGTGACAAGGCACGTATTTTTCTAATTTAAACTCTTATTTTGTCTCTGTTTTTTTTTTTTATTTTATTTTTTCATTCTTTCCTTCCTTCATTTATTCATTCATTAAATCAAGATCTTTTTCAATTCACTCAGCTTCCACTTATTTTTTTTTCTCATATTCGTATTTTTATTTCTTTTTCTTATTCACTCTCTCTCTTTACTAACTTCATTCCATTAAAACTCTACACTTTAATGAATAATACGTCCATGAATAATCTTTTTTCTTAGGATTACAAGTAAAAGAATAGCATCATTAACATGCTAACAAGTAATAAAATAATAATTTAATTCAGAAGTTTAGTCAAAAGAAATATTGATATATTATATTTGAAAATGTGAAATATCTCCTTGGAAAAAAAATTCCAAAAAAATTCACTGGATTCTCGTCATTATTCTACGTACATGAACTGTAAATTATTTCACCTTCGACGTTCAGATAATATAACTGACAAAATAAAGCCTTCGGTAATAACATTCGTGTGGAAATGCGAGCCAGCTTAAGTAATAAGCTGCTAAGTAAGTATTCGGTCTTTTATTTTGCTATTAGTGAAACCAGCTGTCGGGAATAATTTGCGGATATAAGAGAAGCGACGAACATCCGCGGGCATCTCAGAAGCTGTACCGGAGAGTATTCAGCGAATAATTTGCAACTGAAACTAGCGAGAAAATATGGACGCAGAGAGTAAATTAACTGAAGAAAAGGTGAATAAGAATCGGCCAGAAAAGAAGTGGAGCAAAGGATATTGGAAAGAAACTCAGGTAAGATTTGAAATTGATACGGGATAAAGAGTCTAAAATTGGAAGAGTTGTATAAGAACAGACTGTAAATTGCACCCTCACACCTTCATTAATGTCAATATGTTGTGCGAGCTTGCCCCACACCAAAATTCTATTTTCCTACGTTTAATTTTCAGTGAGAAAGCACACAATTCTTAAGTACACATATACACACACCTATACATACACATATATGGAGTCAAAGTCAAAATCGTTAGCGGCTCAGACTGAGGAATCGGAGGCCGAGTTCAATTTCTAGTCTAGTACGCTTCATATACTTATCTGCAAATACCCTTGAATCTAGGAATCCATCTCTTCTACCCCAGCTCTCTCTCTCTCTCCTTCTCTCTCTCCTTCTCTCTCTCTCTCTGTCTGTCTGTCTTTCCATATATATTGTTGTGAGAGAAATGAAGACACAAGAGAGGAATTGAGTTAAAGAAATATATTAACAGAAATAGTAAGACAAACATATACAAACGAGAGTGTTACAACAAGAATGTTCGGTCCAACTGTCAGGGCTGACTGATGAAAACTTCCCTCTCCAAGAGGCAATACCTGCTCCTATATATAGCTGGGAGAGTCCATGCATGCGTGGAGAAAAACATTATAAATAAACATTATACGCTTAACCATCTCGCATTTTTTAAATCGTTTCACTCCGAGCAAGACGACAATGCCACTAGGATGCAGGGAGTCACATGGAGTGAAAATGAAAGAGAATCTATAGACTGAGAATGGGAAGGATTGAGGAAAGGACAAAGAGGAACAGGTTTTGAAGAAGACAGAATATGGCAATTGACGTTGCATTTAAATTTTTGAAGAGTGTAGTTGTCACGGAAGCAAGAAATCTGAAGGGAGTTCCACAAGTGGGAAGTGCGAATAAAGAAACTGTTCGATTAGAAATGGTGGTTGCAATTAGCTAAGTTAACAGAAAAACGGTGAGATGGGAACTTAAGAACTAAATGGTGTATGTCCTATCAGAATACATTCTGAAATACCACGTTGCACAAGGAGATGACCACTGCTTTCTTGAAGGTAGAATGCTCCCTGGTGAAAAGTTCCTGAAAGTAATCCCGAAAAGCCTCGCATATGCCCCCAGTTGTAGTTACGGTCCGCTTATCCGGCAACATGACGCACGCGATATGTCGTCGAGACGCACTCCGATTGTCCTCTGCGCGCAATTCAGCGGCCATATTTGTTGCCTCGGAGGACATTCTTTTTAAACTAACCCTAACTCCCAGAGCTTGATCCTTCTTGATAAGCAAGGAGGACAACTCTGCCTTAGCTAAAGTTATTTCCCCACTATTTAACTGCATGATCGACATTTTGCCAACAAACCGTTTGCACCGCTAATCTACCTAGATTGAGTCGACGCCTAAAATCAGCAGCAAACCTTCTAATTTTTTATTTTAGATTATCCCACCAGGCATTCCCAACAACCACCCACGTCAATTCCCTCTGCATCATTAGTAGTAGCTGGTCCCGGAAATCCTGCTCGCCATATAATGAGCAGTTTAATTTCCCATAGCTAACCAACCTTACCTTAGGCTTATCTAAGTTTACACGGACCCGGACAAGCCTATGATCCAAATAAACTATATAATGAAAACTTGGACACCCTAAAAGCCCAACATCAACTCTCCTAACTAAGACTCGGTCGAGGTATCTAGAACGCCCCCCAGCAACCGAGCTGCCACTACCTCCTGTGGGCGTTCATTCCGGTACTTATCGACAAGATCAAACCTGTCGATAAAGTCCCAAAATGGTTTCACGTTTGGATTGTTAGTAGCCGAATTTGGCCCTATACGATCTACGTGGGCTCAACGACGGCATTCCAATCCCCCGCTAAATCTACCCGACGAGATGTCGTCAAAAACGGCTCGATCTGCCGAAACAAAGCAGGCCGCTCAGAATGGTCATTGGGCGTATAAACCCCATTGAGACGTAGATCCTTAACCTTTATTGTAACATCCAGCACGCAAAGCCTGTCCGCTGGTTCTGCGAAGACAAGAGTACACGCAGCTTTCAAAGACTTGCTCACCAGCCAAGAGTCATCTCTCGAACGACCATCAAAACATGCTGAATAGAGGGAGAACCCTCTAGACAGAATGTCCTCATAGTCATGAGTAGAAAATCGGGTCTCCTGTACGCAACAAATATTCACCCGAGGCACTGAAGGTCACGAAAGAGCCTCGCCCTTCGAGGCTCCGACCTCAGGCCTCGGACATTTATACTTGCTAACCAGAGAGTCATAGTGAAAACCGATTAGAGTTGCTCTGGTGGACTGAACATGGCCGGAAGTAGGACCTCGATTTCTTTTTTGGTGGTGCCATCAGGAGACAGACCTCCAATGTCCGGGGGTGGGGGAAGTTAGCTTGAAAGCTCTATACAGGGAGAGGTAGACGAAAAGTGTGAGCCTCCCTGAACAGAGTTGATTTAGTTTTTTCTCATTCTCATTGTCCAGATAAGCTAATGGCGGGTAGACATCGAAAGTGCTATTAGCTTCTCGTAAGATAGCCCAAATTTCTTCTGAGCTATGTCCTGCTCTTAAATCCAAATTGATTCTCTTTTTAGGTTTAAGAGAATTTTCAAGTCTTTAGGTTTGCAGGATAGGGTAAATGCTTTGTCGGATTGGTGTTTTGCCACACGACACACAACTTCCCTCGTGTTGAAGAGTAATTCTTGTTTTATGTTTTTCTCTTTGATAGGATCTGAAGAGTCCGAGGAATGGCTTCGTTGAGGGTTTTGCGCTTCTGTTTTTAGTGGTGAATTGATAGGTGTTTTAACAGGTGATGGTTTGGGAGGTAAGGCTGGTGTAGGGGTTTTTAAGGGGGATTTTTTCCAGTGAGGTCATTTTGGAATGGGGGCAGGGTTATTGTTTGCAAAACAAGGGGTGGAGCAATAGGGGGCCGTTTAGATGATAGAGATGACGAACCTGATCTAGTTTCTCTTCTTATTCTTCCCGTGTGATGCCGATTTTCTTTTAAAGTTTGATTTATTGAATGTTTTCCTTTTTTTCGAGGACGGGCTCGTATTTGAGCCGCTGTTGAAGCAGTTTCTCCGAACAATTGGTCGAAGAGTCGCCCTTTTAACTGGTAGAGGGAGTGGGGCTGTGGGTGTCTTTAGCAGTGGGGACTTCAGTGGAACAAAGTCCCGCTGCCTGGAGCTCCCTTTGATCTTGCCAACGACCTGCCATTCCCCCTCTTCCTTCTCCGCGACCGCATTAGCGGCGGGTAAAGACTTCGGGGAATGGAGGATGAGAGACAGGCCCAACCGGGGGTCTAACCACAACGGTCCCGGTCGTTGGCATGTCCATTACAGGCGAGATGGATGTAACTGACTCGGTCGCAGGGTGATTTGGGTCGGCAGGCGCGAGAAACTCAGAGGCCTTCTTCTCTGTGCAGGAAGAGGACAGGTGAGCAGTCTGTCAACACTTCCAGCATGTCGGTCTACGCCCGGTAACTATAATTGTCATCTTCTGGCCCGCTATATCCAGACAGCTGGGGGTGGAAATGAAGGCTTTCCGGTTTATCATGATTTCGATACTCCATCCCCCCAGTTAAATCGTCAGAGGTAGCAATGAGTAGCTGCCCAAATTGAGACAGATAAGAGGCCAAGTGCTCCCCGACGATCTTAAGGGGAACCTCAAATACTGATAAGATGGTTTCCCGCCTGCCTTTATATTCCATACGTGATTATATCTCTACTAAAAGCGGCTTCGCAGTCGGCAAGCGTGTAAGAATACGTCCCACATAAAATAACCCTTACCTTTGATCACCCTCTGGGTTTTGATCCCTAAAGAAATACTTAATGACGGTGTCTTTTGTGGAGCGACAATTTTTGCACGAACTCTTGTCGACCACAAAGATTGACACAATTCTTTTTTCAACTATCTTTAATTCCTCGGTATTGGCGAAAAGCCCATCTGCTGTCACCAGATGTACGTAACCTGAGGCTTCCTCGAGGAACTCCGTGATGTTGATTGAACACTTAGGTGGGGACGTCCAGCAGGAGGGCATCTCTCCGACCACTACATCTTCGTCTTTAGTTTTGCCATCTTCAGCTGCTTTTGTCTTATTTGGTGAATTTTGGCCACTTTTGGCCTCCATAGCTTCGTCAGGTTTCGTCGTGTTTCCAGTATTTTGGGACATTCCAGCTACCATACTCTCACTGGAAATATTAATATCGGCAACAATCTCATGCTGTTGGGTCTTTTCGTCGGTGACTAATTTCTCCATAACATCCTCTTTTTTTTATTTTCACGATTCTTATCGTGTGGATCTTTTGTTTCCTTTTGGTACCGAAAAAATTTGTACGGACCCTATTAAAAAAATGGGGTGTCTTTTTGTTACCTTAATTGAACAGAAACAAAAAACAGTAAAGCCTTTCAGACAAATCAAGGACTTGACTAGAAAAATGTTGACAATTAGTCACAAACGAAAAAATAAATATACACAAGATTAGAATTGAAAACAACAGTTCAAACGAAAAAAAAACAAAGTTATGCGTGTTGCAGTTTTTGTGTATATGTATCTACTAGTGAGCTAGCCCAAATGACTTGACTCACTTTATAGTCCACCAATAGAAGGATAACTAATCAGAAGACGTAGAATATTCAATCCGTCGTGTATAAAGGCGGCCATTTTGTTTACTCTATCCGAATCTCCAGTATCAGATTGTCAGGCGAAGAGGAACAGAAGGAAGAACACTCTGCTACTTTACTGGGATATCCACTACTAACCTGAACAACGCTTTCCTACTGTCTTCGAAATATTCACTGCTAACCTCTGGATTCTATACTCAAAGACGACCGTCATCATGAACAACAATACGAACGAAAACCCGAATAAATTACACAGAATAAGGTAAACTATAGGGAAATAATTTAAACGACAATAAACCATTTTTAAAATAAATAAAAATGTAAAAAGGAACAGCTACAAACACAAATACGGAAAAACAATACGTATAAGCTAAACAAAAATTCGATATGGCTGCCTTAGAAATAAAGTTTCGCTATTAAAGATATACTAAAATAAAATAATAAAAACAGACAAGTTAGACTATATAAACACAAAAAATAGAACAAATAAGAACACGGAAGAAATAAACAAATAAAATACAGAACAGTTAACGGATATTTAAAAAAAAAATCCAAAGAAACGAAGTAACACGTAATAAATAAACAACGAAAAATAAAGTCTCGCATCGACACGTAGAAAAAATAAACAGATAAACTCTGGAAGCGGGGTGTAGAAAATCAAAAGAAATGGAAAGAAATGAATTTTAAATGGAGGCTTAATAGTAAAAATAAAAAAAATCACATAATAGAAGAACCAATACAAAATAAAAGGAAAAATAAAAAATGGTTAAGTAATAAATTGAAAAAAAAAAAGAAAAATCAAAAAACTTTTTCAAACAACAGTCAATAAAAGAAACCGTAAAACAAGTAAAATAAATCAGAATATAAATAAACAGAGTTTGTGGAACAAAAAACGAATATCCCAACTTGGCAGAAAAATGGTCGTTTTAAGTCTGGTGAGGACTTCAACGCTGACTCACTGCGTCTCGACGCGGGATGTATGTGGCTCAAGGCCGAGTTTACTATGGGTTCTCTGAGCCCTTAGACTCGGCCAAAAATATCCCCACAGAACCCGCATTAGCGGGCTTGGGTCTGTCTACCTCCCCAGACGAAACTCTGCCCTTCGGCAGAGCTTCGTCCGGGTTCCTGTCTGCGAAAGCAGAGAGTTCCACAGAAGTCGCAAACAGTCAGAAAACTGCGAGTCGACTGTCTCTTAGGAAGCCTCACAGGTTGGTATTTATGAAGGAATAAGAATCCATTCCCATGTAGGTAGGTCACTATAGATAGAAAAAAAATTCACTAGGAGGTAAAAATGACAGGAAATGATAGAGAGCCATGATCGTCAACATCCTAAAGGGACACGGAACAAAGAAGAAGAAGAAGAAGAAGCGAAGTAAATATGAATGCAGGTCTACTGTATCGCAATGGTTCGTTAATTCTGCATATATCAATCGGGACGTGTTCGATAACGGCTTCCCTAAGACTCACTCTTCTTTCTAAAATTAAGCAATATTTAAATTATTGCTATCCTTCCCTGTTTATATCCTACTGTCTGTTTACACCACCTAGTTATGTTACCCGTAAGTACCCGTTGTCCGTTTTGTCCTTAATATGTCATTGGAGTCCCAAATTCTCTTAGAAGACATCCTTCATTATGTATAACAGGAAATTTAACAGTCACTTTCACAGCCTTAACAAAAAATCTCCAATTTTTTCTTAAAATTCCCTTTTTAGTCCCATGTTCCGTCCATGCCATTCTCAGCATTCTTCTGTAGAACTATATATCCATTGTCTCTAATATCCTATTCATCCGGAAGAAAATTATCCAACGTTCTCTGCCATATAGGAGGTTTGATATATTTTACAACAGTTTTGCAAATTTATCTTTGTTCCCAAGAAATATTTTCCCTGTTTCATAATATTGTGCTTAGTATCTAGAAAGCTTCTTTTGCTATTAAAATGCGTCTTCGTATTTTTGTATTACAGTTCAATCTTCGTATTTTTGTATTACATTTCAATCGTCCGTTATAACGTTTCCAAGATAGTTAAATTTCCGCACATTGGTGTATTTCGTTGTGTCCAATTTATGACTTTCATCATTGACTGCACGTCTTTCTAATACTGTCTTAAACTGATACGATGGTTATTAGTCTTTTCTCGCTTATGCAGTTTTCTTTCAGAGGTCGTACCCACCCCCAATAAATCTAGACAGAACCTTCAACTCTCTTCTGATAATCGCTCTGTCGGTCAAATAATTCTGTTAAGAGGCATCATTGCCTTGCCTACGTCTTGATTTATTCCCATTTCTTTTTCTATCAGTATGCAGGCGGTGTGTTCCCAGTATATATTCCGGATTATCCTAACAAAAGCTAATCTCGGTAAATAGGAAGAAAAGGAATTTAAGTATTTATTAAAGAAATAATTATATTCTGCGTAAAATTAACATCTTTGTAAATGACTAGAAATAATAAAAAAAGTTAATTTTCTATAAAAAAAATGGCGAATACATATATAATCGACTCTCCCGTCGAGATTCGACGTATGAGGGTCAAGCAGATCAGTTTCCAGGAAACCGACAGCCCGACACATGAGATTTGATTATAGCGGTGAAGGCCTCGTGCAGGACCATCCACACTTTTTGAAGGGACGAATACAGTGACCTGGTGCACCGAATGCCACAATGTTCCCAAACGGCCCTCCGCAGGTTTTAAATTCAGAGTTGTCCTTCTCCTAGACCAGTTACCATTCAAGGTAAGGGTATTAGCACGTACGTGAATGTAATGGATTCGACTGGAATTCGAACTCGGCTCTGCGATTCCTCAATCCAAGCCGCTATCCATTACTCCATCGTGCCTCATATATTCATATATAAATACATACACACATTAAAATAGTACCTGATGGCAAGATGTGAGGCATGTGCACTCGCCGAGAAATTAAAAAAGCCCGCTAGTAAATATCTACATATAAGTAAAAATTATAAACAAGCCAATCCTTTATTGAAAAAGTAATTAAATTACATACTGGATAATTATAGCAAATCACGATAAGAGGTCAGTTTTACACGTGATCAAAAGAAAGCAAAAGACGTGATTTAAGTATATTTGAGGATTTAATCATGAAAATTAGACGCAGCTAGGACATCGGTCGGTAATCCAGTTCGATAGAACGGATGAAAATATTCCCTAATTATCGTGTTTGCCAGAGAATCTAAGACGAAACGAATTCTTTGTTTATAGCTTTTCTCTTTGGTACTCGATTGTCATCTCGGTCTCACCGATTTACTGGTGAAATTGTAAAGTGTAACCGTAAAAGTTCTATTTCTAATTATTTCTACTCTCGAACCTCTCGCCTATGGAACTCTCTTACAGATTCTTGATTTCCTGTGAAGTAAAATCTTCTTAAATTTAAACGCAATATCGATCGCTATCATCTGATTCCTTATCTTTTTCTATTGTATTTTCACCTCGATTCCCTTCGCTCTGCGTTTTAGTGGATTTTTCTCATTACTATGGACCCGATGATTAAACACACGCGCGCGCGCGCGCGTTCACATACTCGATAAAAAAGTGAAAACATGTGAAAATTCTTTGGTTTATCTTCCTTTTCTTTTTCTTCTACGTAGGCGATCGTTGCACTCCAAACTTCCCTGTCTTTTAAATATCTAATATGTTTTATTTCAATAGACATTGCCTGGAGATAACACAAACAGAGAATATACATTAAGACTTGTCCTATTCAATTACCTTATAATTCTTCTTGTCTATTAGTTATCACGACATTTACTCCCCGGTAATACCTATAAATAAATTGACTATTACGTTTTGATCGAGGGAAAGATGGAAAAGATATACCAGATACGCTACTTGGCAAAGTAACAAAGAAGTGTTTAGCATCTCCAGTCAATCACCTCGTAAATAATGAACTATTCAGTTTTGATATATCAGGGACGTCACTTCGTTTCAGTGAGAAAAAGAAAAAAACAGAAAGAAAGAAGCTTTTAAAATATGTTTCGGTTAAATGGAAAAGTTATCCAGTTCAAACCTTTTTATTTGTACCCCCTTACTTCTTAAAATAACGGCCAGCATTCATATTCATGATTGTTATTGTCATGGGGCCAACCTAGACCGACAGAATGAACTCCTCCGAACGATATATATGTTACGCCTCTCAAGAGAGACGTAGAGTATCAGAACAGTATTAGTACGGATTTGGTATTGGGACGGTAGTGAATCGAGCCGAGCTTCTCGGCTTGACGGTCGAACTCTCTACCTCTGAGCAGAGAGGAACCCGGACGAGACTCTGCCGAAGAGTAGAGTCTCGTTCGGGGAGGTTGACCAACCCGATTCTGTTTTTTCAGTTTCTACGGGCATCTTCTGGCCGAGCCTACGGGCTCGGGAAACCCAGGTTATGTTACGGTTTTTTGGGTATATTGTACATGTAGCTAGTGAGCGAGTCAGAATGACTTATTTCCCTTTATAGTCGACCAATAGAAGGTTGACCAATCAGAAGCCGCACAACACTGTATTCGTCGTGTATAAAGGCGGCCATCTTGTTTCCTTTACCGGAAGGACCAAAGGCGACCAGGAGAAGGATGAACTACACTCTGATGTGATATCCACTGCGAACCTAAACTACGCTTTCCTACTGTCTTCGAAATATTCACTGCCAACCTCTGGATTCTATACTCGAGGATGACCGTCATGAGAATGTCTAACAGGTTAAACTCGGCCTTGTGCCACATGCAACCCTCGCTCTAGATACCGAATCAAGTCAAGCTGATAGCAGTCACGCCAAACCAGTCGGACAGTCTTACTAACCCTTTCACTTCTTTGTATTATTTCTTGTGTAATATATTCTTTGTTATTCCTACTGTTGTGTTTCGTGTTGTTCTTCCATGGTCCTAACCTTGGACCATACCAGTTATTACAGTATTATATTCAAGTTGTTCAGGGCAAATATTTAACGATTTGGTAAGGAAATTTCTGCGGATATTTTATCATAGAACACGCCATTAGATTATTCAATCATTAACATATGATTCATCAAAATATTCAAATAAGAAAACTGAAATTTTCACAACTATTTCTAGAGTACAATCAATTCGATACACATTCACTTGTTATGATCAATCTTTGTTATCCACCGTTAATTAATATTCATGTATATTTAATTAATATTCATTCTTTAGCATTTACGTATTTGTTTTGTTCTTGCGGTAAACGAAATTCATTGTTCTAGAATTATTTAGTGATACGTAGGTTTGTGTTTATTAAATATGTATCGTCCACAAACATTTACATATCTATCATGTGTGTAAATATTAAACGCATAGAGATTCATTTCTGAGGAATTAATGATAAAAATTTCAACACCTGTGCCTCCAAAATATGAACTCGATCAATCCTAGGAATATTTAAGGTAACCAAAAATATTCATTCTATTTTTTATTTAAAAAATGTATACAGCAAGTTTGACATTAGTTCTCAAATTAATCCTCATCATCATCCAGAACCTCGCGGTAAAAGTATGTGTCTTGGACGCAAAGATGTCTGTGAGTGCCTCCATGAAGTCTGTCTTATTTGAGGAGGATTTCCAAATAAGGTTGTTGTCCAGGGAATATGAAGAGGTAATAATCTGTTGGTGCAAAGTCCGGGGGGGGGAGGTGGATGGCTCAGTGTCTACCAGTTAAGTTGCCGTATGATATCCTTGGCCTTCCGCACCTGCATGGCATTGTCATGGAGGAACAGTACATCCTTATGGTAAAAAGAAATGCTGCTACCTTCTGCTTTAGTGCTTGTTGCACACAACTGTTGCAAGTACATATGCACAATGAATATTTCGTCCATTGGTAGCAGCTCATATTTCAGCGTTTGCCGGCTAGTCCGCCAACTGCAAGTATGATGATGCACGTGTGTAGAGCTAGTCTTGTGACATGAGATATAGGATCCCATGGTGACGATATTCAGTCACCCCCCACGAGGGTGTCATGTGGCACAAGGCCTTTTTAACGTGGGCATTCCGAGCCCGTGGGCTCGGCCAAAAATATGCCCATTGAACCCGTATAAACGAGTTCAGGGCCGGTCTACCTCCCCGAAGGAGACTCCGCCCTTCGGCGTAGCCACCTTCGGGTTCCTCCCGTCCGTAGGAAGAGAGTTTAACCGAACAGTTGGTTCAGACTTGAACGACTGACTCAGGATCCCATGGTGACACGCTTGAGAATTTCATGCCGGACACACTTTTCGTCACTGCTGTGCACGCTATGAATTATGGGTACTTTGAGGTTCCGAGAAAGTAACGAGAAAAAGGTACCGTTATTTCTTTTCAGTAGCAGACAGTGTCTAGAGTAACCACCTGATCAATCTTTTCTAGACATTAGTCTTTTTCTTTATTCTATGCGGTGCTGGTGAAGCATTTCTTCCAACACGGCGTAAAAATCGGCAAGGACCCATTTCGTTACCTTACAGATAGATGTGTCCATATATAACAAATACGACGAATTGAGTATTTTTATTTTTTATCTTTATTTTTAGAAATATAAAACTTTCCAGTCATACTCATTTTTTTTTGTAGTCAACTTTTTCTATGGGTCGTGTCCCTTAAGGACGTAGGCTATCATGGCTGTCCACAATTTCCTGTCCTTTGTAGCACTTAATAAATTTTTATCTTTTTGTTATCTCTCCTAAAACATGTTCCGCCATCCATTTATACCAGCTCGATGAGTAAATTATCCGTTGTTTACTTGTGTTCGACGTGTCTTCACTCTGTCCAGTGAATATCAAATTTTTCAAGTGTCCTTTGTTGATAGCAGTGAATGATCTCAGCTCGGCTTTTTCTCTTGGCCGGCAACCGCTAATCGTTTCCGTTCGGCAAATGACAGATTTCAACACAGAGATTTTTAACTTAGCCATTTTTATTAATTATATCGTCATCTATATTATCTGAGCATATAGTGGGGGTCGTTCCCTCTTACTGGGAAGCACTTTCCACCACGAAAGAAAACGCGTGTACATCTCATGACGGTTAAGAATCAACCCCTTGAAATCTTTCTTCTATCTATCATTCCCACGCTATATCTGCCAATCTAAATCTGACTTCCCTATAATGGTTCACATCTGACCCCAGCTGTCAACCTCCCGAAATATGAGCCGAGATAGACTTCCTCTAAAAATAATAATCTGGTAAATTAATATTTGGCACAAATTATTTTGCCTCATTATGTGCCATAGAAGTTTCAACTGTTTCTTTCTCATATTATGTATAAGTTGTCTTTTTTGCTTCCAATTTCGCTAAAACTACGTCGTTGCACGGATGCACGGTCCATTGGATTCTCAGTGTTGTTCTGTAGAACTATATTTCTTTTACTTCAAATCTCTTCATTCCTCCAGCATTTTTTGCCATATAAGAGGAATGATATTACGTAGCAGTTCAGTACTTTTCTTTGTTTGTATTCAACTAATGCCTGAAAACGTTACGCGAAAGAAATAAAATGTCCCAACAATATGCGACATTAGTTAATTAGATTGTATGTGATTAATTTGATTTTAACAATCTTGCTATACCACAAAGTCAACATTTTGCCCATGGCGAACGGAAATACTGAATAGTTGACATCAAATAAGGATAAGCATAGAGAGTCGAATGTTTTATGCTTTACCGTGGATACATTTTATTTGATGTGCTTTTTAGAAGACGTATGTCTTAGGAATTTTAAGAAAACAGTGAAATTGTTTCTAGTTTTCTTGGAGAGGGCAAAGTAAGAAGAATGAACAAAGAAAAAAGAATAAATAGAAAGGATTGAATAAATAACACGAAGAGTGAGCAAAAAATCAGTAAAATGCAAAAATCTAAAATTAAAACAGTAAAAAGAAGATGACTGAATAGAAAAGAACTGAACAAAGAGGGAATGAGAAATGAACAAAGAAAATGATTGAAAGAAAGAAAACAAAAAAAAAGTGAAAAACGGACACTACATAAAGAAAAAATAAGAATGATCAAAGAAAAAGACGTGCGAAAAAGAAAAAAAGAAATGTGTGCGTAAAGGAAAAAGACGAATAAAGATAGAGATATAGAAGAATAGTTAACAAAAAAAAAGGGTAAACAAATAGAAAAAAAAGCGTGAACAAAAGAAGAAAATTGAAAAAAGAAAAAGGAGAATTGATCAAAGAATAGGAAACAAAAGAACAAAATAAAAAGGAAACAAAAAAGTAATGTCTGAAAAGAAAAAAGAAGAAAAGAAAAAATGAGTCCGAAAATGAAAAAGAGAGAATGAAGAAAGAAAAAAAAATCAGTGCGAAAAAAGAAAAAAATGAAAAAGAAAAAGTGAAAAGATAAAGAAAAAAATGAAGAAAGGAAAAGAATTGAAAAAATAAAAAGGAAGACTGGACAAAGAAAAAAAAAGTAAACAATGAAAAAGTGACCAAAAAAGAAAAAGAGGAAAGATGAAAAAAGAAAAAGAAAAAATAAATAAGTCGACGACTTCAGAACGTAAACGATCATGGCTTTCCACAAGTTCTTGTCTTTTGTAGCTCAAATAAATTTTATCTTTTTGGTATCTCTCCTCAACATTGTTCCACCATTAAGAATGGAATTGGACAGATAAAAGTCACGTTGAAACGACATCAAAGGAGATTAAATTTTCAGTTAGGAGTGTCGTCTACAGATACATAGTTTTCGGGAATCTTTAACATACTTTTTTTTTCTTTTTTGTGTATTTGGGGAGCGATAATCTGTAACGATACTGAATAAACTTCGATGAACCTAAGACTAAGATGTCTGCATATCCGGAAATTTCACACATCATTATTGGATGTTAAGCATTTCCATGACTATCTGCTATTAACACAGAAGCAGGAATTGATGGATGCTGTCTTGAAAAAAAATTGCTGGGATTACCTCAAAAGCAGAATGTGTCGTTGGTTCCGACTATAATCTTTGACTCAACCAATATTAAATAACCATACAAAAGGTACCCAAATCTAGGAGAGTTAAATCGAGATATGGAGGCGAAGTAGCTATCCCATGATTAGAGATGGCTTCCATGCTTATCAAAAATGGCTAGTTTAAAAAGAATATCAGCTGAAGTTTGCGGCTAGATAAATTCCCAAAATTAATTGATCGATATATTGCCAGTGTCATATCGATGGAATAATGACCAGGAGACTGAAGCAGTCAAATACATTGACATAGTAACAGTACATATAATTTAAGAACAATCAATTGGCTTTCTTACGCAGCGCTTGATTTTGCCTTCTTGCTGGAACGGATCTCCATGAACTTTTGTAGTAGATAGATTTTCTCCAACGCGTCATCTGGTATGTACTAAAATCGCTACGTAGTAACCAACATGGGATTTGCCGTTTTCACTCATTAACAATTAAGTTGAGTCACAAATAATTTCCGTTTTTATTTCTAACCAATTTTATTCTACTCAAAGGGAATTACAATCATGTTTTATTCAATTATATAATCGCCATTATTTGCACTAACTTGCCAGACAACTTTCCGATACGTTTTCACTAACATTTTTCAGGTTTTAATCTGAAAAAAGAGGTTTTCGAAGAACTCCTAAATCTGGTTTACATTAAATAATGTTTTCTCCATCAAAACGTCTTGCAGCGATAGAAAACGGTAATGATCGGATGGTGCAAGGTCAGGTGAATATGACGAGATGGGTAGAGTAAGCCAACCGATTTTCAATTTTGTTTGCTACGTTATTCTTACGTTATCATGAAGAACAACATTTTTCCACTGACGAACACAAGCGATATGTGGTGATAAAGAACTACGGTGATAATGTTCTGTGAGAGGATGTGCAATAGTGATGTTTCGCTTTTAGTTTTAGTTTTTATCTCATTATATTTGCTTTATGCTCATATACAACTTGAAACACCGGTTCTCATATGATCATCCATCACAAGAGTTATGTGGTGATAAAGAACTACGGTGATAATGTTCTGTGGTGAGGATGTGCAATAGTGATGTTTCGCTTTTAGTTTTAGTTTTTATCTCATTATATTTGCTTTATGCTCATATACAACTTGAAACACCAGTTCTCATATGATCATCCATCACAAGAGTTATGTGGTGATAAAGTACTACGGTGATAATGTTCTGTGGTGAGGATGTGCAATGGTGATGTTTCGCTTTTAGTTTTAGTTTTATCTCATTATATTTGTTTTATGCTCATACAACTTGAAACACCGGTTCTCATATGATCATCCATCACAAGAGTTATGTGGTGATAAAGAACTACGGTGATAATGTTCTGTGGTGAGGATGTGCAATGGTGATGTTTCGCTTTTAGTTTTAGTTTTTATCTCATTATATTTGCTTTATGCTCATATACAACTTGAAACACCGGTTCTCATATGATCATCCATCACAAGAGTTATGTGGTGATAAAGTACTACGGTGATAATGTTCTGTGGTGAGGATGTGCAATGGTGATGTTTCGCTTTTAGTTTTAGTTTTTATCTCATTATATTTGCTTTATGCTCATATACAACTTGAAACACCGGTTCTCATATGATCATCCATCACAAGAGTTATGTGGTGATAAAGAACTACGGTGATAATGTTCTGTGGTGAGGATGTGCAATGGTGATGTTTCGCTTTTAGTTTTAGTTTTTATCTCATTATATTTGCTTTATGCTCATATACAACTTGAAACACCGGTTCTCATATGATCATCCATCACAAGAGTTATGTGGTGATAAAGAACTACGGTGATAATGTTCTGTGGTGAGGATGTGCAATGGTGATGTTTCGCTTTTAGTTTTAGTTTTTATCTCATTATATTTGCTTTATGCTCATATACAACTTGAAACACCGGTTCTCATATGATCATCCATCACAAGAGTTATGTGGTGATAAAGAACTACGGTGATAATGTTCTGTGGTGAGGATGTGCAATGGTGATGTTTCGCTTTTAGTTTTAGTTTTTATCTCATTATATTTGCTTTATGCTCATATACAACTTGAAACACCGGTTCTCATATGATCATCCATCACAAGAGTTATGTGGTGATAAAGTACTACAGTGATAATGTTCTGTGGTGAGGATGTGCAATAGTGATGTTTCGCTTTTAGTTTTAGTTTTATCTCATTATATTTGCTTTATGCTCATATACAACTTGAAACACCGGTTCTCATATGATCATCCATCACAAGAGTTATGTGGTGATAAAGAACTACGGTGATAATGTTCTGTGGTGAGGATGTGCAATAGTGATGTTTCGCTTTTAGTTTTATTCTTTATCTTATTATATTTGCTTTATGCTCATATACAACTTGAAACACCGGTTCTCATATGATCATCCATCACAAGAGTTATGTGGTGATAAAGTACTACGGTGATAATGTTCTGTGGTGAGGATGTGCAATAGTGATGTTTCGCTTTTAGTTTTAGTTTTATCTCATTATATTTGCTTTATGCTCATATACAACTTGAAACACCGGTTCTCATATGATCATCCATCACAAGAGTTATGTGGTGATAAAGAACTACGGTGATAATGTTCTGTGGTGAGGATGTGCAATAGTGATGTTTCGCTTTTAGTTTTATTCTTTATCTTATTATATTTGCTTTATGCGCATATACAACTTGAAACACCGGTTCTCATATGATCATCCATCACAAGAGTTATGTGGTGATAAAGTACTACGGTGATAATGTTCTGTGGTGAGGATGTGCAATAGTGATGTTTCGCTTTTAGTTTTAGTTTTTATCTCATTATATTTGCTTTATGCTCATATACAACTTGAAACACCGGTTCTCATATGATCATCCATCACAAGAGTTATGTGGTGATAAAGAACTACGGTGATAATGTTCTGTGGTGAGGATGTGCAATAGTGATGTTTCGCTTTTAGTTTTATTCTTTATCTTATTATATTTGCTTTATGCTCATATACAACTTGAAACACCGGTTCTCGTATGATCATCGAAATTAAGCAACGTTCAGCCTGGTGAGTATCTAGATGGGTGGTTGCTTGTTAATGTCAGGTGCTGTAAGTTTGGATATACCAGTGGTGTATTGGACAACGGTTCGCAGTTGGAAATCCAGTCAGGTTGATTATATTCACTTTCAAGCAAATTCCTCCGGGAAAGCGATGAATTCACCTCTTCTTTCTTCAGCAATGGATCAATTAATAGGACTTGTGTTCGTAAAATCCTTATTATTACCCAAATAATTCTCACAGTCTAAGAATATTATATTATTTTAAATCGCCTGAAAAAGGTTGATAAGCCGTAAAAAAAAACTAATTAAATCAACTTATATTTTAACTCATCATTTTTTCACTGGATTATTTACTTTTTTCTGCTTTATTAGATTGGGTGAGAAATATATTATCACATTTTGTAAATATATCTTTTATTTAAATCATAATGGAAAATGTTTAACTTGTTATTTATTAATAAACAGTTTTAACAACCCTGCCTTGCCTACGGCCATATCAAGTTGAAACACCGATTCCAAAAGATAAGCAACGCCAGTCCTTGTTAGTCCGCAGATCAGTGACCGGTGATGTTTTAAGCTTCACGACAGTCCCAGCAAGCCGGCGATGTATTCAATATCGCTACTTATACGAACAGAAAGCATCGACATGTTGAAATGCTTCTGGGATGACAGGTCGAAAGACCTATCAGTAGTTGGGTGTATGATGGTGAAAGCTTTCACCCCGCTGAAAACAGATAACGGTAAATTTAGAGTTAGTTGGAATTTTTGTAGAGAAAATGTGATTAATTTTTGTTTATTGTTGCATGAAAGACAGAAAAATGCGATATTATGAAGATGGTTGGATCAATATGTGTGGCTAGGTAATAACAGGACAGCTAGAATCAGTGCCTTTACATCATTCCAATTTCGACCTTGTGCCATTTGTTTTTATTATTATTACTATTATTTTACTAAACAAATTACATCTGACTGGATGGGTGTTTGGGATTTTATCGATAATAACAAGATGTACAGCTTTATGTTAAGGCGATGAAAGAGATCCTCAAAGGAAATACCGTTTCAAGTTAACTTGGATGACTATTTTAGTGAACATGGAAATATAACGTCTTATTTGGAACGGTATAAACAATTTGTAATAGCGACTGATACAGAGTGTGATCCGGAAACGGAAGCGAAACACAAATCAGTTCGTTTCAGCGCTTTCGTTCCACGCATCACAAGTGAAAAATCTTTTGATCTTATTATGAACCTGTTAACAGTAAAACACTACGTAATAGGTGAAGGCTGCCGGTTTCATAACATTAAGCATAGGCAAGAGAGTGTGTCGGCAATCTTTTAGCACGTTTAAAATGATCTTCTTATCCCTGTGAGTTGGCAACGTTTTCGAAGAAATCGATGCGGGAAAAAATGGTTTTAGCTTATTAAATGAGAGCATACAAAAGAAATTGTCCTTCAAAAGTTATGCACCTAGATAACGTGGTCAAAATGGCGCAGCCTATGGAGTTAGTCAATATATATATTGTTTGTAGTCAAAACGTGAATACTAACATGATATGTATAATAACTAGTTTAAATTGAAAAGCATTCCACAGGTAGGTGAAAACTAAGGAATTGTGTTTGATTTACGTCGGGAAAATGGTAAGAAACGCGTGAGCAATGGCAAAATTATAACTGTGAAAAAGGAATCATTTTTCAAAACAGTGTAAGAACGTCTGTCTATATTTCTGAGATGAGATAATGTGTAACCAATTTCCAATGTCCGGACTATCGTTCTCGTCTTTATTGTCATATTCAACCCAAAGACACATGACACAGTGGATATAAAAGCCTTGCTCAAAGTAATCCAGTGATTGAACCAAATAACTGTCAGTTCAATACCTTGCTAAAGCAGAGGTGAAAAAAAAAAGACTTGGAGCACTTGAGTTATTAAAGAGACATAAGTGAAACTGAGATATCCAGAAAACACATGGCACGTGGAAGTAGGAAAATCTACCCAGTTTACGAAATAAAGAACGTATACCACCTGAATAAGGTCAAAGCGTACAGTGGCCGAAACTTCGTGAATATGACAAATAAAGATAAGAACAACCGGACGAACAATGTAATAATAGAGTAAAAAAGGTCAACCAAAATAACACTTCAACTATATAGTAAAGTTAAGGGAGAAAGTTTATAAGGAAACAGTCGGGCTTCATTGAGCGACAGTTGACATTACCGTCGGTTAATATTTATAGAATGTTTCTCTTAAAACTGTTTTCAGGAGAATAGGTTTCTTAAGTTCAGTAACTGTTATTTCTCTTTCTCGCATTCAAGTTCTATCTTGACCTTTTGTGTAGTGTGGAAAGTCAACGGATCTTTATTTAATCTTCGAGTTACCTGTGCTATAAATTTAAGTTGTTACATTTAAGTTATTAAGCCATATCTGAGGTTAGGTCTCTGGTTGGCACACGGATGGAAAAGTGTACACAACTGAAATCCAAGGAAATAATAATAATAATAATAATAATAATAATAATAATAATAATAATAATAAATTGTGAGAAAATCTTGTTAAAAAATTATGTTTTTGTGAAAAGTCATGTTGGAATCACATCTGATGGATGTTTCACACCCAACCGACAGAAACACATCTTTGAGTAACGTAGGCAAATACAAAGCCTTCGAGACAGAAAACAAAAAAATTACCTCCTGTTATTGGAGATTCATTAATTGTAAAGGGAGCAACCAAATATGTGCATTAAATTCTTGGAAGCTCTAAAATATGTGAATTGCAAAAAATCATCTTCTGTTCCTTGATTGATATTTTAGCGACATTTCAATCACTATGGGTTATTTAATGCCGAAAATCTAAATATGTTTTACGCATTTCTTTTTTTTTAGATAAAACTGGTTTTAGTCATGCAAGTTTGACTAATTAGCCCATAGTTGCGGGGAGAAAAGATGGATTTATATCTTTCCTAGAGTTATATGCACGCTAAGCGAATATAACAAACCCAACTGCAGTTGAAAGTATACAAGTAATGCGATTTGGAAGACTTCTTTATGATTATGCAGCGCCGGTAATCGATATCCGACGAAGGACCCACAAAAGTAATTCGCTTGAATCCATGTTTTATCGTTGATCTGAGAAAAGGCTGATAGCTTAGAGCAATATGGACGCCATGCATGATATTCATAAAGACTCTCGATCTGACGAGGTCTTTTATGAATATATACTATGTTCAGTTTTCTTATCTCTTTTACTAAATTGGTTATAAATGATCTATCCAAGGAGAGAAAAGATAAAAGAGAATCGAAATTGAAATGACCTATACGGAACCGATGTATAGCAAGGCAAACTGAAGATAAAAGCTATCTTCCGTGTGATGGAAATTGTACTTTATCGTTATTTAAAAATTTAATACATTATCTACCATTGACCTCTCTCAAATGTTGTTGCATAGAAATAAAATGTTGTTGCCGACACCGTTGTTTGAACACAGATCACTAATGAGCAAATACTGACGATTCCATGATTAAATGAGTAGATCACGTGATCGTAAAGGAATCATATAAATGGAAATTAGAGTGACGTCTAAGTGGTCGCTATACTCTATACTATCCACTATATTTCCCTATACTGATCAATATACGAATTACTGTTTGAACAAGTATTATTAGCGCCAGTACTATTTGAAGCAGTTACTACTACCAGTATCTGCGTTTCCAAAGTCTCGTCTACAACGAGCATTACGAACGTGATAACGAGCATTCGTTGAGCTAAGGAAAGTTAGAACGAGTCAGAGTTTAACATCACAAAGAAGGACAAATGTCAAATGATGGCGTCATTATAACAAGCGGGTTCGCAAATGTAATTTACATACCCGATGAAATTATATAATTTTAAATTGTTGATTGTACCGTTTTCAAGGAGAGATTGAAAACTGTTAAATAATGTTTGCAAGGAAAGTGGAACGACTTGCCCTATGAATTTTCGCAACTTTTAACTCAGGATTGGGTACACTGAAAACATGACCTGTGAAGTCAAAACAAATAGAATTTTGCGTAAGCCCGATCTCTGTCTTTAGCACACAGGAAAGGTAGGGCTTAAGTTGAACGGATTATCTACAAATCAGTTCCTGTTTCTGGGTGGAGTACAAATATTGAAAACGAATGGCCGAATTTGGTTTCGTGGTGTTTTTAAACAAACCTTCAATCCGATTAGGGAAATATATCCTATTCTAAACAAACCAGGTAGAATCTACTTGACAATTTTTTTTTCGGTAAAACAATGAATAAATTTATTGAAACAAAACCAGTTCAGTTGACCACTGATAACAATTCCAGAACAACGTAACTATAAACAATTTTTTTCTATCCTCTGCCAGCCGAATGATGAAGAAAGCATTACCTGGGACCATAACAAATTGTATTGAAACGTCGCTTATTTACCGATTTCACTTGAAACTCACCGAAATTGAAAATAAACACTCGATTTTTTTTTGTACATATCGGCTTCAGTTTTGGAATTGGCTCATATCCAGATTGTTTCAACACACACAAGAAGAGTTTATCTAAGGAATACCCGATAATACTTTTTTTTTTTTATAGAGGCAACATTTTCATCTCTGGTAATAGTAGAAGTTGTCCTTAAACTCATTCGAGAAATTATATCAGTGACATATTAAAATAATCTCCCGCGCTTGTATTAACGTATGGTGATCTGATCTGGATTTAGATATCGAAGTATTTGTAAATATCGTTTCCAATGTCAGCAGATTACGAAAGTGCCTTTTTCTGAAATGCGGTATTATGATTACTTACATTATTTACATTATTCGGACTGTTATCCCCATCTTCATTGTCATATTCACAACGTTTCAGCCGTTGTGCGCTCCCGCCTTCTTCAGGTGATTGGAATTTCGAACCGAAAGAAGCATAGCACGTGGAACTAGAACAATCTACCCCCGTAGAGGTAATAAAGGGTTCGATCGAAATTCCGATCAGCTGAAGAAGGCCGGAGCGCATAACGACAGAAACGTTATGAATATGGCAATTAAGATGAGGATAATAGTCTGAGTAATGTAAATAATGCAAATGCCTCAAGGGAGTTTAATTGGTTTATTTTTTACGGCTTATCTTTTGTCTTTCCTGGGTTATTTAACGCCAGAAAATAGATAATAATGATTTACTGATATAAGTCTTACTAATTAACCTATGACTTTGGGAGAGAAGGGATGGGTTCATGCCTTCCCCAAGAGTATGTGCGGGTAAGTGAATATAACGGACCCGAATGGAATTGGAAGTCGGCTTTTCTAGTTTCCATTCTCAGCTGTTATTTATTACATCAGCACCTCATAATATCAAGTGATCACCCATGTAGTTAATGACCAGGTTCGACACTGCTTAACTTTAGTGATAATACGACAATCGGTGATTCAACAATATATGGTCGTTAGCCCTCAGTGTCGTTCGTGATATCCAATTAGGTGGTCAAAACGTCCATTGTTATATAGGGATAATGCCAACCCGTTACAAGGAAAATAGATTGTTAGAATTCTGGATGCTTACAGAAACTAAACAATGGCTCATGTAGTTTCTCTATTGTCATGAGGAAGAGATCGAATGTTGCAATATAGATTCTCTAGACATGTAATTGGTTATAAATTTGTTTACTCCATAGAAAGCCAAACAGTCCTTTAAGAAAGAAGGTTACTGAATGAAGTTGTTGTAAGGAATTAAGGGGATTTGTTTGTTTTGTTTTACGGTATATCAACCTCAATGGGTCATTTAATGCCGACAATTTTTTTTCCTGGTAATATTTTTTTTTTTTGTCAAAAATCTATTTCTGGTAATATTTTTTTTCCTCAAAAATGTATAGCTGGTAATAGTATTTAAAAAAATGTATTGCTGGTAATATTTTTTTTCAAAAACGTATTGCTGGTAAGTTTGTTTTTTTTTTTTTTTTCAAAAATTTAATTCTGGCAATAATTTTTTTACAAAGTATTTCTGGTATTAAGACCCATTTTTACACTTTCATAATACTTTTTACCTCAATTTGGGTCTTAACTATTTGCCCATAGTTGGGACCCTAACATATGCTACCACACCGGGTCAGGGTGGACCTTGGAACAACAGCAATTAAGAGATGGTTTCACGGTCCTCAAAGCCTCCTGTTGCTGTTGGAGGCAGTTTATCATCTTACCCTGGACGCAGATGTAGTTTATCGTCATACCCAGGACAGTATTTAAGAGGAGGAATTAAGAACTATATAATATGAGTATATGTAAGATAGATAACGGTTGAAGTGATTAAGACATCAGTTTGATATCGTGTTTAATATTGGCAAATAGTAATAAATTCGCTATGTGCTCTTCGATAAGCGGAATTAATCATGCCCGATAACATATTATCTTCCGGCATCGAACGATTTATTTGAAAGCGCGTTTCAGGCTAGCAAGAGCGGATTCAAGGATGTTTCAAGTAACCTTGAGACGCGGTTATTTCGTGTCCTTGCTTGGTATCTGATAAATTCGCAGTTAGCAAATCGTCAGTCAATAGTTGCTTATGTGCTGACAGTCTAGATCTCGCCTTGTTTGATCTTAGTTTATACGGATTTGTCAGCCAGAGTTAACACGATTGGAGAGAAAAATCAACGCGTCGGTGGATAAATTCTTTTCGGCGCGAAAGAAGGTCCTATATTTGTTCGGAATTCAGTGAATACTGTAAATTTCCAAGGAAAACCAAAATGGGTAGCCGGAATTTTAGAGGAACGGTGATACATATTGACTAGTCGCATTCGACCAGAGAATGGTCGTGTGGAGCGGAGACGCGTTGATCACATTCGTGTGCATCTGTCTGCTGAACTTACTGTCAACATACGTTTTATTGATTCAACTGACACCGCCATTCAGGTCATGTTGTCTAAACCTAGAGCAAAAAACTCGGCGGGGGCGAAATTTCAGCCTAAAAGCGCGAAAAAATTGTCAAGTAATTATTCGATGCCACCTGGTTACTAGCCGGCTAAAATTTGCCGTGGGGAGAAGAAAATACTGAAATGACAAATGAGCCAGATTAAAATTAAGAGGAGGGGATTCTTCGATTAGATTACTTTTAATCGCTTAAGCTGTTTCACTAATATTCTTCGTTATATTTTTTTTAATTTGAAATCGAAATATCCATAGCAGGTGCTTGTATCCGACGGGGTGTGTAGTTTGAAATAAATCGATCGTAACAACGTATCCAAAACGAAGTAAATTGACAACAGTAATTAAATTTTAACCAAAAGCAAATCAGTGTTTACGAATGATTTATTTCAAGTCGTAGAATGTATGAATGTCAGCCAAAAGAAGTATTCAACACGCGATTTACAAATCGGAGATGTCAGAATGAAGCCAGTACAAAGATGAAAATACCTGGAAAGTGTTTTTTACAGAGGACGGAAAAATGCGAAAATAAAATCAGATGGCGTTTTGTCTTTGCGATAGAAGCCTTACAAAAGCTAAGTATTAAGAAACAGGAAAACGTCGTTAGAAACAAAGAACTGTCATGTCATATTGGTCCTCCTATATGGTAGTAAATGCTTCATCACAAATAAAAAAAAGATACTTGAAACAACAGAAATCTGGTTCTGCAGAAGGATACTGAGAATATCATGGACTGACCATGTGAACAACGACAAATGAAAAATGGAAATAAAAAGGGCACTGCTACTTAAAGAGACAGTTGAAATTTCTATAAAATGAGGAAAGAGGGCTCAGAAAATTTGACACTCACAAGACATATTAAAGGCAAGATGGGCAAAGAAAAGCAACACATAACCTACCTAAGGAGCTTGTGTACATGGGTGTCAGAACAAGGATTAGGAGAGATAGCAAAAAGATAAAATTATATATTTGAATAGAATCTGTAGTAATATATATTCTTTGTTTAGGAAATATCTATTGAAATAAAAGAAATAGATGATTAATATTATGTAATTCTTAGTACGACCTACAAAGGAAAAGACGTTATGGAGAGCCGTGATTACCCCACGTGCTGACTGTAGACGACACATAGAAGAATAAAATAAACCAAAGAATTTTCAGATATGTCTATATTTCTTAGATGAGGTATTGTAACATTTTAGACCATTTATATTTTTCAGATTGTCGAAATTCCAACATATATCACCTGAAGAAGGCCGGAGCCTACACAGCCGAAACGGTGTGAATATCCCTACAGGAAAATCGCTACTAACCTTCTGGCGGGCCGCTGATGGCAGCGCCAGCGGTCCTCTGGTGGCAGTCACCGGTGAGCTTCTAGCGGTCCACCATTGGTAACATTGCCGAGGGGGACTCGCCGGTGGTCCGACAGCGGTAAACGCTAGTGGCGTGCCACAAAGTCGCAGATTGGTTGCTTGCGTCTAGGGAAAGATGAGGACCAAAGTTCGAACAGTGTAAATATGAATTTTCAGATGTTTCACTTTTTATCGAATGTATGTGTGTGTGTCTTTATTCGACCCCACCCCTGGCCTTCATGCCCTAGTGCAAAAGAGAGAGAACAGAATTTTAATGAGACGACTGACTTTGTATTTATTTTTTTGGAGATTTTTGTTGACAAGAAAATGAAGAACCTGGAAGAGAGTTTCATTCGGGATTAGAAACTATTAAAGACTTACGATTACACCTCAATTTCAATAGTAACCCTATATGCAAGCTGTTAGTGGCCCGCTGGCGGGCCGCCGATGGCAACGTCAGCGGTCCTCAGGTGGCAACTGCCGGGTCTCCGGTGGGCTTCTAGCGGTCCGCTAGTGGTAATATTATCGACAGGAGACACAGGCCGCAGTCGGCAAACGCTAGTGGCATGTCACCTAGTGACAGATTGGCGGCTTGCGTGTGGGGTAAAATGCAGGGAGTTAGCTGGATATCTAGTACCACGCTTAATTTCGTGAGGTCGAATTACGAAAGGACCATTGCCATGAAATTAATTAAAGAAAAGGCAAAGAAAAGCAACGTTACGACGGCGTGAATGTGACTGAAGCCAAGATGTCATGTCAGAACCGATAACGTTGCAGGTTTGTATCACGAATCACTAGATATATAAGCAGGAGCACCAGGTCAGATTCCGTAAAAATATTCAATAAAAGGGCGAATATGCAAGATAGGCGAGTGTGTTTGTGAGTGGTTTCGTATTAAATACACGGACTTTCTTTTAGTGTATATGATGTCATATAAAACGCAAATAGGATCACCGAACATTTTAGGTATGAATTTAAAATCAAATTCGAGACGACGTAATTAGTCTCCTTATCAAACGGTCTTTTGTTAGTGTACAATCGGAAAGCTAATTGACCATCTTTTGGCGATTTCTAGTCTTGTGAAACAGAGCCAGTAATTTGGAAGACACGTGTCCCTTGCCTTTAACATTCGTCTACTCCAAACACGCGTGTTGGTTTCAATGAGACTGCTAACAAGGACGAGACATTCTAACAATCGAAAACATCTGCGTTGTTTTTAGTGAGTCCCTACTTTGTTAGAACTTGCCTCCAGCATCGCTCGTCAGGGCGAGTTATTCTTGACCCAAACACTAAGATTTATTGTTCAAGAGACAAAAACGAGACAGATTTTTTTTTCGCTACTCGACCGACATCTGTTTTACCTGAGGAATAATGTTATTGGGAATTATTTTCTGCTAAGTGTGTTATAAACGAACAAAAAGAAAGAAAGGTGCTGAAATTATTTCGATTATTAAAGATTTGATTCAGAAAGAGACTAAGATGGTGGCTCATCCATTATATCTCTTGACTAACATAATGTAAATTGCAACTTGTTAGGGAAAGAATAAAATCGTATTAACGTCGTCGACCATCGTCCTACCATCAAAAGTTTTCTGGACTGAGGAAGGGTTTCTGCTATTACTAAATTTAAGCAATGTCGTACGTGGTTAGTAACCACATGGGTGACCGCCAGATGTGGTAAACTTCGATGTGCGGGTGGTGTAATAGATAATGGTTCGTAAATTGTTAATGAGAGAGCTGAGTTCCAATTTAGGTTGGGCTCGTTATATTCAGTCACGCAAATGTGTGAATCCAAGTCTTCTCCCTCAGCTAGGTGTTAATTAATAAGTGTTAATTAATAAGTGTTGTGTCACTAAATCATTATTACATCGAAGAAAATATTATTACTATCTAAAATATTTTCTTGCTTTAAAAATCATGCCGTCGCCTCCCTCTGTCTTTTCTACAAATATTTTCCCGGTAACTGCTCCGACCAGCTATTTTCGCTAGTCCCCAAACTGTATGAATCTAAAAGTGCCACTAAGTCGTCATCTCAATCCACCCTTTTACTGTCGGAACAGTTAAATGTAGCCGTCTCTTCTAATCAAATAGGTTCATGTCTCACAATTTTTGTCTGTGAAACACTCTTCCTTTGACATGCATCCCCGATAGCTATAATCTCCATCTATACAAATGCAATATCAATCGACATCTCCAGATGCCTTGATCTATTCCCAGTCCTTTTTTTCATCCTTTCCTCTATCACACCTCTTGCTCCCACTTTCTGTAACCCCTTGATTGGGGTGAAATGCCCCAAAAAATATCCGGTAACTGGTTGATAAGCTATAAAAAATTAATCAATCAATAAACCTTTCTGATTTATGTCTGAACAAATCAATGTAAGTTTTATTAATCGTTTACATACATTTAGCATATTGACAGTTGTGTAACTATAGAACTGTTACTTGGCTGTGCTGGTCCGTTTTTGGAAAATAGGAAATTGTCGTATATTGGAAATAAATGAAAACTCTGAGGTTTCGCTTGGGCGCCTCCATTTTGATTTTGATTGGAGATTTTGCAGATCACGCTAAGCTAAATGATACACCCAACATATTAGAAAAATATATCTCAAACAAAACGTATTGTGCCTAATAATATACCTACGTTGATTTGGAGATAACACTAAGTGCTAATGAGTTTACAACGGAAACGCAAAGGACCTACATTTCACCGTATTTGAAAAAAAAACTATATATTACGTCGAAAACAGATGTTTCACCAACGTCAAAACAAGAAAGACTCTATTTTCCATTTTTAAGGAAAGCATATCCCCTCCACTCAAATCATATCGGTTCAGTTTCATATTGGAAACCTATAAAAGGAATTTCTAAAGAATTAAAGCATTCATTTTTAATTTGACATTCGAGAAATCTTAATACACTGTGAGGTTTTCGTAACTGAGCGGTAAAACACGTTGGAATAAACGGGGCTTTCCCCCTACAAAGAAAGACGTATGTGTTACAAATTCATGACGGTCGTCTTCGAGCATAGAATCCAGAGGTTGGCAGTGAATATTTCGGAGACAGTAGGAAAGCGTAGTTCAGGTTCGCAGTGGATATCGCAGCAAAGTAGCAGAGCGTAGTTCTTCCGTCTGTCATGTTCGCCTGACATGTTGGCTCTGGTCATTCCGGTAGGGTAAACAAAGATGGCCGCCTTTATACACGACGGATACAGTGTTCTGCGGCTTCTGATTGGTTAATCTTCTATTGGTAGACTATAATAGGAATTAAGTCATTTTGACTCGCTCACTAGTTATGTACATATATACGCAAAAACTGTAACAGTGTGTTCGATTCCTGCCGGATATATAAATATCTTAATAATTTTACCGCAAGCAAGGCAATACATCCACTAGGACGCAAAGGGTGACTGAGTGTTATAGAATATGAGAAAAACTAATATCAAGGAGAGAGAACAAATAAAAGAAAAAGAAAGTAGAAGGTAATTAAATTATTGAAGATCAAAGTTGACTGGGAAGCAAGAATCTGGGAGAGAGTCCCTCAAGCGAGAAGTTCCGACATAATGTTAGCATAGAACTTGCGGTAATATCTAACCATTTCAACTGTAAAATGATGAGTCAATTGCCACCAATCTCGTACTGCGCTTAAAGTCATGAAGTCCAGGTACCATATCGGAATAATCATCAGAACAATTACCATGAAAGTCTTTATATCAAAAGCAGAGGAAAGCTACGTTACGGTGTAACTAAAGTGAATGAAGCCGAGATGCCAGGTCAGGAACAATAACATTGCAGATTCTTCTTTGGATTTTTTCAAGAATCTCTCTCTCTCTCTCTCCCCCTCTCTCTCTCTCTCTCTCTCTATATATATATATATATATATATATATATATATATATATAAAGCAAATGTATGATTGGTGTATACGGAATAAATTCCAATCACCAACAATTACTATTCTTAAAAGAGTGCTCAATACAGAGTAGAGCGAATATAAATATTTATTTAAAAATTGGTACCAATAAATAACAAACGCCAAGAATGAATATAGGAAAATAATGTATTAACGTAATAATACAAACGGGTAATGCAGGTTAGTAGTTCCAGGAATACGGGTTAGTGGAAAAATATACAGTCTTTGGTATTGAAGTGTCGCTGCATGACTTCTTACTGAGTCCACGTGTTACGCTCACTGTGACTCTTGCTCGCTACGTTCGTTCGATCTGTCTGTTACCTTCACCCTCGGTTGATCTCGTCTGTCAGGTCTTCACGTAGCAGTAGTATATGTATATACTGGGTGAGTCCATTTGTGTAAAAAGGGGAGAACCTCTCAACAAAAATTATAACATAAATATGTTATAAAATCACTACTGGTGTCTTATCAAGTGATGATGTTGAATGTAGATTGTAGAAATGTATATATATATATATATATATATATATATAGAATGTATATATGTATATGTATAAATGAATATTTATATTTATACATATATATATATATATATATATATATATATATATATATATATATGTAATAGCAAAATTGTCCAATTCGTATCACAGCATAATTGTCCATTACAAAAAATGTTTAATATCTAAAAAAATGCTAAATTTATTTAGCTTATTTTCCCCAGGTTTTCAGATACGAATTTTAGCCATGTTGACACTATTTTTCGTAAGGCTCACTGAAAAACCCTTTGAGTTATTCAGCTAAAAACAGAAAAGCCCCACTATCTTTCCATCTAAGGAATGGGTGATAAGAAAAATATCATTTAGGTCTTCAGTAATGGTACCAACATTCATATTCTGGTTTCCATCATTAAAGTCCATTGAAGAACCATCAAGAAGAATTAGTTTAGAAAAGAGGGAAAAGCAGAGAGGAATCTGGATCAGGAGGTCACAACATTAAGAGGGGTCATCATTTCAACTTAGAGCTAAAGAGATCAGTTAGAAAAGATCCAAATCAATTCATAAGTGAGAGGAAAGTTTCAGCTATGACATTCCAAAGACTAATGAAAAAAGACTTGAAAATGAAATTGTATTTGAAATCTGCGTGGCAACTTGTTACTCGATGACAGAAAATTAGGAAAATGAGGAGGTTAGAGAGGGCGAGTATCATCTGGAATACGTTGGAAAATGAACCTGGAATAATATATATATATATATATATATATATATATATATATATATATATATATATATATATATATATGTTTGAACTTTATTACAATCGTTCATAAGCTTCCGATCCTTAGCTATGATTAATTAATGATGAATATGCTATTTTCGTTTATGATCGATTTCATCATGACTCTTCTATTAAGCTTAGAGGGTAATTACACATTATTATTTCTCCAAGTAGATTCCAATAGTTTCAGAAAAACCTCAGAAAATTCCAGTAAGATATATTTAATCATTTTTAAGATACAATGCTTCAAATATAACAGTTGGACGACAATTTTACTGTAAGATTATTTCAACAATTTTTTCGATTATAAAGGTTGCAAAAAGCATTGGAAAATTTGATCAAATGTCGTACAACTTGTAGGTAGCTTAACCCAAATTCATTTCGTGGTTTTACCGATTAAAGTATACTGCATTGAAGCCTTTACTCTGAAAGCCAGACACAATCGTGTTCCAACAAGAATTGGAGTGTAATGTGTGTGGACATTTTTTTTCTCTCAATGACAAGTTTCGTAAACCTTGTAAAGTCATATGGGCCGTGAAATCAAACAGCTTTCGAGGAAGTATTGCTACCACATCCCCACCCCATCATCCTTGCCTTACATATAACTTAGTGTGTAAATCAGATAGTGGTTTGACTAAATACCAAAATACACAAAGATGAATTTCAGCCGGTGATCTTGAAACATGCAAAACTTCAGTGTCATATCTGTGAACGACTAGTCTGGGTTTGAGCTGAACAATCAGATACGTGTAGATCGTCGTGCCGTGATCAATGAAGAGATAGCCTTATTCTCTCAAGATATATCTTACAATATGACCAAGTTGGATTCATTAACAGTTTTGTAACAAGACGAAAATTATAGGTCACACGAATATCATCATGCTCCCTAGTTATGACATAATCCAATACCAGATACGTGGCATATGATGTCATAAAGTTCATGAATAGATTTTTGATGATCGGCAAAATACAGGAGTTCTTCTATTGAACAATGTTCATCACAACCAGGAGGCTGGATTGCTCTGTTCCTTCTCTGGTGGGATGAACGTTGATGACACCTATCAATGAACAGATGTAGAACCATTTCGATCTTCACATCACTATGGACATACGATAGTTTGTGATAACCAAAGAGGTCACGGACAACCTGTACCATGGAATTATTAGGTTGGTGCAAAAATAATGTCGTTTTCTGACGTTCAACTTAACGTCAAAAAACGACATTATTTTTGCACCAACCTAATATAACCCGAAGGATGATAATTTCCATCCATTCCATAAAGCACTGGCACCTGTGGACATTTCAGGAGTTGTTCTCATATTATTCTGCTTTCTTGGACATGGAGTATGTGTGGTTGGCTTAATGGGAAGCGACTTAGAATAAGAAATCGAAAAGTTGAGTTTGAATTCTAGTCGAGTTCATTGTATCCATTTACGGGTAAATACGCTTGCGAAAGGTAGGGATCCATTTTTCTCCCTCAGTTATTGGTATGATATTTATCTGGAAAAATCATTATCTCAAAAGATTGTTAATACGGTATTTATTCGAAAAGAAAAAATATTATTCTTAAAATCCAAAATATTTTTCAGCTTTAAATGGCACTCAGGGGGTTGATAAGGCATAAAAACAATTCAATCAATCATTGATATGGAATTCTCAAGTTCAAGAGATGGCGTATGTTTTCCAGTATCACTCTGTTTTTTGTTTTTTTTCGTTTTGTTTTGTTTTTTGTTATGTTTGTAGAAAGGGGGGCGTCCAGGAGTATCAAATCTATCAATGAATCTTTGATATGTAATATTCTGTAGTAGCTGCCGAGTATTTTCCAATAGAGCAGCCATATTGGCTACTATATTAATATATAGCTCTTTAACTTCCTCATTTTAAACTCTTAAACTACAACATATTGCCTCTCTTTATTGCCATGGAAATTACAAAAATATACAAGGAGGACAATAAAACTGTTGCATAGTCCAAATTTTCTGGTTCAAAACATTATTTTTCCACGCTTTTATTGAAACAATGACGTTACGAAAATATTGTCTGCGTAGTCTATTTTTCCGTCGGCTCAAACATAGCTTGTCACAAATATCGCTATTAACAGTCCTGAAACATATTAGCAACCGTATAACTGTGCTCAGATACACGATTTGGTCTCCGTAAAAGTTCAGCAAATGTTAATGAATATCAATGCTTTTTCCGTCAATTGCAAAATGCTACTTTGTACGCCGCTTCATGTCAAACATCATTTTGCTAAACTTTCGTTTAAGCATCTGTAATGCAAGCAAATTATGTATCATTGGCGATAGGGTTCCATACAATTAGCATCTCGCTCTCAGGCTGTGCGCCCAAAATAGGAAACATTACTTTTGGAGCAGATACGGTATTTTATAGAGTGACATAACTTATTCCAACTCGGAACTAATTTCAACCCGGAATTAATTTTAACTCTGAACTAATTTCAACTCGATTTAAAAACTCTAACCCTAACCCTTAGTTACTAGGTAAAATTAATTCCCAGTTTAAATTAATTCTGCATTCCATTTTATACTATGTTATTTTTTGGCGTCCCTGGGGGTGGGGGGCGGTATCGATTGATTTTTAACATATTGTTCGGAAGAGAATCAATAAAATTCTTTGGCTCATTCAAGTAAATGAATTATTTTATTTGATTAGCCATCTTTTCTGTAAGCATGTAAACAAATGATGGTATATCAAGTGGAAAGAAAGAATTCTTTGATACAGTCAAGTGAATGAAGGTTTTGCAAACTACAGTGATAAGGAGAGAAAGCACGCTTTTAAAAGCATTTTGAAATCAATGATTCACATATAAATTATTACAAGCACGTACAGAAGCTTCAAAATCAATCAGCCTATAGCCTGAATCTGAAAATAGTATTTATTTCACACATTGATTATATATGTCAACATAATATTCTTCCTTGTCAATGCACATAAATTAACACAACTAAATCTGTTATGGACTAGATTTACTGATTCAATTTCGAATATATATATATATATATATATATATATATATATATATATATATATATATATATATATGTATATATATATATATATATATGCATACATATTGTTAATATTAGTGGTAAATATACAAATACATATGCAATCATATATATATATATATATATATATATATATATATATACCGTCAGTAATTACTCAAGTTAATGTCACATGGCCCTCAATATTTAAATTAAATTCAAGCGTATTATCAATCTATCAAGGGACATCAAGAGTCCAGTTTAGATTGAGACATGGCGAAATAGAATCTGTGTCGCTAAACAACCAGACAGTTTGACCTCCTAATGGAATAGGTAAAGTCGTCCACCCAAACCCAAGTGACATGCGCAAACAAGTGTGATTTTTAAAATATATTTTCAGTTTCCATAAAATCTCGGACTACGTCAGGTCACGAATAAATTGACTCTCATTGTTCGCTCATTAGAAATGCGCCTATGGACTTATTATTAACTAGATGTGTAACAAATAAGAAAAAAATATTCCCGTGGAAATTTTACCCGTAATATGTTGGATATATTTCGATTAATAGAAGTAGAATGAAATACATGTTACCATTCCGAAATCTCCCAGTTTATATTGAAGAAAGAATAATTACCGTCTTTCATTCGGACATGTTAAAGAACTTCTATCTCTTTGCTGTTATGAACACCGCAATTTGCGAACTCATGAATCATGGATAATCGGGCTAATATCCAGTATAAGATAAGTCCCTCTTATTGATCTTACATCTGCTATATTATATTCTCTCCCTATTCAATTGTTTTGTTATATAAAATCGTTTTAAATTTTCATCGTGTGTCTGTTGTTCGTTGACACTTGTTTTGTGAGTTTTTATCTGAATGATCCTATCTTTTCTTTTATTTATACCTGGTGTTCACATCCAAATGTTGTCAGTTCGTAGAAGTAAGCAGCTTATGACATTTATGTAGTAAATCTACAAAAATAAACAAAATATTTTGCATTTTATGCATAATAATCTGAGTAAACTTCAAAATTTTGTTGGATTAGGAGCATATTGGGCCACAGAGGAAAGATGTAGTTGCTGTTCTATTTTATTCAAAGTAGGCATTGTCTACTTCGGCTATATATATATATATATATATATATATATATATATATATAGATATAGATATAGATATATATATATATATGTGTGTGTGTGTGTGTGTGTGTGAAAATATATAGAAAATAGGAAGGAACTGGTTAGATTCCAAAAAAATTTCGCTTGAAGATGGAACAGAGCTTATTTTAACTCAACTTAATTTAAATAATTATATTGAGGTTTTCGGCTCTTGTTTTGAAACATGGGACTTGTTATGTCGCGATTTGGAATCATATTTTAAATGAATAAATATATATATATATATATATATATATATATATATATATATATATAAAAAATATGATATGAAGTCCATTAGCTCTTTAGAGATTGTTTTGTTTACATTTCGGATACGAAACTGAGCGGATGTGTACTTTCCAAAAGAATTTGAGTAGGGAGGATGTGCTCTCTTTTAACAGAAAAAAGCAATATTTCTAATTGTAATGTTCCTCTTGGCTAAGAGGTAAAACGCACACCGGATTAAAGGGTACTTTAAAAAGGAAGGGTGAGTTCTGTGACACTATTTAGCTGTCGCGTGAAAATTAAAAGCAAGAAATAATTAAGGCGAGAAGAAGCTATCACGAAAAGACATACTGAGTGATGTTATTTTTTTTTAACAAAGAAAAGTGGTAAAGCTTTTATCTTTATTTGCGAAAAAAAAGTTTTTTTTTTCGAGGAAGATAGGAAATTCGTAAAACCACGGATCTGTCGGAATTAATTTATGTTATGACGCGGCGAAAGAAGATAGCAATCTGCCCATGGCAATAATGAAAATTTCAAATTGGTCAAGTGGCCTACGAAACCGAAGCTGGGAGATAATGGTAATCTGGTCACGCACTGACCGAGAATGGCATCAGCTTAGACCACCCCCAGAGAAAAAGGAAGGGAAAAGAATAAACCAATAACTATATTTCGAAGATATCATTTGTTTTTGGAAAGAGACCACCTGTTTTATTGTCCAGACCTGGACATGATAAAAGTTTGTTACCGAGATAGATAATTGGATACTGAGTGCGAAGACGTCCAGATGATCACCCACTTGGCGCTGGCGAGAATCTCGTTGATAAATTCCAGATGACATTCGATTAAGATACATATTAAGGACCACACTAGGAGTCGTAGGGATCTAGTGTAAAAAAAAAGAAAAGAAAAAAAGGAAGATATTTTTTTTCTTTGAGCGATAATTGTAAACACCCTCGCTGCCGAGCATCATTGGCTGAGTAGTGGCGTGAGCGGTGGGCGAAGGTAAACATATGAGAAGAAGGGGAGGCCTGTTGACGCTTCTGAGGGGATTGGTGTGAGATACCACTGTGAGAGAGAAGGGAAACTTGTTGACGCACTCTGAAGGGATTGATATGAGATACCAACATGAGAAGGGAAGAGTTTGGGAGGACGATTCTCTTAAGAACCCCTCTAAGCAGAAAGTAATGAACTTCCAAAAATGCAAAGTGATAAATTTTCCTGTCCGAAAACAAAGAAAATCCTTATTGTGGATTTAGAATTATCGAGGAACCGGTTTTGGTCGGCGTCCATATAAACAGAGTCACAGCGAGTAGACGGCAGTTGATTAATTGCAGTTGGAGTTGGAGAGACGCAGACGCAGACAGTGTTGAGCTGTGAACACTGAGACCAGCCTCGCAGGAAGCTGACTGACGATATCCACGCATCCCGACTTCGACTTCTAACCAAGAACAATTTATTTTTGAAGAACGACTTAGACTCATACCGCCAAAACAAGTTTTACGAATATCACCTGAAGATACAAAAACCAGTTATCGAAAAACAACTTAAGATATTAAGACTCGCTTAACAAACACAAAGTGTCACGAATCCATAGAAGCGGGTTGGGAGAAAGATTCAGTCCTGTATTCAGCAACCAGATATAAAAATATTTGTTATTTTTTTTAACACATTTGAACTTTTCGAGTTGTTACTTTATTTTCTTTTACATATATTGTGCGGTGTTACCTTTGCTCGATCTCGGCTTGCATTACGGCCCGGCGACTGATTGATTTCGTCTACCTAAGATCAGATCACAACGTGGGTAGGTTAGACTAGAAATCAAAGCAGTTACTTCGGTAAACAGACGCTGGAGGCGAGCTGGGAACGACAAAGCTGATACAGAATCTAACCAGATTCCCATGCGAATCAGCCAAGGGTTAGAACGTCACATTTGGTGCCGTGACAGCAGGATCACGTCACATTTGGTGCCGCGACCAATACCAAGTCACATTGGTCGTCACAGGATAGCACAGGGGCAGAGAGAGGCCGGGGTGACGTCACAATGAGTTCGTTCATTTTTATATTTACATACGGTCAATCCATGATATTTATCACTTTACCCCATAAATATAGCATACCTTAAACTATATATATATATATATATATATATATATATATATATATATATATTCAAGTATGTAATAATTTATGTATATCAAGCAAATGTAAAAGATAGTTTGTATTTTTGGATGTAAATTAATAATTAATAACAGAAGATCAGGTATCAAGAATATTTTACGAAAATCAAAACTTTCTGTGCATTCATATATATATATATATATATATATATATATATATATACATACCGTGTGTAACAGCGAAATTGTCTAAATCGTGTAAAAGCATTTTTTAGATCAGGATTTGAACCGTTGTATCATTAATTAATCACAGCTAAGGATTCCTTCTTATTCCAGAGGAACTTCGCTCACTCTAACTTTTTAAATTTCTTACTTTGTGTAACAAGTTGTCTATTCGATTTCACGTGCGATTTCATTTTCAAGTCCTTTTTACACTGCTATTTGGACTATCATTGACGAAACACCTATCTCATGTGCCAAAAATCTTATGGATTGAGTTGAATCTTTTCTATTTGATCTCTTCAGCTCTCAGTTAAAATAATGATCCCTTTTGATCCAGTTTTCTTCTCTACTGTTCTATCATTTTTAAAATTATTCACCGTTCTCGTGATGGTTCTTGAATGGAATTTGAAGATGGAAGCCAGCGTATGAATGTTAGTACCATTACTGATGGTCTGAATGATCTTTTTCCTCTCATCATTGCTCAGTTTGGAAACCACAGTGACGCTGACAGAAAAAGATTTTAAACGGTTCTCTTTCTAGCTGACTAACTCAAATTATTTTTCTATGATTTTTGCGTTAAATGTCAAGATTGCTAAAAGTCTTATCTGAAAGCCTAGAAAAAGTTATGTTTTAGATATTAAACCTTTTGTAGGATGGACAATTATGCTGTTACATCCGATTTTTGTTTTATATATATATATATTTCGTAAAATACATCTATTGGATGCTTTGGTACTCATTATCACTGATGTTTCTAGTCTAGTTTCATTAGGGGTTTCGGATCTTCCAACATCATACCCCCTCTCCGCGGTAACACAGCAGCTACTGATAAGGTATTGACTTGTGTACCTTCCGTTAGCTACAATTTTTTCCAACTTCGTATCTACACACCATGTGACTCCTCTTGGTATTTATTGTCCAAAACCGGATTACTTCTGGTTCATTATCAATTTACCTTTGTATTAGTAGGATGAATATACCAGAGATCTGTCCAATAAATTTTCCTTTTTTTTCCAGGTTTCCCATCTCATCGAGGCTCTCTTTTGACCTAAAGCCACCACTGTACTTGATCTAATTTCCTCCGCAACTGCTCTCGCTGCATATTGAGGACAGTGTTTATTAACTGTCTATATTTCTGAGATGAGGTATTATGTACATTATTTCGGCCGTTGTACAGGAGATAACTGATAGCTGACATCCATCAAACATGGCACGTGGAACTAGAACAGTCTACCCAAGTGAGCGAAATAAACAGTTCAGTTCGACATTCCAACCACCTGAAGAAGGCCGGAGCGTACAACGCCCGAAACGTTGTGATAAATATGGCGACAAAGATGAGGACAATAGTCCGAATAATGTAAATAGTGTTTATCTTTCCTTTTTCCCCTGCCTCGTGGAAGGGAACAGTAACCTAGGCCTGATCTAGCCATTGCTGCTGTTTTACTAGTGTTTTATGTCTCAACCTTTGCTCTGCTGTACTGAGCTCCACTTTCTCCCACTTCGAACCTCAATATCTGCGTTTGCAACTTTAGGATCTTTTGGATCCATATATAGGATTGTCTCCCTCGTCTTCGCCACTTTAAACTCTTCCATTAATCCTCTGAGGGAAAATTGTAATGCGTCAAAGGCTCCATAGAGAGCTGCACTGAGCCATCTTAAATATCCGCTCACCTTTTTCTTCATTCTCTCAACTGTTGTCAATGCCACTTCATATACCATCAGTGGCCACAGAATCTTTGGCAGAATGGTATGTTGGTATATTAATCACTTAAAACAGCCTGGTAGACCTGATTTGTCCACTCTATTCAACAGTGCTTCGAGGTCTGAAAAATATTTCTCGTTAGCATCAGTATCTTTTAAATTAGCATTGGAAATGTTCCCCAGACACTTGACTGTTTTTATCTTTTATTGACTGGATAATAGTTCCTGCAATTTTGAAAAGGAACTTTCCTATCACAATCCCTCTCTACAGTACTAATGGCCTCGATATTGTCGGTTTAAAATTAATTCTTGCTTCCGTCATTATCTTTTCTAAAACTTGCAATATCCACCATCACCCAGGAACTGTCGAGTCATCCATATATGCAAGAATTGTGGGGTTTTCGTACTCCGTTTCACATCACTGCACCTCGACACTCAACTTCTGCTGATTTTACTAACATGTTCATTGTTAAGGTAAATAATATCACTGAGTACATCCAGTTATAATTCCCCTTTTCTAGCCGATGCCAATCGAAAGATATCAAATGAGTGTTGTTTTTTATGTACAATCATTGTATTAATCTTGTATGATATTCCTTACAAAAATAAGGGCATGGTATCTTCTGAGAGCTTCCTCGACCAATTTGTGTGGAACGAATCCATATGCATTAGCTAGATCCAGCCACAGTAAGACTAGCCCGCCTTCCTTTTCTTTTGTTTCCCCTAGGAGCTGCGTTATCACGCCAATATGAACCAGACAAGCTAGTATTCCGGCAACTCTCCCGTCTCTACTGAAGTGCCTATGTAATTGTTGGCACCTAGATAATACTGAAGTCGTTGGAACAAGATACTGAAGATTTTGTTCTCAGTGACCTGGAAAGAAATCATTCGAAACTGTTCACTTCCTTTTGAATTTTCTTGTTTGAATCCATACTCCATTAGCGAACCTCCACTGTTTTGCAACTTTACCTCTTCTACAAATTATTTTTAATATCTTCCAGAGATGTAATTGAATAATCTGACATCTCTTATAGACACTATAGGGAACACCGCTGGTTCCTGGGCCCGAAGATGATCAAACTGTCGATATGATGTCCTTTAATTCTTCAAGTTCGTTGCCCTCGAGTCGAAACCTGTTTCTGGTGGTCCAGGGGGTATTATTGCATTGTTTTCGCCTAGATTATTTCCTCTCTCTTGGTCAATGCGTGTTTCTCGTAGGAAAGAATTTATTTCTTCCGCCATACTCTCAAGATTACCATTTCTCTTATCTCCGGGTAACATTTTCGTAAAACCAAAAGGTTTTGAAATGAAGGCAATTTTTTTCCTAGCCATCTCTTTCGCCCGTTTTCTGTGAGTTTTCTCAATATACCTCGGAGTTTCGAAACAGGCTCTTCCCCCCCGCCATCTCATTTGATTGTTTGTATTGTCTCTTTAGAGATTTTAGCTCCTATCTCAACTGGGGAATTTTCTTTTCCCGGCGGTTATTTCTGTTTTCTTTTCTGCGTCTCAGTTGAACAGAATCGAATCTCTCTCTGACACGTAATTTATGATAACAGTCGTCATTGTTTATAATCTAGATGTCCTCTTTAGATATAAAATATCACACGCATCCTGCTCGAACTGTTGCCATTTTTGCTTCTGGTGTGCAGTAGGCTACTTAAACCACTTTTTGCTCACTCTCTAGATTTCGAGAGACCGTTACATGGAGGGTCTCAGCTCTGTGGTGTGTATCCCGGCCATGCTTCTCCCCGTCTCACCAGGGAAATTACCTGTGCATTATATATATATATATATATATATATATATATATATATATATATACAAACATTTCATCCTGGTCAGGAGGATTTTAAGACGACGCGGGCTCTTGCACCCCTTTTCACATATCATTTTAATTTCGTAAGCCTTCATTCATCCTAATGGAGATCTCATTCTCACCCCCTTCTCGGTATCACCTGGGGGTATGTATTTGCTATAAAACTCGTACACAACAATTGTTTCTTCTTAGCGGAAAATGCAAGTAGGGGTACTAACCCATCTTCCCCAAACAGGCATCTTTCCGTGCTGTGAACTGTCTCTCCAGTTGTCACTAAAACTTTTCTCTGGTCGTCATCTATAGTCTTTTCGTAGACATCATTGAATTATTCAGATTTCCATTTCGTAAAAAAAATCTATTGGATGCTTTTGGTACGCATCATATATATATATATATATATATATATATAGAGAGAGAGAGAGAGAGAGGCTGACAGACAGACAGAGAGAGTTAAAACATGAAGGAAAACTAACAGCACCAAAAGCAAAAACCCCTTCAAAATGGCTAAAGTGACCGAAATGCTTGGGTCAGGGAAAATCTTGTAAAATTTATGTACTCTCATCAATCTGGAAAACATAAGAAAGCTGCAAAAAAATAAATAAAAAATTCATTCATTTTTCCCTGTCTGCCATATTGAACCAAATATCTATAAACATTGCTTCCTAAATGTACATTAATATATATGTATGTGTGTGTGTGTGGCTAACTCGATATATACATATATATATAGAGATTTGTGTGGGATGAGAGTGTGAAAATCTTGTTGATTCCCCATCTCTGACCAAACACCAAAAGATTTTTCATTCCTTTCTCGAACTATAAACGTTTCACCACTTTCTTATGTATACGTATATCTGTTTGCGAATCAGTACTTTATATAGATATCTTTTAAAACTCATGTTTAGAGGCATACATATCCTCACCTTCTAACCAATGGTTTTCTTAGAGTTCCACAATAATGTCTTCTAGTACAAACTTCTTAAACCATAAACTTCACTAACAGAAATACTAATATGATACACATCTCGAGTTTCACATCGCATCTTCTAATAACCAATAACACTTGTTTTGGTTTTTCGCATCACAAACGAATGATTCTGAAATAACAATTCCAGAAAAGCATTATTCAACTATATAAAATTTAACAAGTTCATACAATTCATGAATCAATCTACGTTGAAAGAATATATGTGTACCAAAACGAATGATTTATGGCTATTATAGGTGCAAAAAGCTAGAACCGACAATAAAATCTATAGATAATTTCCCGATTGCCGTTAATTAATCATTTACAAAAACAGATACACCATATAAAAACCAACAAAGTGGACCTTCACTGTCATATTTAATAATATCTGTCTCAATGAAAACAAAGACGTGCCAAAATATAAATCGATTGTTTGAAGTGTTGGTGTCTTTTATTATGGTATATTAATTCTTGCTGGTCGCTTAATGTCAAATTTGTCTTTGTTATTATGCTTGAATCAAACTTTAAACATTATCAAGAAGCTATCTCCTTGACGATACAACCATATCTTGACTCTCATAGACGAACCTTCTAACTACTCGGCAATGATGTAAAATTGTGAGAATCTTAAAAAATTGATCATATGACGTCAAAATAAATGCAGATAAGATAATTTCTTGACCAAAATATTTTATAATAGTACAGGTAATAGCAAAGACGTGTTTACTAACGTCTATATTTAATTACGTCAATTTCCCTGGGCATTTAACAAAATTCGTCTTTTCTCATCTTACTAAAAACGTTTCATCCACACCAAATTAATGCAATGTCTCTTCAACAGTAAATTAATATTTTGTTAATTAAATACATCTTTCTAAAGTCTATACGATTTGATTTTTTCTATTTATTTATTTTTAATTTAAAAAATAAAATGCTATTAATAAAGTTTACTTCTAGGTCCTTTTTAACTTAGTCCTAAAGTTAAAACTGTATTATGCACCCACATTTAATTAATTGTAACCTTAACTTAAATTAACTCACATAAACGATTCCAATGTCAAATCCTTCAATATGAAATTGTCAGCCCATTATCATAGGGGTCTTACTATATTACCACTAGCCTGGAAAACGTCTTTGATTTGTTCGGTTACCTTCCAAGAAATTGAATCTCGATAAAAGCACCCAGGTTGGTGATACATAGATAGAAGTAGATAAGTTCATCTATCGATAGCTTCACTCTCCATCCATGTCTACTGAAAAGGAGTAGAGGATTATCCCTTTTTTCCCGTTTAAGATATAATATCCAATTTCTTCTTCCTTTTAGTTAGGGAAAATAACTATGGTAACATTTAGTGATACGACTGATCGGTAACTGCAACTCTTCATTTTGAGGATACCTGGCTGGCAGTTACCTCGTTTCTGCATTTCCACTGGTAGCAAGGTACCCGAACTCTTTGTTAACGCTCAGAGAGTCTGCTCTGATAAACATACGCATAATATCGTTTTATCTTTGCAGTGCTATGGCGCGTCCTTGAAAACACCTCCGATCGGCAACTCCAAGTTCATATTATGTTGAAGTCTTAGTCACTTTGTGAGAGGCTTTATCGTCTTAGACGATATACAGTAAAAAGTATTTGGGAATTTTGCATCTTAAAATTTCTTATGACTCTTTTGCTATTCAATTTTCAATTATTTTTAACTACTTTCTTATACCATTGTTTTTTATATAGCCGTAAATTATAAAGATTTCCACCGAATTTTACCTATGTATATTTTGAATTGGTTCTTGTACAAATTCATCTGCAAATATGCTCTCTTGCATTAGAATTCAGTTCTATTTTGCTTTCATTAATACATATAATTTTTGCCAATTTTTCGTAGCCGATATTATTTTGCCTGCTGATTTTTTCTTTCATTCGATGTTTTTGTTAATAATAGCTTTTGTGGATGTTGTGGCCTTGTTAGGGCCAGAAATAAAGACACAAGAAAGCAACTGAGTTAAACAAATATATTAACAGTAACAGTAATACAAATATATACAAACGAGAGAGTTACAGCAAGAATGTTCGGTCC
Organism: Acanthosepion pharaonis; assembly: GCA_903632075.3. NCBI lineage: Eukaryota > Metazoa > Mollusca > Cephalopoda > Sepiida > Sepiidae > Acanthosepion > Acanthosepion pharaonis. Next base: position 3,746,277 of record CAHIKZ030004677.1, read on the forward strand.
GACTGTCAGAGCTGACTGCTAGAAAACTTCCTTCTCCAAATGGCAGTACCTGCTCCTATTTATAGCTGTGAGAAGTTAATTTACCATAACAGTGGAACAGTGGATCTATTTAGATTATTTTTACTAAACACCTTGTTACTGCATGACTCTTAAGAATCATTTTTGCGTTAAGCTATTCATTGAGGAGTTGTTGATCTTGAGTTGGATACTGATAAACTTATAAGCTTTCTTTGAGCTTTTCTTGTGTAAATTCAAATTTCTAGTAAATTTTGCTTCTTTTACGGACTTGAACAGCATGTCTTCATATCCCAAGATCTTTTGCGATTTTACGTTGATGGTTCTTTTGCGGAACTTGGACATCACTCCTTTGATATTCCAAGATGTTTTGCGTTTTACGTTGACTTATTCTCTATGACAAACGCATTCTTCGTATTTTGAAACTTAACTCAACTACATTACAAGAAGAATATAAAAACTTATGAATATATGTAATCTATTTTTGAACATTTAACAGGATAAACTTGCATGTGTATCTTAATCTGGGATTATTTTAATCTATAGTTGTGTCAAGTGGTTTATAGCCTTTGCATTCCTTACTTTCAGTAGAGGATACATTTCGATCGGTAACTCCTGGTATTCGATTTGAATGCAACAACTTGCATTATAGTCCTGTCTGACTATAACAGCTACCTTTAAAGTACATGTCGAATAACTGTAACTTCTTAGTAAAAATTAGGCATATTGATTTTATACCCAAGTGTTGTAAGGGCGGAAAGAGGAATGTATTAAGAGGATAGTTAGGATAGATAATAGTTGACCTTAGATTTGAAGAGGTGAAGCGAATATTAATCTGGGAAGCATGCAAGCGCGAGTCTATTCCACAAAGTGACAGATCTATTAAAGAATCTCTATGAATCCAAATTCCTCCTTCTTAAAAAAGGTATACTAATACAATAAGGATGATATGAGGACGTGTACGTAGCATGACGAGCCATAACGGGTAATGTTTGAACTTGTGGAACTAACGACTGTAGCTCGTTTGAATATATATCTATGTAGCCATAGATATAAAGAGATAACCACGTTTCATCGCTGTGACAGGGGTTGTATGGTGGAAAACTGATCATCCCCTACAAGGCCTCACAAACGCTTTTAAACATGCCAGATCTTGAAAGTGAGGACTGGCCAGCACTGGCCAAGATACACCTGCAATACATCCTTTTTTCTAACCTCACTCATTGGGCTATGTAAGATTTAGCCACCCTTGATTACAGCAATTTTGGGTTGTGTGATAATGTATCTTCTTTTCTTTCAGAGAATACCGTGTTAGTATCAAGCTACTCTCATCTATGACATATTTTGCAGTGAAAGTTCGCAGGTAAGAAAATTGGTAAATTTCAACGAAGGCAAATAATAGGATGGCATCAGTGTGGAAAGTCAAACAGAGAAATTGCTAGGTTTTTCCAGGTTAATCATCAGACGGTCAATAGTAATGTCAAGAAATTTAATGAAGAAGACATTGTCGTGTTGAACAACGTTCAGGAAGACCAAGCATCGTGTCTGAGCGAACGAAAAGGGCGCGGAAGGGATTAATCATCAGAAACTGTCATCAGAGCGTCAAAGACATCGCCAACAGCATGGAAATGTCACTATATGTGATGAGAAAGACTCTGAAAGAGTTAGGATATCAAAGAAAAATTGCAACAAAGAAGCATGTGATTTCAGAGTTTAACAGGTACCTTCGTATGGGCTGGACGAGAGGATTCGAAAGCAAAGATTATGAATTTTGGCAGTCTGTAATTTGGTCAGATGAAAGTAAATTCTACCAATATTTGAATTCGTGTCAGGTTTATGTTTGGAGAAATCAGAATGAGACTTGGAACACTGAATGTCTGCAGGCGACTGTGAAACATGGAGAGATTTGAGTAATGGTGTGGGGTGCTGTCTGGTTTGGAGGGAAATCTGAGCTGATTCTTGTTGGCGAACAGTTTAATGGTTCAAAATACTGTCAAATATTAGAGAAAGGACTACTCCCACTAACTGAAACCAGTCAGATTGACAATAATGTCTTAGTCAAGAAGAGCGCTATGGCATACGAGCAAAGAAGCAAAGGCCTTTGCAATTATCGCAAGGTATCAAGTCACAACCATAGGTAGCCCGAATTCCTGACATGAATTAAATAGAGCACGTTTGGGAGCACCTTGACCAAAAACTTCAAAAGCGTGCAACTAAAATCACGTCAGTGGAAACCTTTAAATTAACATGGTTAAAGGAGTGACAAAATATTGTTGATAACTTAATCAAATGCAGGAAACATCGAATATAAGCACTGAAAGTAGCAAATGGAGGACCCTATTCTATACTATCACCGCATATTGTTTATTTATATTGAGTAGGGATTACGCAATTAAATTTTGAAATTGGATGTAGTTTATTTCTACTAACTAAACACTTTTCTTAGGCCACTGTACATGAGGCGTCAGACCGCTATATAAAGAAAATGTTATCAACATCAGTTGGTTAATTGAAATTTTATTGTGGAAGTATTGACTTGCATAATAAAAACAACATATTTTGGAAAAAGAATAGTTATTTTAAGATTTCAATGTTTATTTGTACGTCTTTCAAAGCTGAATAAAACAAATCTAGGGGATAAAAGCCAGTTTGATAAAAAGACTAGTTTCAAGAAAAATTGCAGTAAAATATATGACCATAAAAAAAGAAATTGAAAGAAAAGAAATACTCAATATTGCAAGAAAGCTTTAGGATAGACTATCTAAAACTATCTTTCTCTCGTTTATAAATAAATACTTAAAATAACCGAAAATTAATTAGAAATAAACACTCAACTTAATAACGAATAAAGAAAATGGTGAAAACTCTTGACCCGACCAGCTTTTCAAAAGTCCGACCAAAGAAACGACCACCAGAATTTGCAACACGCTTTCATATAACAAAGATTGCATAACAATTTTCAAATAATTAATTTCTTCCTTTTTTCCGATATTTCTTTGAATATATTGCTTTTGTTTGATGATTTTTAGACATTCTTTTTCGCTTTTGATAAAATCTTTTATTCAATGCCAAAGCTTACAAAAGAGAGAAATCAATAGGAACGTCAGAGAAGACGTCACGTTTGACAAGAATGCGAGGTGCCGAAATTAGGAGTTATTTCAGCAGGAACAATACGAGTGTGAAATGTTTAAGTTGAGACTGCATTGAAAACAACTCTAATTAATTTTAATTCATAAATTGCATAATGTTGTTAGCAGTGTTAAGGGATTAAAAGGTTTGCTGTTTCTATTCTGAAAGTTTTAAATGATAAATTCATAAAGAAATAGAAGGAATAATAAGAAATGATTCTCTTTACATCGGGAAGCATACAGGATCACTGTGTGTGAGAGAAAGTTGACGGATAAAAGCAACAGGTAGATTGAATACAACCCATTCACTACTAAGAGTGATATAGTTAAATAACAACCGTGATCTCCTACTTGAAGTCGTTTCCATATTTGTCTTTTTTTTTCACATTTTTTAGGATTTGTCGACTTATTGCATAATTTACTACAGCTGGTAAATTACTTTTCAATTTTAAACTGCTCAGCTCTGTTCATAATGTAATATTTCTCGGATTCATGAATATAGACTTAAATTATGACAACATTTCTGAGCTGAATCGCTAAAGAATCTACACAGAGTATTTGATTGTCAGTAACGCCGATAACATAGAAAATGATGTAGCGTGTGTCCCGAAGCCCTTCTCAGATTTGAATTTCCTTCCTCTTAGACTAGCTTCTACCCAAGGCAAGAGAATGCAGTTGGTTCTGCTATTAGACCTATTGCTGGACGGAAATTGGTTCACGTCTTTACCACCGGCATCGGTGAACGAATCAGAATCGAACAGAATTTGTACTTGGTTCGCCGATTCAACTCTCCGCGTTAATAACTGATACAATGGAATATGCGTACACCTGTGTTCCCCCTCACTGGAATATGATTGGCTGGTGTCCGCCATGAATACCAACGGACGTGTAGGAGAGTCAAGAGCCTTAGTCTGAGAGCTAAGTTTATAACGACGCCAATTAGACTACGCCATTGATCTACACTTCTTACCTGCGACTACGACGCGTACCACTCGATTACTTCTACCGTATTCTACTTGGTTATAGTAGCCAAAACCACTTAGCTACTTCGTTCAAATATATCTCTTTCCGGGACATATCAATAACATTTCCACGACACACATATTCAAACTATGTTGGGATAAATTTTCTGTCAGAAATATAAAAAATATGAATAATCGATAAAAAAACTGTAATTATTACAGGGTAATGATGATAATAAACGTGTTCAGAATGATATCAGAACGAGTAATACAAACGCAAAAGAATGTATACCTATGTTTTATAGATTATACAAAAGCATTTGATAAAGTACGTCACAGAATCTGGTGGGACTGCCAGGTAACTTTGCCATATTTGGAAAAGATATTAAAATAATACAGAAACCATACTGGCAGCAAATCACCTGCACACCGATAGAAAAAGAATTCAATAAATATCCAAAAATAGAAGCGGTGTAAGACAAGGGTATATCTTCTCACGGGACTTATTCAACTTATGCAGTGAGGCGATTCTGAGAGAATTAGAAGGATTAATTATTGATGGCCACACTCTTAACACCATACAGTGTGCAGCTGATAGCAGGGGCAGAAAAAAAAGCTAGAGGAATTCCTACATTGAAGGAACGCGAGAAGAAAGGAGTAAACACCAATTTCAAGAAAGCATAATGCATGGTTGTTAGCAAAAAGAAGGGCTTAAAATGCAAATTACAAAGTAAAGATTCCGAAATCAAACAAATGCAACAATTTAAATATCTGGGAAATATTTTAACAGAGAAAGGATAATGCGGTATTGAAATCCGTAGGCGCATTGGGATAGCAAAAGATGCCTTCCAAAAGCTAAGCAATGTATTAAGAAACAGGAAAATTTCTTTAGAAACCAAGAAAAGATTACTGAACGGACATGTAGTAACAGTGTTTCTATATGCGATAGACTGCTGGACAATCTCTTCACAGATAACGAAGAGACTTGAAGCAACAGAAATCTAGTTCTACAGAAGGATGCTGAAAATACTATTGACAGAATATGTAAGAAACGCTGAAGTTTTAGATAAAATAGAAACAAAAAATTTCGCTTATACTTAACATAAAAATAGAATCAATTGAAACTTCTAGGGCGCATGTTGAAGAAAGAGAGCTTAGAATATTTGATACTCACAAGACACATTGAAGGAAGAGAGATTGAGGAAACCTGCCTAGACATCTTGAGTAAATGGATGGCAGAACATAACTAAATTGAAACAAATGCACCAATTTAAATATCGGGGATGTGTTTTAACAGAAGACAGAAAGTGCGACAATGAAATCCAAAGTCGCTTAAAGATAGTGAAAGTTGCCTTTTAAAGGAAAAATATTAAGAAACAAAGATTCTTCAGTTCTTTTGTATGGCAGTGAATGTTGGACAATCTCCTCACAGATGAAAAAAGGACCTGAAACAACAAAAAAGGTGATTCTACAGAAGGTTGCCGAGAATACCATCGACTGAAGTTATGAGCAACGACGAACTTTTAGAGATCCCGAAAACAAAAAGGATACTCATATTTTAACATGAGAAAAAGACAGTTGAATTTTAGGGCAAATAATCAGGAAAGAATACCTGGAGTCTTTTATACTCACGGAACATATTGAAAGCAAAAGAGACAGAGAAAAACAACGTTTAACCTATCTTGTGAGCACGAGTAAATCGATGGCAGAACATGGTTTAGCAGAGAAAACAAAAAGACAAGATTTATTAAGAGCTACAAAGGACAGGACATTGTGGAGAGTCATTGTCACCAAAATCCTAAAGGGATACGATATATAGAAGAATAATTATTATAATCATATAATTAATAAAAATGTTTTGATTTTGATTTTTAAAATTAATACTGGATTTTACGATGAGCATTAATGGGTCAATTTTTGCCCGAATTTCTGGGATAACAAATTCATTATTTACACACACTATTTATTGTCTTTATCTTCGTTGTTTTATCGCAGTTTTTGTCCGTTGTGTCATTAGACCTCCCCTACGTGTATATCGATCAGAAAATTCTGAGCTGAACCCTTTATTTGATCTACAGGGCTAGACTGTTTTCGATCCACTGCTCATATCCATAGTTGTAGTCTAGTTTTTATTTTATTTAGTACTGTTCAGTTGTTTCCCGCCCGTCTCTACTGAACGCAAACTGCGTGCCCCGGGGATTGAACCCACATGGATGTGATACACCAATGGAGGCTATGCGAAAGAATGCATCAGAATTGGCAGTGATGTCAAATCCGCTGACATTCCTATAAAGATGTAGAAACTTAAAGCTTTTTCCCCCGGGCTTATCAATCAAGCCAGCGGTTAGTTCCAGAAAAGAACAGTGGTAAGAGCAGGACAAGACCTGGTGATAAAAAAGGATTCTTCACAGCCGCTGGAGAAAATATCAGCTGGAACATGAAATATGCACAAAACCTGGACATTATTTAACAAAATAACAGACGAATTGGATGTTAACCATGTTCACCATAGTCTATGAATACAAAATACAGCGCAGTACGTAATCTGTTGAATGGAACAACGTTAATCTTTAATGGGTCGGATGCTTTTTCACTTTGCTATAGCTATCATCTCTAACTAGGCTTGTCAACTTTTTGGAATATTCCTACTTGTCCATCACAACTGAAGCATTGCCTTTGTCAGCTGGCAATATGATGATATTAGTGTCACTCTAGAAAGCCTTGATTGTAAATCTTTCTTCCCTTCTGTTTGGTTTAAGTGCTTTGGGATTTTCCTTCTTAGTTCATATGCCCGAGACTTTGGTACCCTTAAGGCCATCTCCTCCATTGCAGTTATCATGTCTTAGTATGAAACTCGCCTCATATTAGTATCGAAGTGAAACGCCTTGTTTACTATTGATTCCTCAGAGTCATTCCACTGCCAATTGTTGACATTAACAACTGATCTTACCGAACCTGTGGTTAACCTTATTGCTGTTACAATTCTGTTCTTTCGTCAGTACGAGTTTACGTATGTGGCTAGTCTTGAACCTTTAAAATTCTTGACTTTATGTTTTATCTGACTTTTGTTGGATTTTGCATTTGTCCAATGTTAGAATTTTTGGGTATCTTGGTACTAGTGAGCCAGCCAAAATGAGCTGACTCATTTTATAGTTCACCAACAGAAGGGTTAACCAATCAGAAGGCTCAAAATATTCAATGATACGTGTATAAAGGCGGCCATGTTTTTTCCGAATATTCACTGGCAGCCTTTGATATCGAAGACTGAAGAATTACAGAGCAGCTGCTGCTGGTATTGGCGATATAATCAGATTCAGTAGAATGTCTGACTCGTGACTCGTCACAATAGAAGGATAAAATAATAATCAGCTATTCCTGAATGTACTAATAACTCGTACAGAGAGTGCGTTCAAAATATCCGTATATCACAAACCAATTTTCACCGGACAATACCTCAACTTCAAAACCCACCATCTGTACTGTGTCAAAAAAGGCAAAAATCATGTGACGGCCCAGATATTTAAAGACAAGAAATTAACAGCATCAAACGCACCCTTCAGCATAACAACTACCTGGAAAATATGATATTTGCGTCTACAGGTGAGAACAGAAGGGGCAAGAGGGATAACCAGAAAATTGCTATGGTCTATCTACATTACGTCAAAGGCTTATCAGAAGAGATTCAGAAGATTTGCGGTCCATCCAATATCAGAACAATATTCAAAAGCAGTTCTACTCTATGGGGAATTTTCTGCCGTGTAAATCCTAACAGGTGGAGAACATGACAAAGAATTGCGTGTACTTGATTCCTTGCTGTTATGACCGAGACAAGCTGAACCCTTAAAGTAAGGCTGGCAGAATATCGAAAAGCTCTAGTAGGAGGCGAAACAATAAAATCGGGAATAGCTGATCATATATGGTGGGAAAAGAGTAGCCATCAGCCCCTATGTATTCAGCTACTAGGTTAAGTCTAACGCTCTACAGTAAATTTTCCAACGACCCATACGCCTTGTAGAGAAAAGCGTTGGTTGTGATTTGTTGATAGAAATACCTGGAGATTACTAAATACAAATAAGAAATATACGATACATCCTTAGATATGAGCAGTGGAACGGGAACATTGTACCTCAATAGATTAAATAAATCGTTGAATTCAGTATTCCCTGTAGGTTGCCCAGGAAGGTCGGAGAGAACAAAATCTAAAGCATTGAGAAAACAACAACAAAAATGAGGAAAACAGCCTATAAATAGTATAATTAATTATGTGCTTGTAAACACTAATTTTTAGAAAGATTTAAATAATTTAGTTTAGATTTAACTCCCAATTTAACATTGGGTGCCGTGACTGCATTTGATATTGGTTCTACTTTTGCAGTTTTAAAAAATGCTTAAATACAGCCTTTTCAGTAAACTTTTTATCATCTTAACCATTGGCGTTTTCTACTTTACGTGTACTGTTCAGGGCGTTGACGATCATGTCTCTCCATAACATCCTATCTCGCTTCGCCATCCATTCACACAACTTTGTCAAATAGGTGGCCACTTGATGTCACTATCTTGCGCTCAATATATTTAATATACACCAAGCCTTCCTTCCTTCATTAAAAGTCCAAAAAATGTCAGCTCTTTCTTTCTTGATATTGTTCAGCATTCACTACTGTATAAGATAATTGATATTACATAAGAGTTTAGGGATCTTTTCTTTGTTTCGGACGATAATTTTCTTTTTTAAAAGAATACTTTGCTTATTTTTGGAAGGCATCTCAAAGCACGTTCGGATTTTGATGTCCCATTTTCAGTCCTCTGGTAAAACTCTTCCTAGATATTTCAATTGTAGGTGTCTCTAATTCGGAGCTCGCATTTATGGAAGACAAAGTCATTATATGGTCCGTCGGAATGTTGTGGATTCTTTTTCTTTCCGATTTACTTGATTTTACCCCATTGATTATCATTCTACTTCTGCTGCAAGGGACGTGCTACCTCGAAGACTGATAAATCGAACCCAGTCTTTAGTCAGTTATTGCTGGATTTCAGTCAAGTTGATTTGACCATCGGTAAAATATTTGAGCTTTATTGAGTTTTTACATCATCTAAATATCAACATACAGTACACTTCGGCGAAAAGTATGTATATGTAAGTTTCAAAATACATCTTCTTCTATGCGTCATGTGACCACAGGGCGTAGCGGAAATGGCTCCTCATAGCTTCTTGCCGGTTGCAGCTCTTAATAAATTTTGTCTTTTTGTTATCTCTCTTAAACTCTGTCATCCATTTACAGAAACTCGCTATGGAGGTTATGCGTTGTTTTCATCTGTTCCTCTTGCCTTCAGTCTGTTCTGTAAGTAAAATTTCCCAAGCCCTCATTTCTTATTATGTGGCCTATAAATTTATATCGATGTTGATCACATATTCAGTCCATTGTATATGTCTGTTGCTTCACGTCTCTTCTTTAACTGCGAGGAGATTATCTAGCATTCACTGTCATATATATAGGATGATTGATATTATATAACAGTTCAGTACGTTTTCCTTGTTTCTAACAATATTTTCCGGTTTCGAATTAATTTGTTTTAGATACGATTCAACGTGCAGAGACTTGCATAGAAATTTGGCGACAAGGTAATATATTAATAGAGAAATAAAACTTTATTTGTATGCAAGAAAGTCTGCTTGAGAGAAAAATATAGATAAAAAGAAGCGACAGTTGCTATAGTTTACGGTGCGTTTTTTGGACACTGTTTTTATTGCCTTTATTCGGGTTATCAGACATGATCTTGCACAAATAGAGAATTGGAATTTTAATGTGGAAACCCTGTCTGGCGTATTTCCAGTAATGATTTACGCCATTCAGTTTGGTGTGAGACTGTCAGAAAAGCCAGGAACTGATATAAAGAATGAAAAATGTCGTTTTAATTTTATTAAGAAATTTGGCATAAATTATACATGATCACCTGTACATACATGTGCATACATACACATACACACTTGTAAAGAACGGACGCATACATGTTTTTTATATAACAACTTCAGAGCTGTTTTTTTGTTTCTTTTTCCATGTAAAATATATTTGTGGATGTAGCGCAATGGTTGTCAGCGCGGAAATTGCCATAGAGATGCCGGGTTTGAATTTCAGCAGAAGTTATTGCCTTTGTTTTCACGTAACTTAGCGAGGACATGATTCGATCTCTATTCTATCCTGCTAGGGGTTAACAGCACATAAGACTGACCTATCTAGCGTTGGGGGGTAACCAGTCTAGAAGGTAAGCAACTTCGAATACAAAGCTGGTTGGTTGAGGGGCTAGCAACACAATCTCCTAAAGAAAAATACGTGCTTCGGAAGCCGCTGCGCCTAGCGTGATGAGGATTTTTTTTATACCTAATATTCAACCTATACAAGACTCAGCACAAATCAAGGTAGAGAGTTACTGACAGCGTTTTTTTTTTTTTCTGATCAGTAAGATTAAGGTGCACGGTTAATGCGAAGATGTGTGAAAGATAAGGGCTAACCCTTGACTTGAAAGCATCGAAGAACCTACTTAATGAGTTTGTTGCAAATGGTTAGAAGAAAAGCGAATAGGAGATTAAAATGTTGCATTCTCTCTGTCGTCTTTTGGGGTCCAGAGATGAAAGACATCAACAAAGATAATTTTATCGTATCTAGTTTTATTAATGTTCATGTTGACATGTACTAACTATCCAGTGGGGGGGGTCGTTCCTCTTTAATGGGAAGCTGTTTCAGTCGAGAAAGAGAACACGTCTACATTGCTTGACGGTCAAATAACAACTCGCTATAAAGGCTTTCTCTCTCATTTCCTCGCTGGCCCACAGCTCTCTCATTACCCCGCGGGTAAATGAGTGAGAAAGCTTTTATAAGCGAGTTGTTTCTTGACATTCAAGCAATGTAGACGTGTTCTCTTTCGTGACTGAAACAGCTCCCCAGTGAAGGGAAACGACCCCCACTGGATAGTTAGTACAATCAAAATTGATTCCCTTATTTTGACTTGAATCTAACCTCGAAGGTCAACTTCCGGAAGTCGCAGCTGAGATACCATTTCCCCTAAAAATAATGGTGTGCTAAACTATTATTTAACAAAAAGACAAATCTTACTAAGAGTTGCAAATGAGAAGTTATGGAGAGCCATTATCTCCCACGCCCTGAAAGGATGCGGCACAAAGATTTACATCCGCCTAGAACACTTTCTATTCCAAATTTTGGAGTCCACTGCTTGGCGCATAAAATTAAAGTTAAGAATATTTAACCCAGATAAAATAGAACGGACTTAAAAAGTTACAGATACGTTATTTTTATGTTCCATTGTGCCAACTTTACTATATTGTTGCGATCAACTATTGTTCTGGACCAAAACTGACCGCTCATTAGCAACGTTGTCATAACTTCACTGCCACATTGTTAATTGCTGTAGCTGAAAAACGGCACAGGTCAAATAATAGTAATACATTTTATTCATTTAACAATAAGTATAGAAGCTACAAAAGTATAATGTCTTACTGGTTAAAAATAATGTAGACGATGAACACGGGTTCTGGTAGCTTCCTAAAAGGTTTTATCCATTTTGTGTTAATGAAATTGTACAAAGTAACATATTTGCAACGTTAGAAGATAACACTGCGCGAAGTTTTGGGGGAGTCTTAAAAAAACGATTTGTAAACTCTATATAAAATTAAAGAAACATTACAGCAACGTCATTTTGCTTGCAGAAAATTAAGAGCACTGAACAGATTTTCAGACATTTACGTCCTTTTCACCTCAAATCACTATCGCTTTAACAACTCAATATTTATTTTTCGTATAAAAGCGAAAAGTAATTGCTAGTTTAACTATGCGTTGAAAAATTCCAGCAGCAGCAAAAACAATAATATAATAAATATGTTAACTTCACACACTACAAAGAAAAAGCTGCTAAGAAAGAAACTCCCATCAATAACAGAAAGAGCTATAACAATCAGTGGACATAAGAAGCCTATTTTTCTGAAAAAAAAAAACTCTTTACAAGGATTTCATAATTTTCAGCCGAGTGTAAGATTAACTCTCCACTTATTGAATATGTAATATTACCTATTATTATTATTATTATTTTCTTTGATTTCTGGCGTTTACATTTCTTTCCGGGTCCCGCCCAGGGATTCTAAGGTTAGAAATGGCGTCATGACACTTTCCACTGACAAAAAAAAAAAAAAATTACATAGATAAAGCCCTTCGTAGGTGTGGGCTGTACTTGTCAGAACAATTTTTTTGTATCTCCTTGAGGCATGGACTTCAGGAATCCTTCAATTAGTCTACTGCAATCTTTTTCCAACCAGTCCTAGGGCTCCAACTACAACAGGAAATTGTTGATGTTCCATATGCCACATTTTCGAGATTTCTATTTCAAGGTCCTTGTACTTTGACAACTTTTTTGAATATCTTCAAAGATACATTGCAGTCAGCAGGACTGCCATATCAATAAGAAGGCACCGTTTTTGTTTGTGGTCTTTATTAACAAATATCTGGCCGGTTGGCCTTGATTGTTCTGTCAGTGTATTGTGTAGTCCCATAGAATTGTAACAGGTCCTATCTCCGTAACCGGGTCTGGGGTGGTGTTCATACCAGTTTCTTTCAGTTTTCTTCCCGTAGAAGTTGCAGATTTTCCAGTGCAGATATTGGCCCCATTCTGTCATGTCGGGTTTTATATTCAGTGGGTGCCAACACCGTACACCCTGATACAAGATGATCAATCGTTTCTGGATATTTATCACAGAATCTGCATTTGGGATGACACAATATTTTAGTATATGTGCTTGATAATTCTAGTTAGCAAGCATTGGTCCACAGGCAGCAAGAATAAAACCTTCAGTTTCCGCTTTCAACCCTGCACTACGTAGCCACTGATGGGTACGGGTTTTGTTTTTAGCTTGTTTGGTACGAGCAGAGTATTGGCCATGAAGCGGTTTATCTTGCCATCGCTTCTGTAACTGGTCGGTTATTATTATTATTATTATTATTCATTTCACCCCAAACAAGACAATAAAGGCACGAAGTGAGAGATGTGCGAGAGAAGAAACACTCAGCATATAACTTACGGTTTGATCTAGTCATTTCAAGTGTAACATTGCATATGGCCATATCACGTTGAAACACCGGTTCGCATACGATCACACAACGTTGAACCTGGTCAGAACCTAAATGGGTGACCGCTTGGGAATATCAGGTGCTGTAAGCTTGGATGTGTGCGTCGTGTAATGGATAATGGCTCGGAATTGTTAATCGGAGAGCCGAGTTCCAATTTCCATTAGGTTTGTTATATTCATTTACGTGCAAACACTCTTGGGGAAAAGGGATGACTCCACCTCTTCTCTCTCCATGCATCCGTTCGTAGAACCACATCTCTGTCGGACCAAAGTCGCTTCTTCAGCCTGCAACTGATTATCCAGCATTCACTACCATATAGGAGGAGAGATTTGTGTCTAGTGATTTTTTTCCTATTTCTTAATACTTTGCTTAGTTTCTGGAAGTCACCTTTCGATATTACTATGCGCTTTTGCGCTAACGACCGTTTCTCGTACGATAAAGTTAAGCAACGTCGAACTTCATCAGTAACTAGATGAGAGACCGCTTGGAAATTACAGGTGCTGCAAGCTTGGATAAGCGGTTGGTGTAATAGATAAACGGCTCGTAATTGTAGATCGGAGCCGAGTTCTAATTCTAGTCATGATTGTTATATTCATTTAAGCGCAAATAAGTGACTTGGTCCGACGGAGATGTGTTTCTACTGACGGATGCAAAGAACCTTAGAACTAAACATGTGAGCAACGAAGAAGTACTAAAAAGGTAAGAACTAAAAGTACCCATGTACTGAAATCAGAAAGAACCAGCTGAAATTTCTGGAGACAATAATGAGGAAAGAGGGCATAGAAAATATAACGCACACAAGACATACCGAAGGCAAGATAAGTGATCGTGCGGAGAAATGAGTATTCTGCTTAACTAGTTTACGTGATCGGATAACAAAGAAGATATTAGGTTGGTGCAAAAATAATGACGTAATAATGTCGTTTTTTGACGTATTTTAAGGTCAAAAAACGACATTATTACGTCATTATTTTTGCACCAACCTAATAAAGAAGGAAAGTAAAGAAGCGAAAGTCATTTACGAGAGTGGGCTGAAACCTTCACAGGTTTGACTATAAAATCATTTTTAGAGCTGTGCAATCTTGCATGCATTAATTTCAACTATTGTTATTAATAACTGCATTGTTAATTTTTAGATAAACTGACATCTGACTGTTCAAAGATGATTTTAATGCATGAAAAAAAAACAATTGGCCGGGAAGCTATCGCTGTGATATCATCATATCTGTTGCTGTTGCCATTTTCATCCACAGGACGAAACCTTCACCAATGGGATCTAAGCAATGCAAAAACGATGAAAGAAGTGTGTGAACCGCAAGAGGGTGGAGGTGTTAAAAAATAAACCTTATTTGATCACATTACATGGGAGTAATTTGGTCAACCTATGAACTTTGAGGTTGACTCTCGTAGAGCAACAACATAAAGGAAGCTGCAGAATTTAAATAAATAGTTTATTTGCATTTTTTCCGTTGTGAACTTCGAGATTCATCCAGTCGCCAGAACTGAATTTATATTCAGACGATATTTTATTTCCTGTATATAAGGTATTGAATATTGCAGTCACATCTGGTCTGGGGCTTCATCATTATATATTTAAAGTTGCTTGATAAAATACAAAAAATAATCGGCAATATTATTTGTCCTGGGCTATCATCTCAGCTTCAATTACTTTCCCACTACCGTAACTTAGTTCCCCGGGTCTTAACTATAAAGATTTTCATGGTAATTGATTTGATGAACATTCCTCTTTGGTATCTCGATTCTACAAATTTAAGCGCAGTACTATATTGGCAGATAGGTATCATCATTTTACTGTTGACATTGCTAGGTGTAACCGTAAGTTCTATGGTAACAGTTTCTTTTTTCGCACGTCTCGCTTATGGCACTCTTTTTTTTTGGGGGGGGTCTTGATTTCCAATCAAATTTAGTTACCAAAAATAAAAATGCGCGGCCTGACCCAAATGTATCAACTTTACTTTCTTTTCATTATTACGTGTTAAAATAAAAATGGGGTATCTATACGAGTATCCAGTATAATAACATAAAAATAATGCAACCCCTCATATATAGTCATCCGCAGACTGTTTCGCAGCTCATCAGTGTGGCTAGACATCCGGTTACCTCTTGCTAGGATCGAAATCCGACTGAATTGGCGTCAGTCAGATATTCTACCACTTAGCCATAGCCGCACGGCATGGTGAATTTTAGCGTATTTATTTTTAGAAACACACACAGTGACAGCGACTCAATTCACTTTTTTGCGAAGAGTAAGCATTACGCCCCGAGCAAGCCACTAGGATACAGGGGGTTGCAGAAGATTTGGAGCAAGAGCAGATAGGAGTGATAGAAGAAAGGATGAGAAGAAGGATACTGGATAGATCAAGGCAACTGGAGATGTCGATTGACATTACATTTGAATTGTTGGAGATTATAGCTCTCAGGCAAACAGTAATAGAGAAGGGTGTTCCACAGGCAAGAGGTGCGAGGTATGAAGCTATTGCAGTACAAGAGACGGCTACATATATAAAAAAAAAAGCTTTTTAACACTTTCAAGTTTCTTGTCGTCGGATTTGATAACAGTTTTGTCTTTCACTCTTACTGAGAAGTTGAGAGCAACAGACGTCGGCAAAGCACGTCGCTTATCAGCTTTTCTACTTTGTCTCATCATTTCCACACACACCGACACACACACACACACATACACACACACACACACACACATATATATATATATATATATATATATATATATATATATATATATATATATATACGAATAAAATAAAAGGGAAAAATTTTCTCCGACGTGTTTCGTCCTCTGACGGATTTTATCACGGCAAATGTCAAAGAACATTTATCAAGAGAAATTTAACTTGATAAATTCTCTCAAAGGACAAAATGCGCCGGCTAAGATAAGTCTTTACTTATATCGGTCTTTTACAGATATGCTGAAATTTTTGTATATATACATATATATATATATATATATATATATTAAGTTGCATGAATAGTAGTTTACAAACCCGGATTTCACGCTTTTGTGATCATCAGAATAACTGGTTCATTCTTTTAAAAAGTAGATCTATTTATGCTTATTTATGTTTGATTATGTGATAGAGTATCGCGCATATAATATATGTATATATATATATACTTACACACACACATACACATATATATATTATAAGGTTTCTAACGTATGTATACAGAAGAATCGTTATACAACAGTTCTTGTGTGTTCGCTATTTCTCAGGAATTCATATATATATATATATATATATATATATATATATATGTGTGTGTGTGTGTGTGTGTGTGTGTGTGTGTGTGTGTGTGTGAGATAAAAACATAATATAATGATATATAGGCCTGAATACTGTGTTCAAGTATGAAAAACAGGTTATGGTCGCTGTTTTTTTACCTCACTTTCAATATATATATATATATATATATATATATATATATATATATATATATATATATATATATATATATATGTATGCCTGTGTGTGTGCGTGTGTGTGTGTTGTGTTTGTTGTGTGCGTTTTTTCGTTTGTGTGTTAGAGGGTGTATTTTCATGCATGTACATACACATTTTAACAGGATTAGATTCAGAGAGTATGAAACCGCATTTGCAGATATATCACAAAATTGACAATGTCTTTTTCAAAATTTCATTTTCTCATTCATCACCGATCGCAGGAAAAGAACGAAAATAAAGCCGGCCGATTTATCACCCGCCCGGGAAAACAAGGCAAAAAAAAAAAGAACTTTTTCACCTCTTTTATCATTCCCTATTTAATTGGTTTAATTCGCATTCTTTGTTGTTTTTTTGTTTTTTCAGTGTTAAAAAATAATCACTCAGAGCAACTTCTGAATGTACGCGTCGAAAATTAACCCACACAAATGCCCTTTTATTCCCACTCTTATCTGAATATCTACCTCTATCTTTAAGTGGTTACAGTAGACTGATGAAATAAATGTGAAAGAAAATACGAATAATAATAATAATAGTAATAA
Source organism: Acanthosepion pharaonis (assembly GCA_903632075.3). NCBI lineage: Eukaryota > Metazoa > Mollusca > Cephalopoda > Sepiida > Sepiidae > Acanthosepion > Acanthosepion pharaonis. Next base: position 3,763,533 of record CAHIKZ030004677.1, read on the forward strand.
TAATAATAATGGTGTTGAAAGGCATCTGACCACAAGTGTCATTACGGAACATTTTGAAAGTATAATCAACAAGAAGGTTGATCACCTCAATCGTAAGAACGGCTTGAGCGACAATTAGTATGGACTTCAATCGGCTCGGTCCACTGCTGATATCATGTCATTACGGGCAGAATAAGAATGAGATATTTCAAATGCCTTTGACAAAGTGCGGCATAAAGCGCTACTGCAAAAGCTCTGCAGGTATGGAATCACAAGAAGAGACTTTTCACTTTTCAAGTCTTGCCTGAAGGTGGTTCCTAAAGGAGTGTGCTACTAAGCACAAGCGATCAATGCAGGGTTCGTTTTTCGGTGCCACCCTCTGTAAATAACATAAATGATCTGCCTATTATCTATGGAGATGATACAATGGTATATGAGTGATCCCAAGCTATCTATCATCAGAACTTGACAGCGGATATCTCATCTGATCTAGCTTTAACGGATTAGTGGGGGGGGATTAGCTAGTCACATTCAATGCCTCGAGAAACAAACAAGTGACATTCCATCCTTTTCACCTATCACAATATAAATGTGTTCTCTTAGGAAGTCTCCACACTTGGGCGCCTATTGAGATTTAAGCTCAACCCAGACCACTGGTGGAACTCGTGTATTCAATCCATCGCCAAAGATGCTGGAAATATAGTCGGTTCCCTATACGCTCAAATAAAAACGTGACTACTCCTGCTTTACAAGAGCCAGAAAGGCCTAAATGTAATCAGTCAGTTAGTTAAATGCCATGCGTGATACACGCTTGGGAAATCATGTATCTTTCGATAAATGACTGACGATTTTTCCCGCAGTATGTTGCCATTTTCTTTTTGAGGTAGATTGGTTGCAATCCAAGGCTAAAGAACCCAGTCTGTTGTGCAATTCAATCCATAGCTGGGTGGAGAAGTGAGGTTTTCATAAATTTCCCAACGATATTTGTGCGTAAGTAAATCAAATGAACTTGACTGGAATTCTAAACGTAGTACTGCTGTCATAGATGGGCAGATACCCAGCATTTAGTTTCTAGTCTCGTTAGGCTGAGTTTTTAGAACGCTTGACCCGAATCTAGAGAGAAAATCCCAGCGCGTGGCACAGTTTGTAAGTACATGAAATATATAATACGGCTTAAACAGGGCCTTGTGAAACAAAAACCGGTAAAGCAAACTGTTCGAAAGCTATCAATGGTTGCGCTAGCACGAAGTCACTAGTCATCGTGATCGATGGATTTTATGTCCTGGCGTTTTCGATAGGCTCATCACACCAAATTTTAACCAAGGTTTGCTCAGCACCGACTGGTTATAAACCTCATGCTGGCTCTGTGAATATTGAAGAAATTTGTTCCTTGGCAAGTGTTTGCCACAGGCATTAGCTATCTACTATAGTCGGCATTCTCGGAAGCAAGCAGCCAGCCATTATTACTCTACTTGATTAACAGAACGAGAGTCAACCTTCGACAGGAAAAATATTAAAAATGTTTTCTAATTCCCTATATGGTTGCGTAAAACATAACTTCCGTCGTAATTGTCGAATTAGCTCATTTGAAAAACTATCAAAGTAACGCTTATATTGATCAAACAATTGTATCAAATTTAAAACTCATCTCGAATTATTTTTCCTTTAAAAGACTGTGAGCAGATCGAGACATCAATAAGCTTTGTCACTGCGTCAATATTCTATCTTTATACACAGAGGAATAAAGAACACACACACAAACACACACACACACACACACACACACACACACACACACACATATATATATATATATATATATATATATATATATATATATAATGGCCATATTTGAATTAGACCAGGAACAGTAGTATTAAAAAAGGTGCTCAATACACATATAAAAAGATTAAAATTATCATGTAGCTTTATTGATTTTCATAATATATATATATATATATATATATATATATATATATATATATATATATATATCAGAGATAAATTATTTGAAAACTAATCCTTTCCTTCTACTGTGTTTTCTACCAATCAGGTATCGCCAGTAAAATATTCTTACTGCCTGACGTAGAAACCACAGTAGCATAAAGTTTGAGGTTGGTTTACTAAATCTTTTATGTCTTAAATTGCTCTATACATTTTTTTTTAAATTTCATTGAGTGATTTTCATATGTTTAACCGTATTTTGATATGTTTTTTAATTAAATTATACATACATATACATAAAGAAAGCCAACAATAGTACTTTCTCTCTCTCTCTCTCTCTCTCTATATATATATATATATATATATACATATATATATATATATATATATAAATACTTAGTTGTATTGATGTGAGTTTCATGCCCTTGCGATCGTCAGACAAACAATTTTGTCTTACGATCGCATGGCCGTGAAACCTAGGGTTGCAAACTCATGTCAGTACAACTAAGTATGTTGGCTCTATCACTGATATTGAGCGCAACCGTATAAGTACAGCGCATATATAATATATAAATGATATATATAGAAATTACACCCCCCACCTATATATATATATATATAAATGTATTTATATATACAAACTTATTATACATACATATATATATACATTTGTATTTTTGTTTTTCGTCTAACTTAATTAATTATGCATAATTTTCAATTTTAATATAATTTTTTACACACTATTTTAATTTTAATATAAATTGAATTATATATATATATATATATATATATATATACTAAAAAAGATACAATTTCTTTGTGTATCTCTCTACTCTCTCTCTCTCTCTCTCTCTCTTTATTTATATATATATATATATATATATATATATACATACATACTGGCGGCAAGTTTTCACTAAGGTATATTTCCTTGAATAATTTTGACAAGTTTTTTTCTATTCATTCATAATATAATCCTCTCATAATCTCGGACAAGCTTCTTAGTATCCTTATTATAGGAAGAGAAATAATAACCATATTGATACATATTTATTTATACCGTGAACTTTCAACATTAGCGCAATGTCTTCATCACGGTTTTGTTTTTCTAAGACATGTCTTTACATGCGGCACCCTTAGAACGTGTCTGAAACCACGGGTTGACCCAAGCCATGTGAGTGACATTGGGTAGACGGAACTCTAATAGGCCGTTGATAGCTGTGCTAGCATAAAGGCACAATTCAACGTAGGCCGAGGGCATCAGCGTGCTTGTCTTGTACAAATTGTTGATCACGCTTGATAACACACTCTCTCCCAGAAATTGCAACTAAGGTCTGCTCAATAAGAGTTGCAGTATAAACCACAGGTAGGCTCTGTGGGTTTTGAGCATACACAAATGTACCTGAGCGAGCGTCTGCAGCAGGGATTGGCTACCTGCTTGAGTAGACGGGTATTTTCGAATACCCGTGGCAAGTTATTACATATATATATATATATATATATATATATATAGATAGATAGATAGATAGAGATAGATAGATAGATAGATAGATAGATAGATAGATAACTAGACTCGTTTCGAAAAACGCCAAACTTTCCCTGGCGATCCGTTTAGGTGAAACTTAGGTAGGTTTGTCTGGCTCACTAGGTGTATATATATATATATATATATATATATATATATATATATATATATAAGGAAATAATCATGCATAGAATCGATCAGCAATATTAATGCGATTAATGGCGAAATCACTTCGCTAGTAGAACATAATGTATGCATTAAAATACTGTTAATCCATTGAATGATGTGATCCTCATTTATAAAACTGTTGTCAGATGTTTCTAGTGTATATTTTTTAAGTTAAGTTAAGTACTTTCGAAGAGCCATGTCTCCATCATCAGGCTGTAATTTTTTCCTTTAAAGTTAAAACTTGAAGACGAAATAATTGTTTGTAGACCGAAAGATATATATATATCTGTGTGTTTGTGTGTGTGTGTGGAGAAAAACATGGGAAAGACAGAAAATGTTAGACTCCTAAACAGTTTTTGTATGGCTTTTATCTATTTTGATTCTTTTTAAATTTAATGTTCCTTCAGGACGTGGGCGATTTCGCCTCTACAAAATTTCCCCTTCTTTGAAGCTGTTGATATATTGTGTTTTGTTTTTTTCTTTTCTAACCCTGTCACTCTTAACGTCAATGTGTCCAATTAGTGTAAAATTTTATTTGTTTCTGTTTCGCAAGTGAATTCTATCGTATGACCGACATTTTGATCTGTAAGGTCATGTAATTTAGTTTTCCAGAGATATATTAATAGAATGTCATCAATATATCGGAAATGAGTTGGTTGTTTTGGTGAAATACTCTGGGAAGGACCGGATTCAAGAAATCCTAAGAAAATACACGCTAAAACAACACTCATTGGTAATCCACATTTTTGTCTATAAAAATTATTGTTAAAAGTGAAATAGAATTGACTGGTGTTGAGTTGACAGATTTTTATGATTTTTTGAATGTGTTTTTTTTCTTATAAGTGTTGACATCGTTGAGTAATAACTAAACGTTGTCATTTTGTGCCTTCCTATTTACAATAACGCTGTCATCTCCTTTGTCCAAAAATCAACAAAACTTCATGAAAACCAGAGGTCAAAACGGACAAAAGGTTTGAGATTGGAACTATTGTTCTCATTTTTTGTTATTATCTCAAACCTTTTGTCCGTTTTGACCTCCGGTCTTCATAAAGTTGTTCTATTGAAACACATAGAACACAGTATTAATCTTGATTTCTTTAAACAATGTTCAGTGGAATTATTTGCTAAAGGTCCTTTTTTAAAACAGAAGGAAACCAATTTGAATTCCGGTTACGTTACTTTCGTTGGGGTCATAATAAACACTACTATCATATAATATGCGTCACACAATATATCTTCAAAGAGAGCGGTTGAAACAAATTAATAACAATTAATAATGAAGCCTTTGAATATGTCTAAAAAAAATGGGCGAAAGCACCTGAGTCAATAGACAGCAGATAAGTTTTACACTCCCTAACCCAAACCGCAAAAATTAAGAATACTAGGGAAACTCAATAGAAAATTATCAAATTTTCTTTTGAATATATATATATATATATATATATATATATATAGAGAGAGAGAGAGAGAGAGAGAAAGAGAGAGAGAAAGAGAAATACAGCAATAATTATACATATATATACAGTTTTGTGACGTTTACACACCTGGCCCAGGGTCGGATCCTTTGGTTACGGCGCCAACGGTGACGTCGCTCCTCCTGGTCGCTCCTCCTGGGTCCAAGCGTGCCGCCCAACCCCCTTGGTCAGATGATCACCAGCCTCGCCTTTCCCGACTCGCTTCCAATACCTGGTCACTAAAGCAACTGTACCAATCTCCGGTCTGTCTACCCACGCTGTGTTTAGATCTTAGACAGACCGGACCAGCAGGGATTGGGGCCGATACAAGTTGAGTCCGACGGGGGTGGCAAAACACAAATAAAAGAGAAAATAAACTCACGAGACAAAAAGGTTGCTGATGAAAAAAAGGGTAACAACCTTTTATATCTTAATGTCCTTTATTAAAAAACAAAATTGTTCTCATTTCCCGACCCGCTCTGTGGACTATGGCGCAAGCTTCTATCACACAACCTAAAGATTTCGAATTGCCTACTCTTTAGAATTGTGTATGTCGGAGTGTGGTTTGGTTCGACACTGGGGCTAATTTCTATCGATCATTCGCAGTTGATTCTTCTCTTCGACTTGAGTTGTATTTTCTTCTTCGTCGACTTAGGCTGGAAGTTCTCTTGTCTTCGACTTGGCTGGAAGTTCTCTTGTGTTCGACTTGGGCTGAAGGATCTTGCCGCAACTCAGCCGCAACTCTCTGTCGTCCGAGGTGATCTCTTCGCGCTGCCGTCCGGGCTGAACTCTTCTGTCTTCGACTTGGGCTGGGAGGATTTCTTGTCTGAGGATTCTTTTTGCCCGCAAAGGGGCGAGTGAATCGGGCCCGATGCCCGCGTTCAGGCTCTTTCCCTGCCCGCGGTCCAGCTGCAACTCCACTCCAACTCAACTGATTTCTGTCGACTGGGGTCCTGCTTTTATTGACGCCGCAACAAACTGGGGTGGGTCTGTCGGCGTCAGGGTTTTCTCAATAACTCCAAAAGTCGCATTATTTTTGATTTCCCATTATCGCTATTGTTTTCACCCCTACTTCCTCACAGTGCCTTTTGTGGGGAGGTGCACACCCATCTCTCTTAGTCTCTCGTATGTCAGGTGACCGTTTTTCGACCAATGGTTCCTGATCGGGCATTTTTTTCTTCTTTTTCTGCAGATCACGTGACCGTTTCCGACCAATTGTTATTGATCGAGCATCCTTTCTCCTCCTTTCGGGCGTGGTTACATCGTTCTTGTTTTTAAAAAAACAAAATCCAATTTTGCCTTTTCTGCACGTACGAAAAATGACAATCTTGGCTTTCTCTCACCTGGGCTCTGTCAACCAGCCCGCCGCTAATTAGTTGTGACTTCAGGAAAGAATAT